>JAJPUD010001770.1:149392-180330 GCA_023553655.1 Myrmecobius fasciatus
CAAGAATCAGCAAGGAACATTCAGAGGATACATTTGTTCCTGGTGGAAGCAAAAATAATGTTGGCTACCAAATAATGATATCCTATTGGTCATCACCTGTTACAATATAATGTCTCTGCTGCTGACCAGACAAAAGATATAAGAACATCATCAGTGGAATAAAACATTACCTACAATGAGTTTGGAGTTTGATGAAAGTAACTTGGTAACTAAGTGACTCTAGTGACTAAGTAACTTAAGCATTAAATGATATAAATTTATAACATCCTTGCTATTTTAATCCTTTAGTTAGGATATGTCTAAAATTTCTTAAATGACATTACTCTATTACATCAAATTAGGGCAGAAAATAATACTGTCCAGAGCCATAGCTAGTGACATAGAGACAACTGAGTTTTTACTTTGGGAAACTTGGAGAATCTAGAGGGTGAAAAATTCTAAACATGTATTCCTTCAGGACAGTAGAAGCCATAAGAGTGATTCATTCTTCTTTCTGCTCAACTGAATTTGTGTTAGCTACTCCTTGGATTATGTTGATATCATGGATTTTGAAGTTTATTTGAGGATGTTTTGTGAGTTTGCCAAAATTACTGGTTACAGCTCTGCCTGCCTTTCCCACCATCTGATTCAAGGTGATTTTGAGGCAAAGTTTCATCAATCTTAAGACGTCATATGAACCTAATTTGCTTTTATCTGTGTTTTTTTGTGGGAAGGTTTTGTTTGCTTGCATCTGAAATGGTTTTGCTTTTTACTTGAAACTCAACCAGACCCAATTCCCTATATTTATGAAAGTTTTATGATCCTATTTTACAAAGGCTCAAAGGGAAATAGTTAACAAAAAAGGAAAGATAAAATAAAAACATAGATAATATTGCATTTAACAACTAAGTCAATATGCAGTCTATGAGGATCTTTACGTGTGGTTTAGTATTTCCTATTTCTATATGAATTTGACCTAACTACTGTTTTCCCTCCCCATTGAGAGCCTTAGTTCACACAGAGAAATGAAAGAGATGGTGAAAATGGGATCATTGCTGAATCTTTCCCTTAAGAAAGCTGCTGCTTAAACGCTGAATTTCTCTACCCCTCCAAAAGGCAATTGTAATGAAATACAGAGATCAAAACATTGAAAACTCAAGTTCACAGACTCCCATTTAAGAATAACTACTTTGCCATAAAATCTGAAAGTCACCATTCTCCAGAATCCTGTAGTAGAGGTGAACAAAGTTCAATAGTCTCCCAGAGCGAGGCTCATAACCCAGAATTCCCCACAGTCCCTAATATCTTTATATCTAGTAATGCTAGCTCTAATGTCCCACTCCTTTCTTCTTTAATTCTTGGCACAAGCATCAATATAGCATTAGACATTGATTAAGCATTTTTATGTGGCAAGAACTGTGTTGGATGCTAATGATAATAAGGAAGAAGTTAAACCTCATCTTCTCTAATTCTAGTGCTTAAGACAGGATGGGGCCAGGTTTTGGAGTTTTAAATGCCATAACGAGGGTTTTCTATTTGATCCTAGAGGTAATGGAGAGGCACTGGTGTATATTAATTAGAGGCAGGGCATGGGTGGACACATGGTCAGAATTGTATTTATGAAAAATCAGTTAGCAGATGTATGAAAGTTGGATGGAAGTTGGGAGAGACTTATGTCAGGAAGCCCAATTAGGAGGTTATTGCAATTGCTCAAGTGAGAGGTGATGAGAGTCTGGATTAAGGTTGTCTGGGTAGTGAAAAGGGTTAGATACAAGAGATGGTATATCATTAAGACTTAGCAATTGATGGAATATATAAGCCAGGGAGAAATGATGAATTGAGCCTAATGTCGAAGAGATGATTTGGGAAGACCAGAAGTTCAGTGTTAACAGATATAGAGAGATGTGGAAGATTGGGTAGTTTGGGGGAGAAATATAACAATTTCTGTTTTGATATGCTGTATTTGAATTAACTACGGGACACCGGGTTGAAATATTTAGTAAAAAAAATTGCTAATGCAAGGATGAAGCTCAAGAAAATAATGAATTCAATAAACTCATGGGAGGTGATTAGGTCACTAGTTGAGAGAGTACATAGAGAGAAAAGGAGAGGATCCTGGACAAAACTTGTAGTATAGTTGAAGAGTCAGCAAAGGCTCTCAAGAAAGAATCATCTGATTAATAGGAGAATCAGGAGAGAAAAGTGTCATGAAGGCTCAGGTAAGAGAGAATATCTATAAATGCTGTCAAATATTGATTGTCAAATACTGCAGAGAGGTCAAGAAGGATGAGGATGGAGAGACTATCTGATTGGCAATTAAGAGATCATTGATAATTTTGGAGAAAGCATCACTGAATGGTAAAAACCAAATTGTAATGGTTAGAGAAAAGGAGAAGAAGAGGAAGAAATTTATGTAGTTATTTTCTCTTAGAGGAAAGATATTGGACAGTAGCTTGAAGGGATGATGGAATCTAGTAAAGATTTTTTTCCTGTTTATTAATAATAGCTTTTTTTATTTTCAAAATACATGCAAAGATAGTTTTCAACATTCAGCCTTGCAAAATCTTTTATTCCAAATTTTTCTCCCTTCTTTCCTTCCACCTCCTCTTCTAAATAGTAAGTAACCCAATATAGGTTAAACAGGTGCAGTTCTTCTATACATAATTCCACAATTATGCCGTACAAGAAAAATCATATCAAAAAGAAAAAAAAATGAAAAAAGCAAGAAACAACAAAAAAGCGAAAATACTATGTTATGATCCATATTCAGTCCCTATAGTCCTCTCTCTGGATGCAGATGGTTCTCTCCATTACAAGTCTATTGGAATTGGCCTGAATCACCTCATTGCTGAAAAGAGCCATGTCTATCAGAGTGAATCATTAATGAAGCTTTTTTTCAAAGAATAGACAAGACTTTGACTTTTTTGTAAGTGCCAGGAAAGTAACGAGTAGATAGGGAAAAATTGAAAATGGAAGAGAGACTACATATATACCTTCATCTAAGTAATTATTTAAAAAGGAAAAGAATAATTATGTAAATGTCCAAAACAAAAATTAATAAAATTAAACATAATGTGATAAATTGGTGTCAATAATAATGATAAATAAAGAGAGGTAGTCTGATATAGAGAACAAAAGGCTACATTGGAGTTAGGAAGGCATAGATCAAGTCCTGCTTCTAACATAAGACTTTCTAGACCAGTGGTAAGGTACTTAGAATTTTAAGTACCCAACAACCATTCTCTAAGATTGTAAATTACAGATGAGTTGCCAATGTAGATCAATAGAAAGAGTTTTAAGGCCAGGAGCTGCCTTCACCAATGAAATCATAGGCCTATAACAAACAAATAGCATATATGTATATGTATAGACACATATACATAATATAGACACAGTACATATAGCTATAATATATATATATATATACACATACAGTTATATACATGTATACACACACATGGCAGCTGAGTGATACAGTGGACAGAACTCACCCTAGAGTCAGAAAGACCTGAGTTCAAATCAAGTATGAAATTATTACTAGCTAATTGGACAAGTCATTTCACTTCTGTTTTCCTCAGTTTCCTCATCTGTTAAATAAGCTGAAGAAGGAAATGCAAACTACTCAAGTATCTTTACCAGGAAAACCCCAAATGGCATCACAAAGAGTTGGATTTGACTGAAACAACTGAATATATGCACACTTATACACATGTGTATGTGTATATCTATTTATTCATATGTATATCTACACTTATATCTAGATAGAGAGATGAGAGAGAGAGAGAGAGAGGGAGAGAGAGAGAGAGAGAGAGAGAGAGAGAGAGAGAGAGAGAGAGAGGAAGAAAATCAGGAACTGCAAATCTTCCCTTCCCATGGGAATGAATTACTGTGATAGGAAGAACCATGTTCATCTCTCTTTTCTTTTATGCATGTTTCATGAAGTAGTCCTGAATATTTTGAATAATTAATCTGAGCTTTACTGTCAGAAGAAGAGAGGGACAGCTGAGGGACAAAGAGGTGCTTCTCTTGAGCCTCTGGACCTAGTGGGAAATGCTGATATAAACAGAGGAAATTTACTACCTGGGTATTGGGGGACACAAGATAAAAATTATAATGAATTTTCATTATGTTATGTAGGATTAGAGACAGTTATTTGTAAGGGCAAGGAGAAAATATTCCTGTAGATCCCAAGGGACTTCTTGTGTTTGTGAAGTCTAGGACTGTAGGGACCACACACAAAAGAAAGCTAAAGAATAAGGGTCTATCTTTGAGCTACAAACACATCTGGAGAGTCCATAAGAGTAAGGCGTTCGAGAGCAGGTCCTCTGGGAAGGTGAAGAGAGCCACCTACTGGAGATTGAGGAAAACAGGAGA
Organism: Myrmecobius fasciatus; assembly: GCA_023553655.1. NCBI lineage: Eukaryota > Metazoa > Chordata > Mammalia > Dasyuromorphia > Myrmecobiidae > Myrmecobius > Myrmecobius fasciatus. Next base: position 153,746 of record JAJPUD010001770.1, read on the forward strand.
CTATAGAGATCAATGAATGGGGAATAGAGACTACTACCTGAGAAGTGAAGAAAACTTCTAGAACAATTATAATGGAGAGTTTTGGATGGAGTACTTGGAAGATCTTCAGAAAGGAGTTACAGAAGACAACCACACACTGGAATGACCTTCTTGCTGAGTGTTGAGGATGATTTTAGGAAGGAAAACTGGAGTTTAACAGTTGGGAAAGGTAACTAGTGACACCTGCTGAAAGTAGCCAGAAATAAGAGACAATAGAAAACAAGAAATTCTGCTTAAGGAGGCTGCAAAAGAAACACAGATATGAAAGTGTGAGCCTCAATTACTCGTCCTCCTCTCAAGCTATGTTGGGGCACATCTCTAAGGGAATGAGACTGTACGGGCCTCTGGAAGAGGGCGTCTCTCTTTGATGCAAGTCATTATTTTTAAAGGCCCTGCTGTGAATCTTTATTGTTTCCATTAACAGGAAAAACTTAAATAAAACTTTATCTTGTGAACCTTGTGAGCCTGTGTTCTTATAAAAGGAGCTGGTTATTGCCCTTGGAAAGGAGATTAGATACTGAAGTTCCCGGTCAATGAGGTTAAGATCAAGGAGCCAAAGAAATGATAAGTCCCAAAAGTCTTGTCTTGTCAGGAGGGAGACTCTGACACAAAGCTTACATAGTTGGGGTGTTTTTAAGGGGGAAGGAGAATGTAAGAAAATCTTATTCAACTGAAATTATACATCATTGTTTGCATGCTGTTTCCCCATTATATTGCGAAGTCCTTGAGGACAGAATTTTTTTTTTTACTTTTCTTTGTATCCTGATGCCTAGTATATATTAGGTGCTTACTAAGTTCTTGACTTAGGGTGTTTACCAGATTTCTAGCCCATTTAAGGAGACAAAAGTCCCAATTTGCTTTAGAATTACTTTATTTTTGGCATTTAATTTAGAATTTAGAATTACTTTAGAATTATATCCACAATTTAATTCTGGCATAACTTTTAAAAAGTAAATGCTTTTTGTACCGCTGAGCACTTCTTGCCATTTTGGGATTGTCCTGAGTGCATTCTTCCCTCATTCTTTTCTTTTTCTAACCTTCTGAAACTACTTGGCAAGTTTTGTCAGTTCTTCTCACACAATTCTTGTATCTGTCCTCTTTTCTCCATTTATTTGGTCACTACTTTAGATCAGGCTATTATCTCACATTGGGAATGTAATAATGGGCTTATTTAATCTCTCTAGCTTCATTCTTTCTCCCTCTCTAAAAAAAGCCCACCCATGGCACATTACAGGTAAGACCATAAATGGGAACATAGATTTAAACTTGAAAGGGATCTTTGAGATCACTGAGTCTAAATGCCAATTTTACAGATGAGGAAACTGAGGCCCAAGGAAGCTAGATGACTTGGTTAAGAAAACACAGAAAGTGAATGCCAGGAGCAGGATTTAAATCAAGATCATACTGGCTCCTTGGTCAGTATTCTTGTCACTGCTCTTCAGAAGGTACAGAGATACCTCTCCAGGAAGAACTCTTCCTACCACTCAGTAAACAATATGACTTCATTATAATTTCAGTCACTGTGAGAAAATGCCCACAGTGAAAGCAGACATAGAAGGAAAAAAAAAGAACACTCCAAATCTCCCCTGAAGCCTCCTCCACAAAGAGCAGAGCTTACCTTACACTGCATCCAACTGTTTTCAGTGGAAATGGAATCAAATCCATCATTCACTCATCATTCCACTGGACTCTGACAAGTGTGTGACATTCAAGCCTTTGTGTGTGCATTAGTCAATCCCTTAGATTATAATGTGGCAGTCTGAAGGGTCAGGAAGTCATGAGCTGGCCGAGAATGTATAATTGACAGATAGAGTTGAGATAAAAGTAGTGATTAGACAGGAAGAAAGACATTTCTATTCCACCTAAAGACCGGGCAGAAAAAATTATCAGCAGGATTAAACAACAGTCTTCCTCAGTGATATGGATGGGAGCCTCATTTATTTGTTTACAAAAACAAAAACTAAATCACCACAGCACTTCAGTGGATTGGGGATCTCATCAGTGTGAACATTTCCTCCTTTGGGACAGATTGCAACCTATCCACCACTTTCTCCTTCTACAAGGTTCTTGTTTGTATTCTCCCACAGGGCCCCATGAATCCAGTGTAATAGAGATCTTCCTTTATGTCTATGAGGAGTTTAGGAATGATTCACAGTCTCATTGTAGACTATAGTAGAATTGAGACTGTTTATCATCCCTAAAACTTTCATTATGTGGTTAGACCACTTCATTTTACTAGCAAATGCATTCTGGATCATATCCCTTTCCACTAGTTTATTATGTGTATTGAATGTAAGCTATTGTTACAAATATGCAACCTCTATTTACTCCCACCATGTGACTCTCTGGGTGCTTACCCAAAGCTATAGGCTATCATTTTGATTCTCTGTTGCTATCTAAATATAGTTGATAGCTCAGTGCACAGAGCACTGGACCTAAAGTCTGGAAGATATGAACTCAAATCAAGGAAGAAGGCCTTGGACATTTAATACCTGTGTGATCTTGGGCAAATAACTTAACCTTTGTCTGCTGAAGATTCTGCATCTGTAAAATGGGTATAATAACAGCTCCTCCCTCCTAGAGTTGTTATAAATATCAAAGAGATAAATAAGTTAAGTGCCTTACAAATCTTAGAGAATTATATAAATGAAATTATTATTAATAATTATCTAGAAATGGTAGTTTGTTTCTACTTCTATATTTTAATTTTGCCTCCCCTAATAGAATGTAAAATCCTTGAGGACAAAATTATTGGCGGGAAGGGGAGAGTATATACCTCACTGCTTAAGATGTAGTAGGCACTTACTGAATGCTTCTTGATTGAATTGAGATCTGCAACTATACAGCTTAACTTGGTGAGTATTTGCAATTCTGAGGACAGCCCTCAGTGTGGGTCAGCTGTCAAAGCTCCAACTTAGTTAAATATAGGAGGACTAAACACAGAGATTTGGCCATTAGGTGATGACTCCTTTGGCTTAAGCAACTTGTAAAACAATACATAATAACTGCATATACACATACACACATATAAACATACATATATACATACACTCACATGTACTATACACATCAATTACACATGCTTGAATAACTCCAGATAAATTATGCTGAATAATTTTAAAGGTTTTAATTTTCACAATTTTCACTTTTTATACTTTGAGGATTTAGAATTCCATTTATGTGGATGTACCTTCTACCAAAAAAGACAGTGACCACTCCAAGTCTTAATAGGGGGTCCTCATAAGAGACTATGGCTTCAAAATCCTTCACCTAGTGTATAGCCTGCTGATTATGAGTTTCTTCAAACATAGACAGGCTGGCCTTTGGAGGAAAGATCTGTCATTGGATCCATACTTTAAACTTCCTAGCTGTATGGGACCTGTTAGACTTTGTGGTCTCCTGGTATAAGTTTTAAGAATTTAGCATCACCTCTGTGTCATGATTCAGTATTGGAGTAGGACTTTTGGAAGTGGGAGAGAAGGTTCCAAATTCTTGGGTGTACAAAATGCTCACAAATAAATAAGCTTCCTTCTTCCCAACAGAATTTACTCCCTACCCTTGAAATAAGTTCTAGTGCATATATTGGTTAGTCTTTTAGGAATCCAGAAAACATTGTGAACTATAAGACAGGACATAAATGTCTTTCTCTGAATTTTGGGTGGATAATTAAGCTTATTCAGGGCTGGGTGAATGGACTTTGGGAGAAAATAATGCCATTTGGAGGAGAAATGTAGGATTTTGGACCACAATTTAGGCTTATATCTATAGAATTGAAAGGTCCTCAGTGTGTACTCACTACTTTGATAGTGAAAGAACCTGAAGCACAGAGAACATGTGTAACTTGCCCAATGGGCATCAGATGGAGAAAGATTTGAACCTGGGTCCACTGACTCCTTGTTATTCTTCAGTCATGTAACCCTATTTATGGTTTTCTTGGTGAAGATTCTGGAATGCTTTGCCATTTTCTTCTCCAGCTCATTTTGAGCCAAAGAACTCTCCACTGCACCATTTGAACAATCATAAACAACATAATAAAACTGAGGTTTAATATTAATATAAGAGATAAAAAAGTTTTGAGTCATTTCCTCTCCCTAAGGGATTACATTGACTTTCTTCTCATTTAAGTAAAAATTATCTCACATCCAGGAAGACTCAAAAATATTCTCATTATCTTATTTTTAAGGAAAGGCACCAAGATGCTATTTGACCTCTTAACATTTTCAGACAGTCAAATATAATCAAGATATAGATTTTTTTAACACCCAGTGTCAGAAAGGGATAGAGAGCTTTAATTCATACCAAGCAACAGTAGAAGTTGTCAAAATAATAGTTGTAGTTCTCCAAAATTAGTTATGATTCTAAGCTGAACAGTTTGGAATAGAGAAACATGTAACTGAAGGGATTTAATGTTCATTCACTAAAAGAAAATGGACCTTGATTCCAAGTCAAATTTAGTAAGCAGCAGGATGGGAAAGTGTGAGGATTGAATTTATTAGTGCCATACTATGACAATGATTAGCCTGTTTTAGGCCAGGGCCCTCTCGTTGATTTAAAAAAAAAGTGTTTTTTTTTATGAAAAGCTTTGAATTCAGTTGTAATTGCTCAGAGCCCTCAGTTTGGAGAACTTTCCTACACATAGTTAGATACTGAGATGTCTATCTTTAAAGTTATATTTATCTCTAGTTAACTCTGGGAGCTAGGTAGCACAATGGACAGAGTACAAGGCATAAAGTCAGGAAGACCTGAGTTCAGATGAAGCCTCAGACATTTACTAGCTGTGTGACTCTAGGCAAGTCACTTAATCCTGTTTGCCTCAGTTTCCTCATCTGTAAAATGAGCTGGAGAAGGAAATGGCGAAGTACTCCAGGATCTACACCAAGAAAATCCCAAACAGGGTTATGAAGAGTCAGATACAATTAAATAACAACAAAGTTGACTTTCAGCCACTTTGTATTTGAGGCAAAATTCAGTTAACTGGAAACATTCAGGAAATGAAAGCATATTCCATTATTTGTTGTTGTTGTTCAGTCATGTCCAATTCTTCACAACTCTCATTTGGAGTTTTCTTGGCAAAGATACTGGAATGATTTGTCATTTCCTTCTCTGGCTCATTTTATACATGAGGAAACTATGGCAGAATTAAGTCATTATCCAGGGTCATATAATTAGTAAGTTTCTGAGATCAGATATGAACCAGAAAAATAAGTCTTCCTAACTCCAAACTTAGTATTCTATCTACTGTGCCATCTAGCTGCTATATTATATTGTTATGTTATATTACATCATGTTATGTTATGTTATATTATGTTATATTGTATCATATCATGTTATATTAATTATAGTGTTGTGTTATATTGTGTTGTTATATCATGTCCCATCCTGTTATGTTGTGTTATATAGCGTTGCACTGTATTACATTGTTTTATGTTGTATATGAAATGATAGATCCCAGAGAAGAAATTTGGGGAAAAGCCCACTTTTCCTTGGGACATCCATCAGTCTGGTTCATCATCTCTTATTATACCTCTGTAGTCAGTGACTCCTTGATACATCCCTTCTCTGCCACAGCTCAGTCATCCCTTTACCCTATACTTTCTCCAACCTCTGGAAAATAGATGCTCCTCATCTCTTTCCCCTGTATTCTAGGATAGCTTCTCCTTCTATACAAATTTCTTAGGGCATGACCCAGTCTCTCACACAATAGCTTTGATTCAAGATATAGGACCTGTTTGTTCATATTTAGTTTTGATCACTGTATTCAATTTAAAAAGTATTTTCACCCCAAGAAGTCCCCAGAACCAGATGAGAGTGATTTAAATCCCTTCCCTACATTAGTCTTCGCTATATGAATTTGCTTATTTAGAAAATCAGGCTCTTATAATGAAACAAATCTCCTGCTCTCAGCAGGGAGGTAAGAGTTTCCAGGGATAGAAAGTTAAATATATTGTAAAACTCAATAACTGTGATCAGTTCTTTCTTCACAATTGTTTTTCTCTGTTATGTAGAAGAATTCAATTCTGATGATGGAAGAGTACATCCAGAAATGATTTAATATAAAAACCAAGAAGTGTCAATAATACATTTTTAAAAGAAAATAAAGACCTGAAGCAACAACAAAAGAAAAGCAAATTTTTGTCCCTTGCAGCCCATGATCTCTTATTCTGTAGTTTTCCTGAGCAGTATACAGCTCCCCATCTTTCTGATGCCTTCTCTCCCATTAAAATAAAACCCAAAATTTATCTTGACTTTTAGGTTTTAAAAATTATTATTTATGTGTTTGTATTGTGAGGGGAAACAAGGTGATGGGTGCAGTGGAAAAAGCAGCAGTCCTGGAGTCAGGAGGGTATGAGTTCAAATTCAGCTTCACACACTTGCTAATGTGCCTCTTGGCAAGTCACTTTGACTCAATTGCCTATAAAAGAAAAGTACATTATGGGTTTAATCTCATTAAAATATAAATATAGCCCAGGAGCATTGGTACTCTGTTTATGATTAGCTTCATTCTACAAATAAAAATGTCAAGTTCAGATTCTTTGTCCAAGGTGACATTATGTCTTGCTAGTCTTCCAGGTTCAAGCCTCTCTGCCTCCCAGATTTTCTTTTGGTTTATTCCCTCCTTTGATAAAACAATTCCTCTTTTTGGTTTCTTCCTGTATAAAATGGATGATTTGGTCCATACAGTCACAGGTGACCCCTTACAGTTCTTAATCCTATAATTCAATGCTTCATGGAACTCAAATGAAAATGAAATTAAAAATGAAAACAACCAAAAAAGTGAACTCCCTGGTTCATTTAAGAATTTCCAAGGTTGAATGGCAAAAGCAAATGCTATTGCTGGTTTAAGGCAAGACAGAGGATGTGATGGAGGGAAAAAAAAAGAAAAAAAGAAAAAGGTCTTTTAATCCCAAACAAGGGCAAATTTACATCATATGCGCAAAATGGAAATTACAGTAAGGTGCCACTAGATGGCGCCAGGTCTAGTCCTATTCTGTGGCTGAACATCAGTTTGCTAAGATTGGAGGGAGTGACAGGGCTGACAACAGAAATGGGAATTTGGAGTTTTCATCTTCCCTTCTGAATGAATCAGAACTTCCCTGGGGGGGGAGGGTGGGTGACTGGGGATGACCCCCTTCAAGAGGAGGTCTTTTATCTAGTCATCTGTTCTAGCTTTCCCCTGTGGGAGCAGAAGCTTAACCATCACTACAGAGAGCGGTCCTATAAACCCCCTGAGTGGTTTCTATGGAGTGTCATGGTGTGATAGAGCTGGACAAGATTGGCACTGTCTGGGCTAACCTCCTGACTGAACTGAGGGGCTCAGGGTTTTTTCGGTTCACACAGCCGCCAATCAGTTCACCATGCTGCCCCTCATTTTCTGGTGGCACTCAGTTTCCATGTAATACATCTGCTTAACTAGTCACAAATGTGGTTATGGGAATGGGAGTGGGCAGGGAGAGAATTCTGACCACCTGCTTTGACCGGGGCAGTAAGAATGCAAAAGGAGAGTCATAGGATCATCCATTTAGTCCATCCTTACATTAACAGTGGAGCAAACTGAGACACAGGGAGATTATTAAACTCACCAGCTCTAGAAGGTCCCAGGGGGTTTCTGGAGAAAACAGGATCTTATTACAAACAGAATGATCATCCTGGGCTAGGAGAAAAGGAGTTCTCAGCCGAGTGTTTAAATGTCAGTTTTGGCACTCAGGGACATTCAGGTGGGGAAGCTAGAGATTTCTGGGTACTACTGAGGTACTTTAAATCCCAGCTTCTGGGGGGCTGCCATCTGGGCAAGGAGGGGCAGCTGCAGAAGAGTCACCTGGGGCAAAGCTGTAGTAGCAAGGGAGGAAGCCCACCATCTGGAAGCTTCCGATTTTAGCTAATTATTCTTGCTAACTAGACGCTTAGTTGTTGCTTTGCCGCAGAAGGAATGCCAGGGCTGTCAGCACCCTGGAGCAAAGCCCTAGTCATCCCTAATTGAAGTTCTCCCTGCCTCCACCCGCTTCCAGTTCAATTCTTAGGATTGTAGGATTTAGATGGAGAAGGAACATTGGATATTTTCTGAGTGTTCTGTGACTGAAGCTCTCAGCTCAAGGATTCCACCACCTGGACCTAGAACTGAAAAGAACAGACAAGGCAGATCAAAAGCCAAAATGTGTTTCTTAAGACCACACTACTGGTCTAAAGGAAGACCTAACTCACCTAACTCAGCTGAATGGATCTTTATCTCTTGAATAAGAAGCCCTCATCTCATAGTTCTAAAGATGTAGGTTTTTGCTCTAAATGGCTAATGGAAAGAGGGAAACTGAGTCCTAGACAGATGATATAACCTGTGTCTAATATCACAAAGATGGAAAGTTGAAAGTCCTCTATTCAGACCAAGCTTCTTCTTCCATATTCAGCGCTCCTTTTATTAGTGAGCTGGCCTATAGTTCAAACAATACAGTAGTTCTTAATCTGGGGGGGTGTCTGTACATTTTTTACATTGATAACTGTCCTTGAATATAATTCATTTCTTTTGTAATTCTGCATAATTTTTTAAGCATTTAAAAAGCCTGTAATTCTGAGAAAGGATCTGCAGGCTTTACCAGACTGCCAATAAAGGGAAGGGAAAAGGAATAAGGATTTATATAGCACCTACTATGTGACAGGCACTAAGCTAAACATGTCTTACAAATATCTTCTGTGAGCCCTACAACAACCTTGATAACTTGATGGTAAGCTGAGAAAACTGAGGCAAGCAGTAGTTAAATAAGGTACCCAGGGTTACATACCTGGTAAGTTTCTGAGTGTAGATTTGAACTCAAACCTTTCTGCTTCTAGACCCAGTTCTCTATCCATGGTACCAGCTATGGATCATGATATCAAGGTACACATACACAAATTAACAACCCATGCCCTAATGAATGTGAAAACAAGAATAACAATAAATAGCATTTGCATAGAGTTTATAAAGTTTACTATTTGAATCATGTAAAGTTCAATCATTTTTCAGTCATATCTGACTGTGATGCCATTGGGAATTTCTTGGCAAAGATATTGGCGTGATTTGCTATTTCTTTCTCCAGCTCATTTTACATATAAGGAAACTAAGGCAAATAAGGTTAAGTCCAGGGTTAAGGCCAGGGTCACATAGCTAGGAAGTGTCTGAGGCTAGGTTTGAACTCAGGTGAATCGTCCTGATACCAGGTCCAGTGCTCTATCTTGATCCTCAAAGCAACTCTATTATGTGGGTGCTATTATTAGCTTTATTTTATAGACAAGGAACCTAAAACTCAGAGAATAATGACTTGCCTAGCTAAATGCAACAACTAAGTATATGAGGCAAAATTTGAAGCCAAATCTTGGTGATATTAATCCACTAAGAACAGTGTGTTGGTATCCACACTCATTTCTCTGTATCTGGAAGGTGTTTTTGGACTCTTTAGAAAGAGGGATGAGAGTTCTCTAGAATATCAAACATGACCTGGATGGAATTAGCTACATGAGGAAGGGCAGATGAAGGGATTGTGGAGATAAGCCTTCTGAGTCAGGTGAGCCCTAAATCTGAAAAAGGAGAAAATGCTAAAAAAAAAAAAAAAATAAAATAAAATAAAAATAAATAAAAAAAAATTAAAAAAAAAAAAACCTTCCCCCTTCCCTGTTATTGTAGAGGGAAACACCATCTTCCTGTCTTTCAGGCTCCCCATTTTCTCTCATCAACCATACCCAAGCTGTTCCCCAGACCTATTTACTTCAGCTCTCCCATACTTCCCTTTCTCTCCACTGCCACTCCACTTTCCGAGGCCCCATCACTTCAGGATATTGCAGTTGCCTGCTCATGTGTCCACTTGACTTCAGTCTCTCCCCATTCCGATCCATTCTCCATTCAACCTCCAAAGTGATTTTTCAAGTCTAATCATGAAACTCTCACACACACACTTATACACTAGTGGTTCCCTATTGCAAATACAAACTCCCCCATTAGTCAGCCATTCAAAGCCTTTTATAACCTAGCCTCTCCTACTTCCCAGGCATACTTCTCAATCCAGTAAACCTGGCCAAGGATCATCTGGATGTCTCCCTTGCCTGGATTGCTCTTTCTCCTCAGCCATGACTACTGACCTCCCTGACTTCAATTCAACTCCTCAAAAATGTATTAAGTAACTATTATGTGCAAGATTTGTTCCAGGTGAGGAGAACACATTTACATTCACCATGAATATATCCTGGTCATATCTGCTATATCATGCTTCTTTTCTGTAATATCTCCTCACCTTTTAACTCTAGCTCTAAATAATTCTTGGTGACAAAATTAACATTGTCATTCCTGGAAAGGATATATCAATCCATTGCAATGAATTGCCCTATGACTCCAATACTCATTGTTTTCGATTCCCCAGTCTAAAACACTTCTCCTTGGCTACCACTTTCCTCTTTTGGGGTATTTAACCATTACAATATAATCTATTTAAGAACAAGAATTCTCTCATCTGACTTTCATGAACTGATGCTAAGTGAAATGAGAAGAACCAGGAGATTATTATACATGGCAACAAGAAGATTGTACGATGATCAATTCTGATGGACATGGCTCTCTTCAACAATGAGGTGATTCAAACAGTGATTTCTTCAGTGATGAAGAAAGCCACATACACCCAGAGAGAGGCCTGTGGGATCTGAGTGTGAACCACAACATAGCATTTTCACGCTCTGTATTGATGTTTGCTTGCATTTTGTTTTCCTTCTCAGGTTTTTTTCCCTTATAGATCTGATTTTTCTTGTACAGCAAGATATAAATATGTATGCATATATTTGATTTGTCATATATAATTAACATAATTAACATGTATTAGACTACCTGCCATCTAGGGAAGGGGGTGAAGGGAGGAGGGAAAAATTTGTAAAAGAAGGCTTTGCAAGGGTCAATGTTGAAAAATTACCTATGCATATGTTTTACAAATAAAAAGCTTTAATAAAAAAATTAAAAAAAAAGAATTCTCTCATCTGCCCAATTTGTAGCCACAGCACTTGGCTCACTGAGTGACCTTCAGTAAGCACTTAATAAATGTCTTGTCATTGATTCATTCAAAATCAACTTCTACCCTCAAATAACTTATATTTTGTTGGAAGATAAAATATTTTTATTTATGCAATGTAACTTAATAGAATGGACAGTCCGCAAAGAATCAGGAAAGATTTCCTATTGGAAACATCATATGAATTGAGCCTAGAAGAAGACCAAGGATTATAAGATGCTGAAAGCAAGAAGGAATTAAGTCCATCTGCTAGCTGTGTAATCCTTGATTAGTAACTGAATCCTCCCCAGCCTTATTTTCCTCATTTGTAAAATGAGCACCTCTAGAAATGTGAATGAATTGGAATTCTGATAAACATTTGATCAGTGCCTTGGACATTCAAAGGATTTATATTTTGGTTACATGGAGAAAATAGAGGGTGCAAACCCCTACCATTGATGCAGAATATAATATCCAACTCTAATTTAGTAGTTAAGCCCTAAAGAGTGGCCTGAGACTCAGTGGTGTTAAGTAACTTGGCAGTGATCCCATACCTAGCAAATGTCAAAGGTAAGATGGCATCATGTATTCCTGATTCCTGGGCCAGTACTGTAGCCTCTGTTATCATACTACCTCTTCACAGAAGTACAATAAAGCCTTTCAAGAGAAGTAAAAGCCTTTGAGAATCATCCCACTGTTTTGTAGTTCTAATGAAACTTTGCCAGAAAATCTCAGAAATGAATGACTAGATTCTCACTCTAACTTCAATTTTGGAGATCTGGAGCTAGTAGTTCTCTTATAGGGGACTCTGTTTTCCCATGAATCCCCAGGCCCACCTACCTTGTACTAAATTCTACTCTATTATAATAAATTATATCAGGAAGCTTTAGGTCAGTACTATGATTTCTAAGTCCCACATGAATAGTCAGAACATAAATGTCAGTGGTAAGATGTGCTCATTTGCACAGAATGTCAGAGCTTCAAAGGTCCTTTGAGATCACCTGGTCCAACCCCCTCATTTTAATGATTAGACTCATTATCACTAAGTCTCTACAATGGAAAGTTGACCCTTTACCAGATGACTCAGCCCAGGATGAGAACTGGCAGGGACAGCTCTTTTGAATTTTCCTTCTGCATGTGCTCCTGAGACCCCTCTCTGCCATTCCCTCTTCTTCCCTAAATTAGAACCATAATGCTGTTCTCCTTTCATATAGTAGTTTTGGAGAGTTAATAAAAAAGGAGAAACTTGATTGTCAGTGTTTTTATGGGTATTAAGGGCTAAAAGGCATGAGATTATTTAATATTTGTGTATTCTGTGTCCTTGCACCTCCTCCCCGTGCATAATTCTGTATCTGATCCATGTCTCCCTTTATATAATCATAAAATTTACAACTGGCAAGGACCTTAGAGATTGCCTAATTCTATTCTTCCATTTTAAAGAGGAGGAAACTGAGACCCAGACAAATCAAATAATGGAATCATGAAGAATTCAAAAAGCTTAGATTCATACTTCAGATCCATCATAAATAATCTAAGTGGCTTACCCATGAGGCAGTTAAGACTCCACTACAGATTTTGTTCCTAATTCAATTCAATAAGCATTTGTTTAATATTTATTCTTTGTTAGACACCATACAACAATTCTTGTTTTCACAAAGCTTACATCCTACTGAAGAGGAACAACTTTTACAAAGGCAAGTTAATGTAAAATAAATGCACGATAAATATATAGAGTATAATTGCTAACAGCTGATGATATCAGAAAAGGCCTGTGTAATGGGGCATTTGAGTTGATGCTCGAATGGAACTAGGAATTCTCTAGGTATTATTATATAGGTATATTCTAACTACAAACTAGGTAGAAGTGAGGAAGGAAAGAATACTAGACCTGGAGGGGAGAACCTATTTAAGGGCACAAAAGTGGGTGATGGAAAGGTAAGAGGAGGGGGAATCAAAAAAAACCTTCCAGAATAAAGCATGATGCTCTAGGGATAAAATGGGCAAGATTTAGCAACTAATTGGACAAGTGAAAGTTCAGGATAAATAAAAGAATAGAAGATGACTTTGAGGCTTACGAACCTGGGTGACTAAAAGAATAATGGTTCCCCCAAAGAGAAATAAGGAATTTTGGAAGAGGAAAGATTGGGAGAAGGGCAAGATCATGAGTTTCATTTTGGATGCATTGAGTTTGGCATGTCAATGAGATGTCCATTTCAAAATCACCAATTGGAAGGTGGTGATTTAGGAAGGGAGCTCAGGAAAGAGCTCAGGGCTCTTCTGAAGTCTAGAAGAGAGGAGAATTTGAGAAGGAAAATAATAAATTCTGTTGTGAACATTTTGGGTTGAATGTGTGTATGGGACATCAAAGAGATGCCCTTCAATGAGTAGTTCAGCTAAATTGCTTAACCCCTCTAGTTTAAGCTATATAAGGATATGTAGAAGTAAATGAATGAAAGATGTTGTTCAGTCATGTTTTACTGTGACCCAATTTGGGGTTTTCTTGGCAAAGATAGTGGAATGGTTTGCCATTTTCTTCTCCAGGTCATTTCACAGATGAGAAAACTGAGGCACATACGATTAAGTGACTTGGCCAGGGTCACAGAGCTAATAAGTGTCTGAGGCTAGGTCTGAACAAAGGAAGGCTCCAGAATCAGCACTCTATCTGCTTTACCATCTGTCTACCCAAGTGAAAGTTGACTTAAACTCTAAAATTCAATGCTCTTATTAATTAATTCAACAAATGTTTACTAAGCACCTACTCCATACAGAATATTGTGCTAGGGATGGGAGAATAAGATGAATATTTAGATCAGATGCTGCTGCTAAACTATTTTGAGAGAATACAATTTTAGAATCCTTAAAGTTAGATGAATTTAAACTGTCACTACCTCTAGAGTTTAGAATCTAGCAGAGGTACAAGATAAATTATAATATATATTGTTGAAGAGATAAATAATATATAATACGCTACAACATATTTCATACATTGTGATAGATAACATAATTATATATGTAATTTGTTAACATAGTATATGGTATGCTGTAAAATAAATCATATATAATATAGCAGAGATAAGTTATAATACACAAAATTGCTTAAGACACTATAAAGGACAAAATGAAGCATTATTTAATGTCTCATGACTCAGGGAAGATTTCGTGAAGGAGATAGTATTTTTGTGAGTGGGACTTTAAAAAATGGGCAGGAATTCACCAGGTGAAGAATGAGTAAGAAGGGCTTTCTACACAAAAGAAATGATAGTATGAGCAAAGACACAGAGCTTAAAAACAGCATGCAGTGTGCATATGGCCTGTGGAATAGTGACTGGTCCAGTTTTTGCTTGAACAACGAATTCATGGCAGGGAGTAGTAAGAGAGAAGGTTAGAATCTATCCCTGTGTCAGTATATTAAAGGTATTGAATGGTAGGAAGAGATACTTTGCTTGGGAGGACATGGGGAGCCACAGAAGATTTTTGAGCACAGGAGTCACATGACTACATCTAAAGCATGAAAGTTATCCTAATAATAATTTAAAGGATAAACTAGAAGGGGAGGGAGTAATCTGAGACCAGATATTTAGTTTGCAGAGCTATGACTGGAATGAGGACTCTTAACATCCAGTCTAATGTTTTGGGCTTTTTTTTTTTGTTTGTTTTTGTTTTATTTTGTGTGTGTGTATCTGTGTGTGTGTATGTGTGTAAATATAAATCACTGAAACAAAGCAAAGCAAAACAAAAAAGGGATCAGTCTGAAATTGCATGAGATAATCCTGATCTATGTCCTTGTTAATAAAAAAGCCCTAATTTTATCATCCTCGAGAAACGTATCCCTTATTCAGCTTTAAATGGGGAAAAAAAATCAATTGCAGTTGATAGCACTGCACTTTGCAAATAGCAGCTACTTTTGAGTGAATGAATGAATGACTTTCTGGAATACCTCCTAAAACAGGTAATGATAATTGACATTTACACTACTTGGAGCTTTAAAGATTGCAAAATGATTTATATACAGTTAAGCCTTGCAATGGCCTTGACAGACTGTTACTACAGATATTATAATCCCATTTTACAGACAAGGAAACTGAGATTCATCAGCATTAAGTGATCATCATCATAATGTAATAATTAAGATTTGAATCCTGATCTTCTTGGCTCCAAGTCCCACAACTCCTATATGAATTTCTTTTGTGCGATAAAGTCATTTTTGCAGATTGAGAAGAAAGGGGGGCACTATTAGGGAAAGAATGAATTTACTGTTACCCTGTGCCTGCAATGCAGTAATGACATAATCGTTTTACTCGTGTCAGCCTTAACCAGCCCATGTGGTAAATCTCCAAAGAAACAAATTGTTCTAAGGAATATTCCAACCCAAATCTTTAGAGGCTTTTGGTGGGAGGATGCAGTGATACTAAGGAAGATATTTAATCTACAGGTTTGATATCTTCTCTATTGGTGTAACTATTTGAAGGGAAATTAAAATAAAGCTTTTTCTTTGCTCTTAATTCTCATTAATGATAACAATTTATATCTCTTATAGTAATTGTCAGGCATTATTTTATTTGTGACAGCACAATCCAGTGAAGAAGTTGTCTTTATACCCATTCTGGAGGCATAGGATAGGACCTGTGATTTCAAAGATGCAGGGAAATTCTCATTAAGGAAGCTGCATCTACCAATGGAGATCAATTCCTTTTCTTTCATTTATACTTTGCCTGGGCCATTGAATGGTTTAAATTTGCCTAAGGTAACATAGCCAATATATGTCAGAGGCAGGATTTGAACAAGTCTGGATCTTTATCCATTATACTAAGCTGTCTCTCATTCCTATTTTACAAAAGGGGAAGCTGAGGCTCTACAAAGTTAAGTAATGTCTCTAAGTCACAAAGCTAGTAGTCCTGGATCCAGGATTTCATTTGCTTCTAGATTTCAAGTCTAGTGATCTTTCTATTACATTTGCCACATTGCCTATCAAATGAGTGTTCACCTTCCCTACATGTATTTTCATGTATTATTAGCCTGGGGAGATGAGTGAGATACAGATTTTATACAGGGTACTGAGATTGTTAGACAAATCATAACTAGTCATTCTCAGTTGTAGGTTAAAAATAGTGCTTGGTATAAAGGTTTCTATTCATAGTGTTACTTCTAAGGGGTGTATAATCACAGGACTGTAGTATTTTTATAATGTGGTATATAATCCTGCCTTTAAATGGAAAAAGAGTGTATTGGACTAAGAATGGGCATGGTTCAGAAGCAAGATGGCTTTGAAAGCCACTGGGATAAATGACCCCACCCCCAAGGCCCCTGTCTCCTTGAATCTCCTCCCTCTCCTCTTGTGCTCTGAATAGTTTGGGTGATGGGGTATTATAATCCTCGTAACAATATGTAATTATAATAATCATTTTGCATTCACATGACTGCTTTTCTCCCCAAAGCTCAAGGCAATGGCAGCAAAAATTATGAATGCTCAGAACCTTTTAGTTAGTCTGTAAAGTATGCAAAAAAAGGTGCATTTATCATAGAAAAAAAATCATCAACAAATAAGACAGAAGTATTGGAAATAATTGGTTGTTCTCAGGAGCAATAATTGGGTGGTCATCATAGCTATGGAGAAATGACCAGGAAAGAAGGCTGAGAAAAATATTTAGGCTATATTTATACATAACTAAGAGAATTGTTTAGAACTAAATTTAATTTATTTGGCTTTATGCTGACAACAAAAAAGCAGAGTTAATTCAATTTTTTTTTATTTTTGCTGAATTTAGTCCCGTGGGGTAAATGTAAATAAAATGGCAAAAAACAAATGTTATGTGAATAAAGCTGCAAAGAAGTGTTGTTCATATTCCTTTCAGTCCTAAATTGCTAGATATTGGGTTTAGCACAGTGTAATTGGATGAAAAGTATAGCACATTTGGTGTGAACCATTATCTAGGTATCTTTAATGCTGCTTTTGCTACCTACTGCTTATACCACTTTAGACAGATCATTTCATCTAAGAAAGTCCATTACTATCTTTCCTTTAGACACTTGCCATTTTATCAAATGCCCTGCTTAAACCCTAGTGTCCAGAGCTGAACACGACTGGCTGGCAAGGGCATGAAATCTCTCCATATAGGAGCAGATCCTGAAGACCCCATGTGGTTACAAATAATTACGGTAACAAAAGTATCCTGTATAATTGCATTCCCACAAATAATTGGACAGGACCATTGCTCCCTAGGTCTAATCAACAATTAGGTTTTTCCAAAGATGTAATGCATTTTAGTATTTCATTAGATATGTCCAGCTGAGTGTTGCTGCCCTGGGACTGAGGAGAAAATAAGGGTAGCACAGGAAAAAAAATTTAAGCTCTCTCTAAGTCTTTCCTTTTGCCTTCTCTTCCTCAAGGAACTTGCACAGACATAGTGCATTTCAGGAAGGTAATTCATTATCAAGCTATTTGTCAAGACTAACCATTTTGAAACTTCAAACTGAAGTAACTCCTACTCTCCCTATAAATAGAATGAATTGCCCAATAAGCTAGTAGGTTTTTCTCTAGATGGAGGTCTTCTGGAAGAGGCTGGATGATGACTTGTAGTTATGTCTTATTAGGGATTTTTTTTTTAATAGAGATTGGACTATATACATGCTGAGGCTTTTTTCTAATTATAGATTTAGAATATTCTTTTTGTGTGGAAGTATCCTCCACTTAAGTTGTATTCTGATGCCTTATTTTGGAAGAAAGTGATCCTGGTTTCTTGAGGGCTATGCCCAAGGAAAACAAGTTCTCATAGGTTCTACCAAGATGAAAAGGTTTCTGGTAGAGTTTCAATAACACATTATATGTCCATTCCCTGAAGACATGGCTAGAATGGAGACGATCTGTGGTGGTGAATTTTTTGCCTGTAGCATCTCACCAAGACTTTTTCCTAAGGCAGAAAGGGTTTGCTATTTTTATCCTGGGATAGAGAATTGACTGGGAATTTAGGATTCTTAAAGAATTGGAGTGTGAAGCTTGAATTGCTGTAGCAACTGAGACTTCAAGGAATTGTGTATTTCCTTCTGTCATCACCTTCCCACAGTTTGTAGGAAGTAACAAAACATTAGCTAGTATAGAAGTATGGCAACCAGAGTGCAATAATCTACTGGTTCAAACACATACCATAAATCTATATTAAAGAGACTGCTCAATGATGTCCTGATCCTTAAAACATGTGCAGACTGGTGCTTCCTGGCTTGTTCTACAGAGTGCAATTTTCTCTGCTGGCTCCCAATCCCAGACACTGAACTTGGAGAGCCACTTTCCAGTTATGAGTGACTAAATGGCCAGGGAATTATGTGATGCTTAAAAATCTTCTAATTGGCAGAGGAACCTGAAGAATGAATCACTCATTCTGGCTAATCTGGAACTCAGTATGCATACAAAGGGTTCCACTGTAGGTTCTCTTGCTCATAGATTTCAAGAGAGGAAGATTTTTATGGGGTTCCAGATAAAGGACAGACATTTCCATATGACCACTTGAGTTGCTGAATTCGTGCCTTTTTAATTTGTTTTACTCATTTTTGTGTTTATCCTTTCCTGTTCATAGCTGAATGAGTATTTGGAGATGGGATTCATCAGGTTGCAACCTCAGAAGACCCATCAAAATTCCCTTCAGCAACTAGAGAAAGTTGCATATCCCTGGAGCTAGTAGCAGCAATAACTGTTGAATGAGGTGCCTTACTCTAGGGACTCAGCCTGTTAGTGCAAACTAGAACTTGGAATAATTAGTCTAAAGTGGGTACTACACATATAGTGAGCATTTTTTGTGCTCAGAAGCCTGGGTTTTGTGCTAGAAGCCATAAGGATGGTCCCTATCTGCAAAGAGTTTAGAATCTAGTAGAAAGAAACAGTACCTACACAAATAAATATAATGCAAAATGGAACATGGCAGGTGCATACACATGTAAAGAATATGCATTAGGATAGTGATAAAGAGACCTTACTTTGGGGGTAGTGATTAAGCTCTCTCAACTCCTTTAGTCTCATAAAACTAAAAAGTGAACCTTGATCAAGTCATTGACTTAAAAGCCAAAAAGTGAAATTAAGAGTGTGAGGACAACATTTTTCTCTTTCTTCTTTGTTTTTTTCCCATTTCTTTGTTTTGTTGTTTCCTTCCTTCCTTCCTTCCTTCCTTCCTTCCTTCCTTCCTTCCTTCCTTCCTTCCTTCCTTCCTTCCTTCCTTCCTTCCTTCCTTCCTTCCTTCCTTCCTTCCTTCTTTCCCTCTTTCCCTTTTTCTTTCTTTCTTTCTTTCTTTCTTTCTTTCTTTCTTTCTTTCTTTCTTTCTTTCTTTCTTTCTTTCTTTCTTTCTCTCTTTCTTTCTTTCTTTTTCTTTCCTTCCTTCTTTCTTTGTTCTTTCTCTGTTTTTCCTTCCTTCTTTCTTTTCTTTCTTTCATCTTTTCTTCTTTCTTCTATCTTTCCTTCTTTCTTCATTCATTTGTTTATTTATTTATTACTTTTTACTTTATCTTTCCCTCCCCCTTCATCCTCCCTACCTCCTTCAAGGAGGTCAACCTTAGTTATAGACATTTGGGCAATCTGGATTTCAAAAATACAATGTTCTATTCCATTTAGAAAGAAATATGCAGCCTTAGGCCAGTGCCAGCAGCTACAAAACCAGGACATAGTCATCATCTAGGGAAATCCTTAGAATTAGAAATCCTGGCAGATCTTTTGGTCTGGTATAAAAAGGGGAATACAATAGAAAGGTGGGGGCAAGGGCAGTGAAAGGAGAAGGTGCTGCTTTCCCTGTGTGGGTCTGGGCCATTGTCTTCACTCTTCTGAACTTCAATAATTTCATCTAAAAATGGACTAGATGGCTTCTGAGAGCTCTTAGATCTAGATATATGTTCCCATGTTCCTCTGAAAGAATTGGTTGACATTGCCTCGGTTTCCTCAACTGTAAAATGGGATGATATTGCTACCTGCCTCTCAGGGTTGGTCTTGAAAATTAGATGAGATGTTTATTAAATACTTAGCAGTAATAAACATTTCTTAAATGTTCATTTCCTCCCCTTCATTCTCATGACTCTCAGACATCTAGGACTTTCACCAGCCCAGAGTCTCTCCCTTCAAATAATTTTAATGTCTTTACTTTGCCATTGTGCCCTAACAAGCATGGAATATTTTTTCTGACTTGTGGCTAAAAGCCTCTATATATGTGGTATCCCCCATTAGCATGAGAACTCCTGGGGAGCTCCTAGATTTTCTGTTTGCACTTACATATTTCCATTGGGCTGGAAGCAATTACCATATTTTATGTAATTATAACTTGGAAGAGCACGAGTTTGAACATGTGACCACTTCATGAGATTCATTATTTGCACTAATTGGAACCTAGCTATACCCTCCCACCAGTACTTAGCATAGTGCTTTGCACATAGTAAGTGCTTAATAAATGCTTTTCCATTCATTCAGCACCCCATATGCCCTGTGCTAAAAAGCAATATAATAAATGATTTCACATTCAAGTACTTATTATTGATAAAGGCTTAATTGGCTAACCTTGAAGGAGGGTCAGATAATTATAATTAATTCAAAGGATCCTTGAATCCATAGATGCACCAAGAGCTGTCAGAATTGTCATCAACAAAATGTGGAACAGATTTGTTCTGTTGATCAGGAATGGGTGGAAGTCAGAAAGAGATAACTGTAGCCTTGACATCAAGGAATGATGTCCTAAAGATTAATCCTGTCCCAAAGTACAATTGCTGCCTGGAGAAGTGATAAGTTCCTCATATATGGATGACTGTGTATCAGGTATATTATAGTGGGGATTTTTTTTAAGGCAGAGGGGGAGGTCTTTACAGTTTTGTATATTGTAGACTTCTTTGTCTGTCATCCAGTAAAATAAATAGGCCTCTTTTTAGAATAATGTTTTTAAAATGCATAAAATAAAAGATAGAGGATTATAAAAGTTAGTAGTAAATAGTTTTTTTTTTTTTTACTTTTCCAACTTCATAAACCTTCTGAAATTTATACAAAGCTCCTTGGGGGTCTAACAACCCAAATTAAGATTCTCTGCTTTAGAGTGTGAATTCCAATATAAATCTTTTCCAACTTTCGAATTCTCTAATCCTATAATCACATGGGAGATGCTGAAAAAGGGTCTTTAGGAATCAAAAATGATTAGACCACAGGAATGAACTTTAATTTTTATCATTTCATTCTATGTAACAAGTTATCAGGGAAGATTTTTGGGTCAGGGAGATTTTTAAATGTTCCTCAAATCACACTACTTAATATATAAGAAATCAAGTTTTGCTATCCAAACTTAATAGTTTGGATATAAATCCTATCAGAAAACAAAATAAAATGAAGAGCTTCTACACCTGACCTCAGCTCAAACTAGGATTTATCAGTATTTATCAAAGACATGAGATTTCATTAACAAATCCCGACAATCTTTCTACATTTTATAAAGTGTTTTCTGAAGCTCCAAGGATTTTAATGACCTGCTCAGATTCACATGGCCAGTAAGTGACAGAATTTGGACTCACATATTCTGGAGTCCAAAGCTATCACTCTAATTCCTATACTCCACTACCTTTAGCACTTTGCCATCTCCTCTAGAGTCTATAATAAAGTGCTAACCAATGTGAAAATTCCACATTTTCATAGTCTTAACATCACATTGTCTTTTCTCAAGCTGAAACACAGAGTAAATCATTTCAGGGAATATTCATATTTCCATAATCACATCTCCAAAAGTTAGCTCTTTCTTCCATTCTTACACAATGGTATTCAAAGAGGTTTAAGAGCTTTAAAACTAAGCAAATGTCATAGAGACTCACACATTCCTTTGATGTATTTTACCATAAAAAGGAAACTCTTTGGTCTTTAATTATCATCACTTCTTCTTCTGGGCCTCTCATAGATATTCTCTGCAGGGTTTCTAACAGAAGCTTTTGCCCAAGGCTTCTAGGTTCATCTTGTTTCAATGTGTAGGAAACATTTTGTTTAGAGTGTTTATCTCCAGAATAGCTGTCATGTTCCTTCTGCTAAAAGTCCACATAGAATCAGAATCATATTAGAACTGGAAGGAAATCTGTTTCAAGTGTTTTGTTTTCAAAGGAGGAAACAGGTTAGGAGAGGTAAAGGGATGCAGTTTGTAAGCAGACTGTTAGTTAATGGATGATATCTGACCAGAGGTCAGTTCTCTTTCTTGTTTCTGTATTCCCAGAGTTTGCCATAGTAATTGGCACACAGTAGGGACTTAATAAATGTTCAGCGGTTGGTTGATTGATTGATCTCTTGATTCTGGTTCAATTCTATTTGGCTTCCACCAAGAGTAGTTCAGAGCAAATGTTCACATGCAAAGTAGAAAGTGATTTAATTAACTCACTGATTAAGAGTGATCGTCAATGAATCTTACTCTTTCATTATAACATAAATCACTTGGGATGGAACTGTGACTGACTGAGTAAACAAAGGCTCTTCAATATTGGTTGAAAAGTCAATCACAGTTTTGATAAATTTTAATTGATCATTTATCAATTCCATATATGACTGGGATATTTCCAGAAAGCAAAAGAAAAATACTCCTTTTATATTTCCGCATTTAGTTTTACAGTATTTTTATATTTCCACATATTTTAAGTATTTCATTTTTATTACATTGGGACTTTGGTTGCCAAGGAAACCGTTATTAGCAGAAGCAAACTGTTGTTGAATAATTAAATAAATGCATCCAGAAAATCTTCTGGGCAGGATTGTCAGCATCTTCCTAGGATGAGGGGAGACCCTTGCTTGGTTCTTCAAGATAGCCCATGATTCAATACCAATTCCATTAAGACCAGACAGATAGAAATGTATAGCAAAGCTATGTTTTGCATGTATTATATGTGTAAATACTGTTACTTCTATTGGAATGTAAGCTTCTTGAAGGAGAAACTTTATATCCCAGAATCTAGCATAATATCTAAAACAGAACAGTCTTGGAATCTTTGATACTATTGATTATTATTTTCCACTTGATACTGTTTTCTTTCTAGATTTTTATAACACTCCTCTTTTCTGATTATCTTCTTTTTCTGTCTCCCTGCTCCTTCTCGATCTCCTTTGCAGAATCTTTATCTTGTTGTTCCTTCTAACTGCAGATATCCTTTAAAACTTTATCCTGAGCCTTCTTCCTTTCTCCCTCTATACTATTTCAATCAGTTATCTCATAGATTCCCATAGTTCAGTGATCCTCTTTGTGCTGATAATTCTCAGGACTACCTATCCAACTTATCTTTGCTGATCTCCAATTCCACCTCTCCAATTGCCCATTAGACATCTCAAACTGGATACCTCATAGATATCTAAAATTCATCATGCACAAAATTGAACTCATTGTCTCCTCCCCTAAAATTTTTCCTTTCCAATTTTGTATTGCTATTAGGAGCCCCACCATCCTCCCAGTCACAAAAGCTTACAACCTGAGGGTCATCCTTGACTCCTTACTCCCATCATCGTAGCTAATCTATTATCAAATTCTGTCATTTAAATCTACATAATATCTCTTATGTGAGTCTTTTTTTTCTTTTCTGAAACTGTCACTATCCTGGTCCAGATCCTCATCAACTCACTGGACAATTGCAAGTATGTTGGTAGGTTTCTCTGCCTCAATTCTATTTCTATTGTAGTCCATTCTCCAATCAGCTGTCCAGTTGAATTTCCTAAAGCACAAGTTCAGTCACATCACTCACTTCTCCCTACCCCCATCAATAAGCTCCAACGATTTCCTTTTACCTTCAAGATCAAACATAGAAAACTCTGTTTTGTTAAGCCTTCCATAATCTGGTCCTTTCTATCTTTTCAGGGTTCTTGCATTTTATGCTCCTTCATGCACACTGTAAATTCCATCTTCTATATCCTGGGCATTTTTATTGGCTGTGCACCATTCCTAGAACACACACACACACACACACACACACACACACACACACGTTCTCTCTCTCTCTCTCTCTCTCTCTCTTTCTTTCTTTCTCTTCTCTGTCTCTCTCTCTATGTCTTGCTCTGTGTGTTTCTCTGTCTCTCCGTGTATCTGTCTCAGTTTCCCTTTCTCTCTGCCTTTGTCTGTCTCTGTGTGTTTCTGTGTCTGTGTCTGTCTCTCTCTCTCTTTTTCTCTCTTCTCTGTCTCTCTGTGTCTCTCTGTCTTTATCTCCCTCTCTCTGTCTGTCTATGTGTCTCTCTCTCTTTTTCTCTCTTCTCTGTCTTTCTGCATCTCTCTTTCTCAGTCTCCCTGTCTCTCTGTCTCTATCTGTCTGCCTCTGTGTGTCTCTCTGCCTGTCTCTGTCTCTCTGTCTTTGTCTGTTTCTGTTTGTCTGTCTGTCTCTGTTTGTCTCTCCCTCCTTCTCTCTTCATTTCTGCATCCTGTTTTCTTTGGTCTCCTTCAAACCTCAACTAAAGCTTCACTTTCTACAACAGGTCTTTCCTAGCCTTCTTTCATTTTAGTGCTTCTCCTATACTTCTCCTAGTTTATCCTATACATATCCTGTTTGTACAGAACTATTCTCATGTTGCCTCTTCCATTAGACAGTGAAAATCTTGAGAACAGAATTTTTTTGGTCATTTTCTTTTTGGCCTTTCTTTGTATCCTCAGAGTTTAGAACACTGCCTGGCACATTATAGGTACTTATATATGCTACTTGATGGACTGATTCATTAAATGATTTGAGTAATGAAAGAGCTGTCCTATTGAAAAGGGATTCAATTTATTTTGCTTGGCCCCAGAAAACAGAACTATGAACAAGTCAAAATTAGGAAAAGCAGATCACATCAAGAAAATAATTTTCAGTAGTGTCCAACTCTTTGGGGAATTTTCTTGGCAACGAGTGTTTTCCTTCCCCAGATTGTTTTACAATTGAAGAAACTAGAGTAAATAGGATCAGATGATTTGCCTAGGATCACACAGCTACTATCTGAATTGGAATTTGAACTCAGGTCTTCCTAATTCTAGATCCAATACTCTATCCACTTCACCATCTAGCTGATGTCCCTTAACAGTTGGAATAATCCAAAAAGTAGTATGCAAAATTCAGTAAGAGAGTAGTGGAAATAAAAAAAAATTTCCCTCTAAAATGTATCCATATATCTCTGTTTGCTCTGATTAAGATCAAACTAAATCTGAACAGTAATGTGAGCTGAATGAACTCTTATTTTGCATTTCTTTTATGTAGTTGATAAACATTATTCTGAGAATGGGTCCATAGATTTCATTAGGCTATTAAGGAGGTCTATAACAAACACACACACACACACACACACACACACACACAAGATTTAGAACTCTTGGTCTCTGAGATACTTTTCAACTCTAAGATTTTATTTCTTCCTTTCATTGTATAACATAGACCATTTGACTTCAAAACTGTTGCTACCCTTGGTTTATACTGCAATGTTTTGCTAATAGAAGTAGAAATGGAATCTGTGATTTCACTGTTGTAGAGAACTCCTAGATGAGGAAATTCACTTTGCCACTGCAGATCAGCATCTTATCTACAATTAGTAGTTTAAGATAATTATCAAGGGGTACTCATAGATCAAATAATTTGAGTCAGTTAGGCTTTATTTGTCAAAGGTGAAATATGAACTGAGGTCTTCCTGATTCCAAGTTGAAATCTCTATTTTCTGGAACATGCTTTCTTTCCCTGGTTAATATAATGATGCAAATATGGCTTAAGACCTCAACCAATGAATATTTTATTAACACTGAACAAAAAGAAACCATATGGTAAAAAGTAATACTTAAAAATTTACCAAAATAAATAAATAACAAAAAAAATCAAAGTTCTTTTTACAAAATGTTTACTGAATGTCCACTATGGTCTTAGCAAGGATAAAGATGAACTCCAAGGCCAAATATAAATGATACTTGGATTATCTCTTCTTCCAGTCCCCTCCAATATTAGATTATATTGTTAAACTGTGTTATTTTATCAGACTGGATTTATAGAATAGAATCACTCTCAGTCATATCTTTCTGCTCTCCCTACCACATATGAAAGAATATTCACTTGCACAGATTCCACACTGGTGGGAAAAAAGAAACTCCCAATGAAACTCATACTCTGAAATAGAAAATCATTTCTCTACAGCTTGAACATCTCTCTCAGCGCCATCTCCTAGTAATTGGATATTCTTTGTTGCCTTTTCTTTCTTCCCCTTGTAGTTTTCTTGGTGTGGAACTCATTTCTTAATCATATCAACAATATATCTATTAAACTCTCCCAAAATCAGTCAGATTGACTTTGCTTAGTGATCTTCCCCATCCCTATAATCACTCTTAGCTAAGACAGGGTATATAAAGTCCTCCCATCTTTCTCCTGGACTTCAAGTCTTAAAAGTGCTGATCCTTAGGATCTTTATGAGGTTGGAGACAAGCATACATACACTTGCTTCCTTCTTTCCTCCTTCCCTCCCTCCCTCCCTTCCTCTCTCCCTCTTTTCCCTTCCTTCCTTCCTTCCTTCCTTCCTTCCTTCCTTCCTTCCTTCCTTCCTTCCTTCCTTCCTTCCTTCCTTCCTTCCTTCCTTCCTTCCTTCCTTCCTTC
>JAJPUD010001770.1:181951-201792 GCA_023553655.1 Myrmecobius fasciatus
TCTCTC
Organism: Myrmecobius fasciatus; assembly: GCA_023553655.1. NCBI lineage: Eukaryota > Metazoa > Chordata > Mammalia > Dasyuromorphia > Myrmecobiidae > Myrmecobius > Myrmecobius fasciatus. Next base: position 181,958 of record JAJPUD010001770.1, read on the forward strand.
TCTCTCTCTCTCTCTCTCTCTCTCTCTCTCTCTCTCTCTCTTTAGCTCAACATTGGCAGTTTCTTCATCTGATCATCATATAACATGAATTAGAATCACATTCATCATTTTGATTGCTCTCCTATGGGTGATATCCATTTATCAATGTCCTTTTAAATTATAATGCCCAGAATTGGGTACAATACCTTAGATGGGATTTTACCAAGGAAGAAGAGAGCTGGACCATGACTTTGCTGTTCTTGGATCCTCTATCTCCCTTAAAATAACCCAAGCTCATATTAACTTTTTATCATCTTTCCAAAAATGATGACAATAAGTGACATTTAAATAGCACTTTAGGATTTGAAAAGCATTTTATATACATTATCTCATTTGACCTGTGAGTCATGATGTAGAGGTAAAATAATTAACTCAAGGAACCTAAGTTTCAGGAGCTTAAAGGTTAGAAATCTGGAGCTAGAAGAGCCCTCAGAGATCTTTTTGCCCAATCTTCTCACTTTAAAAATGAGGAAACTAAGAACCAACCCCACTCCAAGATCTAGTTGTTAAATGCTTGCCAATACACTCCTGGAAGGGGTCCATAAGATTTGCCATACTACTGAAAATAAGGTGTAAAAATGATTAGGAAGCATTGTTTCTAAAGATAGTACCATTTCCAATTTCCCTCACTGCTTCCTGATGTGTATCTTTTGCTATGTGGACTTGTCTTGCTCAGCACCAATGAAAAGAGATGGACTTGGATGTTAATTGTTTCTATCACTAAAGCCATATAATTTTTTCAGCTTCTAGCTAAAACCTCCTTTAAATGAATATCAACCAGATATAAGGAAGTACAAATTCTCGGCTTTGGTTAAATGAATTCCCATTCTGTTGAGAGGGTTTGAATTACCCCTAGTACCACTTCTGAAAAGGGCCCAAGTGTTGATCACCATCTATAATGAATTAACTGGTGGCAATGCTGCTTTTTTCAGGAGTCTGATTACATCTCATTGAGCTCACTGAAGTAAGTAAATGAAGATATCCAGAGAGCAAGAGAGCCTTGAGGACCATTTCAGGGTCTGGTAGATGCTCAGTAGGTAAATCTGGGAATGAGTTTTTGATGAGATCCAGTGGGGTTTCTTGATCTGGCCCTGACCATAGAGAAGAACAGAACAGAAGGATAATGGAAAAATCAATGTATTTATATATTCATTCATTTATTTTCAATATGTTTTAATAAACTTTCATGGGGACAGATGATCCTGCTTTGAATCAAGAGTTTGTATTGAGTGTTGGAGCCACAATTGGCTGCTATTGGTGTTGAGTTTAAGAGCCAGACTGATGGGAGTCAAAAGTTCATGGAGTTATGGGATTTAGAGGTAGAAAGACCTTTGGAGATTATATAATCCAACCTCTTCATTTTGATGGAAGACAAAATTTAAGAGATAAAAGCTAAGACTGATAGGTTACAACTCTAAGACATGGAGAGTTAGAGAATCAGTTATCATTGAATTAGGGTAAGGACCTTAAATATAGTGCTAAATATAGCACTGGAGGGAAGTTGACAGGTCTCCTGATACAATCTACCCCCAATTTACAATAAGGAGATCAAACCCAGAGAAGATCAATTATTTGCAGAAGGTCATACATATAGTGAGTATTAAAGGTAGGATTTGAACTGTCTTTTAGTTCAGATTCTAGTTATTCATTGTATTGTCTTGAGTTCAGATTCTAGTTGTTATATTATACTATACTGAGTTCAAATCCTACATATATATTATATTGAGTTCAAATTCTAGCTGGATGTTATACTATCTTGAGTTCAAATTCTAGTTGTTCATTATTTTGTCTTGTGTTCAGATTCTAGCTGGTCATATACCGACTTGAATTCAGATTCTAGTTGTTACATTATACTATTTTGAGTTCAAATTCTAACTGTACATTATATTGAGTTCAAATTCTAGTTGTACATCATATTATCTTGAGTTCAGATTCTAGTTGTGCATTATACTATCTAGCTACACCTCATTTTCCTCCTATACAAAATGAAGAATTGGACAAGAAAACCTCTGAGGTCCCTCCCACCTCTACATCTGTATAATTCCATGATTTTAGGATTACTTGATTTTGACTTTTTTTTTTGTTTTTCACACCTTACAAAGTGCTTGGTCCATGATGGTTACTTAATAAATACTTGATTGATAATCGATGCTGTCGCTATGGGTTACTGACTAGCCAATGAGCCTGGCCCTTTTTGAGTTCTTAACTGATCTTTAGTCTATATCACACCAAAATCTATGAAGAGTTCTCAACTGATTCAATTTCTACATAGACTTTGAAGCATGCATAGATGATTGACACATAAGGATGAAGAACCTCTTGGATTTTTTTAAGGAACTAGAAGCAAGATCCATCCAGAAAGGTATAAGTGTCTTTGGTGAAGGCTTTTTTTCCCCTGGATTTTGGCATTAAGGAATAATCATGAACTTGCTAAGGATCTCTGAGAAGAAAAAGCCCAAAGATCTTCTATCATCTAGAGATGTTATGTAAATTTGCGTGAAAGTACATGCTACAGTTTCTGTTTCTGTTTTCTCAAAGAATCCTGATTTTGATAACTTTGATCTTGTGAACGATGAGAAGAGCAGACTACTAAGAGGTCTGAGAGTAGAGTTCATACTGATCCTAGCAGCCAATCAGTCTAGTACCATATCTCCAAAGATTGAGGAGCAGATTTTAAAATCCAATCCAGAGGGAAGTGAGATGCACACTCATCAAGCATACTCATCTATATTTAGAGGCTAACTTGGTGGGACCAATGCTATTTAGATACCATTTCTAAGCATATATTTATTTAATGTTACCATATAATATCCCACCCACAAAGTGTGACCCCTTCTCTATATGATGCATTCATGGATCATTTCAGAAACAACTTCAGAAAGTATTGATTTAGCCAGGAACAGAAAAATTCTGATTTAATTTGATTAACGTGGGAGAGAGAGCCATTGTTACAAAGTATTCAGGATTACAGAGAGACTACAAAAGTGAGCCTTCCTGCTTGTGTTTCTAGAGAACTCCATTCATTCAGTCTTCAGGAACTTCTGAGAGCTAAAAATGTCAGTATCTCTAAGTAGTCATGTAATTAGGTAGCTTGAGCCAAGTATGATATCTCAATGAGTGGTTTGCTTTGAAGCCCTATATGAGTTTCTAATTAAGGGCATATTAGGAGGATACTTCCATAAATTTCAGAACTGGATTTAATTTCCTTGTTTGACAACTGCCAGAGAAGAGAGTAGATGGCAAATATATGAAATATTATGAAATAAAGCCTAATGCACTCTCAGTTTCTTTAGAGAAGTATTTAACTATCCTGGCTATGGAATAGGAATAATAAATTTGAGACTTGCCTGCTTTAATTCAGATTTGTAAAATGAGCTATCAATACAGAGCTTGATTTAGTGCTTTATTTTTGGAAATAGAGTAACTCCCCTAGGATTAAATGCCTATATCTACAAAATATCCAACCTCTCAGTGCAAAGTAAAAATTCAATTAATCCTAAAGCTGTTTTCAAATATCATAGTATTTGGTATGATATAAACCAAAGATGGAGATGATCATTTCATTTTTTATTTTACTTTTAATCCAATGTTCTGGCATTGTATCTGAATAAGCAAAATATATTGCTTATATAAGAGATGATTTGAAGATAGTTTGGCACCTAAAAGTGTAGGGTGGAAAACAGGGTTAAAACTAAGATGGGATAATCAGGAATTTGCCCCAGGGTGAAAAATTTAAAGGGCAGGGGAAAATGTAATACTTGTACTCCTTCAGAAGAATATTTTTTAAAAAATGAAAGAAGTATGAGGTCAGATACTGAATGAGGAAAAGAGAAGAAGCAGCTCAGGGTTTGAATATATGTGTGGGAGTTGTGGACTTCAAATTCTTTGGATTTTCCTCTAGTTCTGTCTCATAAAGAAACCCCCAAACTAACCTTCTGCACCTCTTCCCTTCCTACTTTCCAGAGGGGACCAGCATCTCTCCCATGCTTCCTTTCCAAGGATAATATTTTTTTCCTTAATAAGAATAAGCAATAACTCTGAGTAACCTTTGCTGGATGGTAGGGAGTTCTACTGAGACTTCTCTGATGGTATAAAAAATGCATGGGGTCCTAATTCCTGTGAACTGGAATAGATAACATTTAAAATTCCTTCCATTCTGAGATGCTATCTCCTAATCTATCAGAGTAATTCATTATTCTTCTTCCTCAAAAGAATTTGTTTAAATTATTGCTTGTATGATTTTCATATCATGAATTGCAAAATTAATTTGACACTCCTTTCCCCAAGCACTTGTTACCCTCAGCAATGAAATTTCTAGTTATAATTCTGGAAAAGATAGAAGATGGAATACAGCTATCATTTTCATACCCCATTGGCAAACACCAATCAAGAATTTGGATACACAGGCGTGCCTTTGGCTACACTTAAAATTTAGTTCATGAAATTTGATGTAATGAATCTTGTTCTATAGCCAGCCTTTGTTCCCTATTTAGAGACAAAGGGCTGAGTGACATGATCTTTTCCCTTAATCTTTGCCTTGCTAGGACTCATTAGGTTCTCTCTCCCCTCTCTTTTTTTTTTAATTAAACTTAATTTTTTCAATCAATAAAAATCTGCTTTCCTTCCCCCCCACACACTTATTGAGGGGAAAAAAACCCAAAACCTTTGTTACAAAGATGTATAGTCAAGCAAAATAAACTCTTCTAATGACCAAGTTCCCTCCCACCCCCCAAAAAAGTCTCTGTCTTCACTCTGTCTTCTATCTGTCACAAGAGAGGTAGTATGTTTCATTGTGAACTTTCTGGAATTTGTGGTTGGTCATTTCATTAAAATTTAAAATCTTTCAAAGTTATTTTTCTTTACAATAATGTTATTGTATAAATTGTTCTCCTGGTTCCGCTCACTTAATTTTTATTGGTTCATACAAGTCTTTGCCAGGTTTCTCTGAAACTATCCCCTTCCTAATTTTTTACAGTACAAAAGCATTTTATCACGTTCATATACTGTGAATTATTCAGTTCATAGAAATGCTCCATTTGCTAATTCTTTACCACCACAAAAAGATATATATGTGCATATGTATTGAGAGATATACTTCCAAATTGCTTTAGCTAATGGTTAAACCAGTTCATATTTCCACTAAAAATTTCCTCTTTATAAGAAAAAAAATTTGCTGCAAAGATTTTTTCCCCATTTACTCTCTTTTTCTTCTAATTTTAGCAGCATGGGTTTGGTTTACACAAGAACTTTAAATTTAGGAGCAGCTATGTGGTACAGTGGATAGAGTACCAGCCCTGAAGTCAGGAGGACCTGAGGTCAAATCTGGTCTCAGACACTTCACACTTCCTAGCTGTGTGATTTTTGGCAAGTCACTTAACCCTAATTTCCTCAGGGGGGGGAACAAACAAGATTTTATATTAAAATTATAAATTTTACTTCCTGTGAAGTCTTTTATTTGGTCATAAAATCTATCCGTAACAGATATTTTTCCTTGTTTATTTTATTTATCACATCATCCTTTATTTGTAGTTTATTTTTGGATGACACAAGATATTGTTTTAGCCCTGATTTCTGCCATATTGCTTTCAAGCTTTCCAATTTTCCCAACATTTTTGTCCAATATTATTATATTATAATATTATTATAACCTTATTAGCTGGAATCTTTGGGTTTATCAAATATTAGGCTATATTTGTTTCTGATATATTGTGTATTTAATGTATTTGACTAATCAGCCTCTCTATTAACCAAGTGTTTGGATGATTATTGTTTTGTAGTATAGTTTGAGACAGTACTGCTAAGTCTCCTTATTTTTCACTTTTTTTCCCCAATTACTACTTCCTTGATATTCTAGGCTTTTCATTCCTTCAAATGATTTTTTTTTTTGCTATTTCAAAAATTTTCTGGTAGTTTGATTGGAATGGCATAGGTACATTGATCAACTTAGGTAGTTCTTTCAACTTAATACCATTGGCTCGACCTACCCAAAAGTAATTCATATTTCTACAGCTATTTAGATCTGTTTTACTGTCACAAAAAGATCTAATACACATACACACACTCATATTTGTACATATTACAAATACATAAAGATCATTTTCCAACTGTATTCAAGGTGATTATATGGGCATTGGAAAGAAAACTATCAAGCATTTTAAACATGTAATTATTTTAAATGTAATCTCCTTATCTCTTACCATTGGATTCTGCTTTTTTATAATATACAGAAATGTTGATGATTTATGAGGGTTTATCTAATATCTTTAAGCTTTGCTGGAGTTATTCATTGTTTCAATTAACTTTTATTTCTTTTTGTCAATAGCATTTTATTTTTCCAATTACATGTAAAGATAATTTTCAATATTCATTTTTGTAAGATTCTGAGTTTAAATTTTCTTTCTTTCTCCCTCTTTTACCTTTCCCCTTCTCAAGACACAAGCTATCTGATATACGTTATACATGTATAAGTACTTTAAACATATTTCCATATTTTTTATGTTGTGAAAGAAAAATCAGAACAAAAGGGGAAAAATGAAGAGAAAGAAGAAACAAACAAAACAAACAAAAAGAAAGTAGTATATTTTGATCTGTATTCAGTCTCCATAATTCTTCCTCTGCATGAGAATAGTATTATCCATCTCAAGTTTTTTGGAATTGTTTTGGATCACTGCACTGCTGAGAAGAGCTAAGTCTATCATAGTTTATCATCATATAATCTTGCTGTCACTGCATATAATTAGTTCTGCTTCACTCAGTTCTAGGCTTTTCAGTCAATTAATTTTTAGTTGCTTCACTGGGGTTCTCTAAGTAAACCATACTGTCTATTAAAAGTTTTAATTCCCTCCCACCTTTGCCCACCCTTATTTTCTCATTTTCTGTTTGTATTAATAATGGTAATATGGACATTCTAATTTTATCCCAGATAATATTTGAAAGATGTCTTTCCTTTTAAAATAGCAGCAGAAGAAAGAAAATCAGAGAATATTAGTGTTGAGACTTCAGCTGAGTTAGTTAATGTAATCCCTGCATTTTTTTTCAATAAGGATTCCAAGGAACAGAAAAAAACTAATTCATTTCCTGAAAATAATCCAGATGTCAATCTATGAGAAGGGGAAAAACATGAATTCAAATTTTCTCCCTATATGGAAAGTTTGGATTTGTTTATTCAAGTATTGAAGTTTCAACTAGATATTTGAGGTTTTAATCCACATTCAGATGTGACCCATTTCCATTCATTCTAGCACTTCCATTGATTACTGGGTCAGTGTAGGGCATTTTAGGTGTACTTCATGCTTGATATCCCTTCCTCCTAAATATTCTAGAACCTTTAAAGGTAATTTAAACTGACTTTAGAACCTTGTTAACAGATTAGGACAAGGAACAACTACTAAAAGATAAAATATGTGATCAGAATTTTTAAAATTACTAAAGAAATAAGAAGATATTTGTAGGTACCATCACCAAGAAAATAGTAGCTGATGGGGGGGTAGTATAAGTTCCTCAAAATTCCATTGTAGGAAGGGTATTACAAAATCTCTACTGTGTACGCAGATGAAAAGTTGGTAAAAATTTCTTCATTTAGTGCCAGTTATTTTCCACTGTTTCAGTTTGAAGGAAGGAAAGTTTTGAATTGTTCTCCTCTGCATAGACTCAGTAGTTCACAAAAAGTTGGGCCTTTTAGGAATATTATTATTATTATCCCTTTAGCTGGAACCTCTGGATTTATCAAACATGGCTATATTTATTTCTAATATATTGTGTACCTAATCTGTTTGACTGATTGATCTAAATCTTTGTAACCAAGACTGAAATGTTTGTATAATTATTAATTTGTAGAATAATTTGAGGTAGTATTGCTAAATCTCCTTATTATCTACTTTTTTCAATTACTATTTTCCTTGAGATTCTGGGCTTTTCATTCCTTCAAATAAATTTTTTGTTATTTTTGAGTTCTATAAAGTAATTTTCTGGTAGTTTGATTGGAATGGCAATAGATACATCAATCAATCAATTTAGGTAGTATTTTCAATTTAATCCCATTGGCTCCACCTATCCAAGAGTAATGAATATTTCTCCCTTTAAATTTGTTTTACTACCACAAAATACACACACACACACACACACATTGTACATATTACAAATACATAAGATTTGGCACTGGGTTCTGCCATTTCCATCAATTTCTCTTCATTTAAGTCCCAGAAACCAGAATTCAGGAGAGCATAACCCACTATGCATGCATCCCTTTTAATAGACCATATGCCTGATGCAGAGAAGAAAGTTTTCCTCATTCCCAAGCACCTAGAAATGCTTTAGATTTGATCCATAGTGAAGGATTGCTTTGATTTTGACCATAACACTTGATCATGAAGTTTCCCAACTTTGCTATGAGTTCTAGCCATTTGCCCATCTTAAAGGGAATGCAACCCATACTCGAGCCTCACATGAATTCAACATGAGGTTGACCCCTCTTATACTCTTAATTCCCAAAGAGGTCTATTATTTGGAGTACTTGTAGATTTAGGGCTTAAAGTTACAGATCACCTAACCTAATCAGCCCCTTGGAGTCAATCAGTGTTAGATTTTCAAATATAAGTCTGGCTCAGGGATATTTTCAGAATTGGATCATACTCTGACCTTGAGTTGGCAGCCTATCCATGTAAAAAAATAGTGGTTATTTGTTCATGGATGAGGGTAGGGTACAGGGAGGAGGCACATGGAACTATGATGACTAGCTAAGATTTAGCAAGTTAAAGCAATCCTATGTTGTAGTAACCATCCCTACATAGTAGTAACTGATGTTTACATAGCACTTTTAAGTGTGTAGTATTTTCCATGTGTTTCATCTTCTAACTTTGGCAGTCTTTGTACAAGTCTCTTCTGATTCCTCCAGCTCTTAGTACCTCCTCCTGAAATTACCTTATATCTACAATGCAGAAAGTAAATACATATATGTACATGTTGTTCCTCCTTCAACCCACTAGTAGAATGTAAGTTTCTTGAGGGAAGGGATTGTATGGTTTTTTTATCTTGGTATTTCCAATTCCTACCTCATAGTAGGTGTTTAATAGATGCTTGATTGGTTGGCCCATTATATTAAATGAGAAGATAAGCCTCATATTCATTTTGTGAAGTAAGAATTTTTCTCACAAGTAGAGATGGGGAAAACTAAATCACAGAGAAAGCAGGTGATTTACCCATGGTTGCACTGCTCCTAAGTATCAAAGGCAGTCATTAAAAACATGTAATAATAATAATAATAATAATAATAACATTAATAGAAAAATTTAAGGTTGATGAAATGCTGTATATTGGTTATCTCATTTTAGCTCACAACCCTGAGAAGTATTATCCTCATAATATGGGAAAAAAAAAACAAAAAAAAAAAACCCTATGATCAAGAGAAGTCCAAATTGATATAGTTAGTAACTGTCTGAGGTAGAATTTGAATTCAGATCTTCCTGACTCCTAACTCAAACTTTAGAACTCTACCTATGACACTATTATATTAGACAGAACACTTTGGGCAGGTACCATAGGATCATAGATCTAAAATTGGAAAACTCTTCAGAGGTTTACTGTCTCATTATACTATCCCCTGATTCACAATAAGAAAACTGTGCCCCAGAGAGTTGTAATGCTTTTTCCCCCTGAGGCAATTGGAGTGACTTGCCCAGGGTCACACAGCTAGGAAGTGTTAAGTATATGAGATCAGATTTGAACTCAGGTCCTCCTGACTTCAGGGCTGGTGTTCTAACCACTGCACCATCTAGCTGCCCCAAGTTGTAATGCTTTGTCAAAGATTGTAAAGTGAGTTAGGATTTGAACCCAGGTCCTTTGACTTCATTCAATTAATCAACACGTATTTATTAAGTGTTTGATATGAGCCAAGGGCTGTGGTAGGCAATAAAGATACATGTACAAAAAAAAAAAAAAGCAATGTCTCCTTATAAGAAGTCAACATTCAAAGATGGTGTTCTCTCCCCATTAATATCTGATTTCTCTTTAGCTCCAAGAGGAACCATTTACATGTTAGCTCAGAAACTGTTCCATGATATAGCTCATATATATATATATGTATATATATGCATAATGTATACATATATACATAATGTTTACATATATACATGTATACGTATTAAATTTCTGTCTTTGGGAATGACAACTCTTCTAGTGATTATTCCATTGAAAAAGATGGTAGACATTTGTACATTACTTCTTATTTTGTTCTGTTAACCTTCCTAAGTTTTAAGTACCTTCCTAAACCCAGTGTTGACTTGGGCAGAGCTATTAAAATCTTGAAGCTTTAAAATTAGACCAGAAAGATTTTAGCCTGAGGGGGCTGGTTTGGGGTGACTGCAGTTACCTCATGCTCAGTTACCTAGTAACAAGATTCCCTGCAGTTCCCACTGCTGATGTGCTACCAATGTGCTTCTGTCTCCAACCCTGCTCTGACATGTTAACATCGACAATGTACAAGTTCCATGGAGAAAATTGCTAGCAGCTAACCAACTGGGGGTGGGGATTGGGGAGCTGGAGAATAGCTATGCTCAGAATCCTGGAATAATATGGCTTGAAGAGACCGCTGGTGTAGTACAGTGGATTCTCTTCTCAGACTTGGAGTCAGAAAAAGCTGGAATCAGATCCTGACATATAATTCCAATTTGTGTGATCCTGGGTAAATGACTCAATACCTCTCATATTCAGTTCCCTAATCAGCAAAATGGAGGTAAGGTTCTATAGGGAACCATATGGGGAGGAGAGTGGGGAGGAAGGGAGAAAAAAAATTGAAACACAAGGTTTTGCAAGGGTGAGTGTTGAAAACTATTTTTGTATATGTTTTGAAAATAAAAAGCTATTATTTCAAAAACAAGACATACCCTTTGGAAAGGGAACCCATACCTCCTGGATCAACTCAGTACAGTTTGGATATCTTTATTTCCTTTTATCAAGACTAAATTTTCACTTAAAAAAACTATGCTTCTAGTTCAGCTCTATGAGATTAAAAAGAGGTAATCAGCTTGTCAGTAATCATTGGTTAACCACCTATTAAGTGCCAAGAAGTGCTGGGGACGCAAAAAGGTATACTTCTCCAGAACAGTTCCTTAAATACTTAAAGGCATTTCCCCTGCCTAGAATCTTCTCTTTTTATATTTTTCCCCTTGTATTTCATCTTCCAGTAGTTTGCATTAGAAACCCTTCACCTTTGTTATTGCACTGCTTTTTATGCCCTCCAGTTTATCAATATCTTTCTGAAAAAGTAGTGTCCAGAACAATACTCAAGAAAAAAAATATGATCAAAATATAGCAAAGCTGGGCTCTCTCATTTTCTTATTCTTGGAAGCTATGCCTCTTTTAATAAAGTTTAGGATTGAATTAGCTTTTGTAGGCTGCCATAAAAATATCAAACAAGACCCACAGGAAAAGAAATTTACAAAAGGTTACCAACTATTTATTGGCAAAGTTACAACAAAACCATTTGTTTTCCCACTACAATGTGCTGCTGGTCCAAGTAATTCAGAACATACCTCCATTCAATCATTTGTCCGACTATTCGTTCAAATAGTCCTTCTTTTTGCTGCTCACTTCTCTTCCACATACCTTGATATTTGACTAGTTCTAATGCCTGGAATGCTCTTCCTCTTTTCTTCCACCTTCCTGGAATCCCAAGCTTCCTTCATAATTTAGTTCTTGTCTCCCAAGTACCACTAAAGCCACCTTACTGGTTAGCCACAGCTGCTAGTCTTCTTCCCCAAAGAGAGGGAGAGTATCTGTTTTATATGTTTTGAATGAGTTATTTGAATCTATTTCTATATGTGTGAGGTCTCCTCAATTAGAATGGAAACACTCTGAGGGCAAGAATTGCTTCACTTTTGTTTTTGTATCCCTAATAGCTAATATACTGCCATTCTCATAGTAAAGGCTTGATAAATGCTTGTGGATTAAACATTATCTATTCAATATAAACTTCTTTGCTATATGCTGGAAGTAATATAAAGCTCAGGAAAATGATACTGTCCTGCCCTCATGGACTTTGTTATTCATAATGAAAATAATTCATAAACTCATAATTATAATGCATGACTTTAAACATTACTTAACAAATGCTTTAGAAAGATATAGAATAAAATGCTCTTAAGTGAAAGTCTTGGCAGCTAGTTGATACAGAGAATAGAGTGCTGGATCTGGAGTCAGGAAGACCATCTTCATGAGTTCAAATCTGACCTCAGACACTGTGTGACTGAGCAAGTCACTTAACTCTGTATGCCTCAGTTGGAGAAGGAAATGGCAAACTACCCCAAATAGGGACATGACTGAAAATAAAGGACTGAACAACAACATATGGAAGTATGGCAGAAGGGAGATTCAAAAATTCAAGCTATCATTTACCCAAGAAAATTCTGAAGGCATACAGCTATAGCTATAACTATGCTACTATACCTACAGAATTCTAGGACTTATTGCCCAGACTTTCCCTCAAATGTATGCCATTTGAAAATAAACCCTGGGGATAAACTAGAAACATTCCCAATAAGACCAGGGATGAAACAAAGTTGCTCAATATCACCATTACTTTCAATATTGTATTAGAAATGTTAGTTTTAGCAATAAGAGAAGAAAAAGAAATTAAAGGAATAAATAGGTAATAAAGAAACCAAATTATCACTCTTTATAGATGATATGATGGTATACTCAGAGAATCCTACAGAATCAACTAAAAAACTACTAGAAATAATTCACAATTTTAGCAAAGTAGCAAGATACAAAATATATCCACATAAATCACCAGCATTTTTATATATTACCAACAAAGTCCAGCAGCAAGAGATACAATCAGGAATTCCATTTAAAATTACTGTAGATTATATAAAATATATGGGAGTCTGTCTACCAAGACAAAGTCAGGAACTATATGAACACAATTACAAAATACTTTCCACACAAATAAAGTCAGATCTAATCAATTGGAAGAATATCAAGTGTTCATGTATACAATTATATCTCAATCTATCTACTTATTCTGTGCCATACCAATCAAACTGCCAAGAAATATTTTACAGAGCTAGGAAAAAATAATAGCAAAGTTCATCTGGAAGAATAAAAGGTAAAGAATTTCAAGAGAACTAATGCAAGAAATGCCAATGAAGTCTGGCCTAGCTGTGCCAGACTCAAAATTATATTATAAAGCAGTGGTCATCAAAATCATTTGGTACTGGCTAAGAAATAGAGTAGAGGATCAGGGGAATAGGTTAGGTTCACAAGGTACAATAATTAATGACTACAGTAATCTAATAATTGATAAATCCAAAAACCCAGCTTCTGGGATAAGAACTTACTATTCAATAAAAATTGCTGGGAACATTGGAAATTAGTATGGTAGAAACTAAACATTGACCCATACACAATACCCTATACCAAGATAAGGTCAAAATGGGTTCATGATTTAGACATAAAGAGTGATATCATATGGACATAGTTCTCTTCAACAATGATGTGTTTCAAACCAGTTCCTATTGTTTAGCAATGAATATAGTCATATACATCCAGAGAGAGGCCTGAGGGAACTGAGTGTGGACCACAACACAGCATTTTAATGCTGTCTGTGAATATTTCCTTGCATTTTATTTTCCTTATTAGGTTGTTTTTTTTCCTCTCTCTTTCTAGATTTGATGTTTCTTGTGCAGTAAGATAATTGTATAGACATGCATACATATATTGGATTTGTCATATAATTTAACATATTTAGCATGTATTTGATTACCTGTCATCTAGGGGTAGGGGGTGAGGGGAGGAGGGGAAAAGCTTGGAACAAAAAAAAATGTTTTGCAAATGTCAATGTAAAAAAATCACTCATATGTTCTGTAAATAAAAAGCTTTTTAATAAAAATAAATAAATAAAATTTTAAAAAGAGTGATATCATAAGCAAATTAAGAGAACAAAGGATAGTCTATCTCTTAGATCTGTGGAGAAGGAAGAAATTTGTGGCCAAAGAAGAACCAGAGTGCATTATGGAATGCAAAATGGATAATTTTGATTATATTATTTAAAAGTTTTTGCACAAATAAAACCAGTGCAGTCAAGATTAGAAGGGAGGCAGTAAACTGGGAAAACAATTTTATATCCAAAGGATCTGATAAATGCCCCATTTCTAAAATAAATAGAGAATTGACTCAAATTTATAAGAATTCAAGTCATTCTCCAAAATTGATAAGTGGTCAAAAAAGATAAACAGACAATTTTCATATGAAGAAATTAAAATCATTTCTAGTCATATGAAAAAATGTTCTAAATCACTATTGATCAGAGAAGTGTAAATTAAGACAAATCTTAGGTACCATTACACATATCTCAGGTTGGTTAAGATGACAAGACAAGACAATGATGAATGTTGGAGGGGATGTGGGAAAACTGGGACATAAATACATTGTTGGTGGAGTTGTGAACTGATCCAACCATTCTGGAGAGCAATATGGAACTATCCTTAAAGAGTTATCAAACTGTGCATACCCTTTGATCTGGCAGTGTCTCTACTGGATCTACATCCCAAAGAGATCATAAAAAAGGGAAAAGAAGCCACATGTGCAAAAATGTTTGTAGTAGCTCTTTTTGTAGTGACAAGAAACTGGGAACTAAATGGATGCCCATTAGTTGGAGAATGGCTGAATAAATTATGGTATATGAATGTTATAGAATATTACTGTTTTATAAGAAATGGTCAGCAGGATGATTTCAGAGAGACCTGGAGAGACCTACATGAACTGATGCTAAGTGAAGTGAGTAGAACCAAGAGAGCATTGTACACAGCAATTAGTTAATTACAATGATCAATTATGATGGATGTGACTCTCTTCAACAGTGAGGTGATTTAGGCCAATTCCAATAGGCTTGTGTTGGAGAGTACCATCTGCAGCTAGAGAGAGGCCTGTGGTAAATGAGTATGAATCACAAAATAGTATTTTCACATTTTTGTGTTTTTTGCTTGCATTTTGTTTTCTTTCTCTTTTTTCTTCTTTTTGATCTGATTTTTCTTGTACAGCATGATAATTGTGGAAATACGTATAGAAGAATTGCACATGTTTAATATATATTGGATTATTTGCTGTCTAGAGGAGTGGGGGGGAAGGGAGGGAGAAAAATGGAACACAAGGTTTTGCAAGGGTGAATGTTGAAAACAACAACAACAACAAAATCTGGTGTTAAAACAATGGGATTTGTTTCAAAGAGAAGCCTGAAGTCATTAAAAAAAAACTACTTGAAAACTACCTGTGCATATGTTAAAAAAAAAAAAAAGAAAAAGAAAAGAAAGAAAAGAAAATGAACCCTGATTCAAGGTATGGTTTGGATCAGCACCCACTCAAAACCATAGCTCATGATTTTTCCAATGACATTTCTTGGACCAACCAACCAAAGGACACATCCCCTTCGTATATCACACTGAAGGAAAATTCATTGAAGTAAAATATCAGAGCATGATAATGTCATAACTTCATGATATATAGAAGGATAATTCTCCCACAGGTGACCATGCCATCAATTGAAAAGAGAGCGCGTTTGGAGAGTTTCCACTCATTGGGAAGCTTTGTGGAAAGGATACATACACAAGAAACATACATGATTGGGATCACATGCATCATCATCATTAATGATAATAGTTGGTATTTATATAGAGCTTTAAGATTTACCATAATTCTTAATCCATATAACAACCCTGGGAGGTAGGACTGTTATTACTCTCATTTTATAGATGAGGAAACTGAGACAAACAGGGATTAAGTGACGTGCCCAGAGTCACACAGATAGTAAGTGTCTAAACTCAAATTGGAACTCAAATTGTAACCCAGGTTCAGAACTCTGTCCATTCTGACACCTACCCAGCTAAGAAAAAGGATCTGCACAGGAAGGAAACATGGTTAGTAGGGTAACTCATGTTCTCAGGCAGCAATTTTTTTTTCTGAAAACTCTATCTGCCTTCATTGCCACAATTTAGTTCCTCACAACATTCCCCACAGCTTGTTCAAGCTGCAAGTAGTTTTTTTTCCTCTTTTCTTTTTTTTCCTCTTATAGTTGGAAACAGCTAGGATCTTCTATTGGTCCTCTTTCTCCTCTATTGCTAATTGTTCCTTTACTGCTGTTGGCAAGCTATGGGTAGTTTTCTCTGCTATTGCAAAATACTGGGTTTTTTTGCTTATCTAATCTCTCCAGTGGGTTGCCACCTGCTGCTGTCTCTGAAGAGCTCTTCTCTGCTGTGTCTTACCAATGCCACCTGCTTCTAAAAAGCAGCCTTTTCTCCCTGGGGGAAGAAAACTGTTTTTCTGTTCCCCAGTCCCAAATCCTGTCGCAATTCTTGATAATTCATATTCAGAGAAAAAACAGCCAGAACTCTTACCCATTAAGTGCTGTTTTAAACTGTTTTTATTCTGCTTTAGATGAGATTTCTAAAATTCATAGTACTCTTTGAACTAGGGTGAGAAAATTACCTTCATCTCCCATCAGTCCCCATGGTTCATGCAAATCATTTCAGGACCTTCACTTAGGAAGACTAGATGAAAGTGATTGGATAGGTATAGTGACCTTAGTCCTATTTTCTTCCTGGAAACGAAGTCCCCCATATACCTTTGAACTTTACTTAATGAAGAGCAATGTGATGAAGTAATAACATCAAGGGCTTAGAGTCCCAAGATTGGAAAATATTTCAAAAGGTCATCTAGTCTATCCTCATACCTTCATAAAGTCATTTCATAAAGCATTCTAGAAAAATGACTATCTAGCTATCCTATTTTTAACCTCCCTACAAAAATGAAAAAATTCACAACCTATATGAGTTCCCCTTTCCTCAATTTAGCAGTACTTTCCATCAAAAAAAAATTCTCAATTTCTAATCTAAATACTCGGAACTGTCCTTGGTGGCAGATAAATCCTTGGGGTTTAAAAGCAGGGATGAAGTTTTCATTGAAATGGCCCCTTCCTCGGGGAAAAGGAGTAGAGAGAGGTAATGTGCTACTTTTGGCACCCCTGGGGCTGAGCAACAAAAGGCAGGGAAATCACTGGGAAAGAGAAGGCCAGCCTCCCATACACACACTGACAAATTCCTCCCCTTTGTCACCTAGTACAATTCTTACATGACAACTTTTCTATGAAGGAAGGCCCCCTAATGCCCTTTACACACTGAAGAATGTGTCTCTGAGCCAGAGAAGTAGGTCATGGTGAATAAAGAGGCTTTGAACTTTGCTTGGAGCCAGTGATGACTCAGCACCAGGGATGTCAGAAAGAATTGAGGATTCCCCTCCCCTTCCTCACCCTATTCTGTCCCCAGTAAGCAAAGAACTGGAGAATTAAAAAAAAAACTGATGGGCTTGGTCACTGACCAGTGGATGAAGATCTCAGAGCTCATCCTCTCAGTGGGGAACAAGCAAATCAATGATGAAGGAAAGCCTCAGGCCCTCGAGTGCTCTAAAAGCCAATAATAAAATTTAAAATCAATGAGGAAGCTGACAGCTAGCCAATACAGAGGCCAGGGGCCAGGAATGATGTGCTGCCATGATGGGGAACAGGCAGGCAGCCCAAGGTACAGAGTTTTAAATGAGCTGAAGCCTATCAACCAATTTGCCGAGTGGCCCAAGTAGCATGGTCTGGCAAGAGTATAATTCTGTATTGATCAGTACACATGGACCTCTTCATCAATCTGAGAGAGGCAAGTGGGGGAAAACAGGCTTGCCTCAAATTAGCATCCTGCTCCAGAGTCAGTAACAAATAACAACTCGGGCTTAAATTCTGCTTCTGAAACCTAGAAACTGTGTGATCATGGGCAAGTCACTTCCCTTCCTACTTTCATCATCTGCAAAATGAGGTTGGACTAAAATCTGAAGTCCCTCCTGACCCTAAATCTCTGTGATTTGATGATCATAGAGTCTACCTTTACATAACAAGATCTATTTCTACCCACCAGCAGGTGGCAGTACAGTGGAGAGAATAGACCATTAGATTTCTACATTGCCCTTTTGAGTAATTTGCAACTTCTAGTCTTCAGAAGGCGTGGAATTCCATATTTCATAGTAATATCACATCATCAAAAGAATATCTGGTGTTAAAACAATGGGACTTTGTTTCAAAGAGAAGCCTGAGGTCATTGAAAGTACTACCATATCCCACATGCATGACATAAAATATATCAGCAAAGGGAAATCTTTTTGAATGCCTTGAACTTGGCATACAATAGGCACATAATAAGTGCTAATTTGATTGAGTGAAAGTAAAATGGGCTGATCTTGTAGAAAAAAGAAGAAGAAGAATGCTTAATGTTCAATGTCAGAAGACCTAAAATAGTGGTTCTCAAAAGTGTGATCTGAAGATTCATTTCATAGGGTCCATGAAGTCTTCAATTATCTTTAAGAGAGTAGAAGAGTCTTCAGATCAAACTTCAGATCAAACTCTACTCCAGTGAAAACCACTGGATTAGA
Source organism: Myrmecobius fasciatus (assembly GCA_023553655.1). NCBI lineage: Eukaryota > Metazoa > Chordata > Mammalia > Dasyuromorphia > Myrmecobiidae > Myrmecobius > Myrmecobius fasciatus. The sequence continues at coordinate 200,456 of JAJPUD010001770.1, forward strand.
GGATCCTAGGATCATAAATTTAGATCTGAAAGAAACTTTTGAGATCATTTATTCCAACTCTCTCATTCCAAACAAGGAAACTGAGGCTCAGAAATGTCATAAATTTAGAGCTGGGAAGAATTTAGGCCTTTAAAACCCATCATTCACCCTAAAGAATGTTTTGCTCACATGGGTTATATCTATCTATATTTACTGTATTTGGAATGAAAATGTTTTTGTATTAATATAAAAATAATTTTTGATGCTCTGACTTTATTTTTTTATTAAAGCTTTTTATTTGTATAACATATGTATGGGTAGTTCTGCAGCATTGATCTTTACAAAGCTTTCCATTACAAATTTTACCCCCAGTCCCCTCCCCTCCCCTAGATGGCAGGAAGCCATGACATGTTAATAATGTTGACATACTTGACAAGTTATGCAAGAAAAATCCTATCTACAAGAAAAAAAGAAAATCAGAGAAAGGCAACACAATGCAAGCAAATATCAATAGAGATCATGAAAATGTTACGTTGTGGTCCATATTTCATATCCCTCTCTCTGGGTGTGTATGGTTTTCTTCAGTGAGCAATTGCAACTGGTTTGAGACAATTCTTTGTTGCAGAGAGCCATGTTCATCAGAATTGATCATCATGTAATACTGTTGTTGCTGTGTATGATGATCTCCTGGTTCTGCTCGTTTCACTCAGCATCAGTTCATGTAAATCTCTCCAGGCCTCTCTGAAATCATCCTGCTGGTCGTTTCTTACAGAGCAATAATATTCTATAACATTCATATACCATAATTTATTCAGCCACTCTCCAATTGATGGGCATCACTTCAGTTTCCAGTTTCTAGCCACTACAAAAAGGGCTGCCACAAACATTCTTGCACATGTGGGTCCCTTTCCCTTTTCTAAGATCTCTTTGGGATATAGGCCCAGTAGAAACACTGCTGGGTCAAAGGGTATGCACAGTTTGATAGTTTTTTGAGCATAGTTCCAAATTACTCTCCAGAATGGTTGGATCTGTTCACAGTTCCACCAACAATGTATTAGTGTCCCAGTTTTCCCACATTCCCTCCAACATTCATCGTTATTTTTTCCTGTCATTTTAGCCGATCTGACAGGTGTGTAGTGGTACCTCAGAGTTGTCTTAATTTGCATTTCTCTGATCAATAGTGATTTGGAGCAATTTTTCATATGACTAGAGATGTTTTTAATTTCATCATCTGAAAATTGTCTGTTCATATCCCTTGACCACTTATCTATTGAATAGTGGCTTGAATTCTTATATATATGAGACAATTTTCTATATATTTTAGAAATGAGGCCTTTATCAGAACCATTAAATGTAAA
>JAJPUD010001770.1:206792-288574 GCA_023553655.1 Myrmecobius fasciatus
GGTGGGGGCTAGGACTAAATCTGAATTACTCCTTAAACAAGGCAAGTCTGCCAGAACACTTGCCCCCAATCTGGGCAGAGTGTCTCGAGTGCCTCAGATAAACTCCAAGTGTTTGGAGTTTGGAGTTTTTGCTACAATGAGCTGAGCTGAGTCCCACCCTCACTTCCGGCCTACACCACTCTTTATCCCTCTGTCCGAGATAGACAAACCTGATGTGAAGTTCTTCAGAGATATCAGCAAGCAGTATCCAAGTATTTCTGAATTCATTGACTTGAAGATCAGTTCAGAGGTTTATGTTATTGTTGATTTGAGAGAAGATCGGAGGAGACGCAGAGAGTCACGTTTTCACTCCTCCATCTTGGCTCCGCCCCCAATGCTCTGACTTTAAAATACATGTGATGAATTGTTCAGTCATTTTCAGTTTTGTGAACAACAATAATATTTTGTAATATATCCCATTTTAAGGTTTACAAAGCCCTTTCTTTGCTATAAGTTGAGAATGAATTAGGCAGTTCCATTTTCCAAATGAGAAAGCTAAATCTAAAAGAGGCTTCCTCAACCAATCAAAGTCAGAGTCAGGACTCAAAATTAGTTTTAATGGATAGAATATTTGATTTAGAGTCAAGAACTGAATTGAAATCCTGTTTCACAACTATATTAGTTTTATAGTTCAGGGGGAAGTCATGTAACCTTTCTGGACCTTAGTTTTTTCCATCTATAAAATGGGAATAATAATAATAACACTTCTATGTTTTTGTGAGGACAAAAATATGATAACATAGATGAAGTGCTTTGCATACCTTAACGTCCTATGTGATATTAGCTACTGAGTTCCAGTCCAGTGTTTTTTCTGATTATAGTGTACAATATCACAGGTCATTTAAGTCTCTGTATTTTAGTCAGTAAACCAATATTGATTCATTAGAATTTTTGAGCCATATACAATTGCCAAATTGGGAAAATGCCTATCATCCTATGGGTGATTGTGAGGAACAATGAAGCACTGAAGCCCACAGCACTAAAACCTCCATTGTTTTTTTGGTTTTTTTTTAAGGTTTTTATTTGTATAACATATGTATGGGTAGTTCCCCAACCTTGATCTTTACAAAGCTTTCCAATACAAATTTTACCCCCAGTCCCCTCCCCTCCCCTAGATGGCAGGAAGTCCACTACATGTTAATAATGTTGAAATGCTTGAGAAGTTATGCAAGAAAAATCCTATCTACAAGAAAAAAAAAGAATCAGAGAAAGGCAACACAATGCAAGCAAATGTCAATAGAGATCATGAAAATGTTACGTTGTGGTCCATATTTCATGTCCCTCTTTCTGGGTGTATATGGTTTTCTTCAGTGAACAACTGGAACTGGTTTGAGACAATTCTTTGTTGCAGAGAGCCATGTCCATCAGAATTGATCATCATGTAATACTGTTGTTGCTGTGCATGATGATCTCCTGGTTCTGCTCGTTTCACTCAGCATCAGTTCATGCAAGTCTCTCCAGGCCTCTCTGAAATCGTCCTGCTGGTCGTTTCTTACAGAACAATAATATTCCATAACATTCATATACCATAATTTATTTAGCCACTCTCCAATTGATGGGCATCCCTTCAGTTTCCAGTTTCTAGCCACTACAAAAAGGGCTGCCACAAACATTCTTGCACATGTGGGTCCCTTTCCCTCCTCTAAGATCTCTTTGGGATATAGGCCCAGTAGAAACACTGCTGGATCAAAGGGTATGCACAGTTTGACAACTTTTTGAGCATAGCTCCAAATTGCTCTCCAGAATGGTTGGATTCGTTCACAGTTCCACCAACAATGTATTAGTGTCCCAGCCCTCCCACATCCCCTCCAATATTCATCGTTATCTTTTCCTGTCATTTTAGCCAATCTGACAGGTGTGTAGTGGTATCTCAGAGTTGTCTTAATTTGCATTTCTCTGATCAATAGTGATTTGGAGCAACCCTTCATATGACTAGAGATGAAAACCTCCATTGTTTTGCAAAATCCAGAATTTCGGTTGTAAGGCATTCTAGTAATTTCTAGTCTTTTATCTCTCTTGATTCAATGATCAGATTAGAGTTTAGGTGCCTTCTTAATCCCCTAAGAAGTCAGAACCTTTCACCAAATCAAAAGATGGAGTTGACTTAGTTTTAGGAGATGTCAGCTTCCCCAAAGATGTCTATGCTACCATTGTTTGCTTTGACAAATAACTGAAACCTTAATTAAAAACCATGTACTTTTGTCCTTTCATTACTGAGTAATTACATCTTCTGTATCATGATTATGGTAAATGTGAGTTGGAAATTTCTTCAATTTTAAAGAATTTTCTGATAAATAGGGGGGGGTCTTGTTGGCCAGAATTCATCTCCACACAAAATGCTTGTAAAATAGTAAATGTTTGACAGCTCAATGTGGTATTGATTTAAGATTTCTTCCACTTAAGATAAAATATGTGAAAGTGCTTTCAAGAGAAAGATCATAGAGTTAGAGTTAAAAAGGTATCTTAGAGATCATCTCACTATATCTACTAGAGTAGAAAATTGAGATCCATAGAGGTAAAGTCCAAAGTCTTACAGTTAGCAAGCAACAGAGTCAGAATTCCCCAAACACCAAATCCAATACTTCCCCACAACATATGAGAACCATGCAAATTGCCATGTAAAATGAGGTTTTATTATTGTGTATCAACACCAGGCTTTTTATACCAAGCAGGTATAAATTAATTAAGAAGTAATAAAAAGTACTTATTATATGTATTTAGAGCCATTGCACTAGGCACTGGAGAAGCAAAAACAGAGTGTGAAAAAAAACCCTAATCACAATGAGTTATATTCTAATGGAGGAAATAAGTGTATAAACAAATACACAGCACAAATATAAAGATTACAAATATACACAAGGTAGGGACACTAATAAGGAAGGGTAGGGCAGGGAAAAATAAAGTATTTAATGGGAAACTAGTACCTGAACTACATAGTTAAGGGAGAGAAGACTTTATGTGGGAGAGCCAGGAGGAAATACAATTTAGACTTGGGAACCAGCTAGTGAATGCTGAGACTTAGAACCTCAGGGTTTTTCTTGGGGAAGGGGAGATGGTTGGGGTTTAGAATGCTATGACTGTGGAACAGAGAGAGAAGACTAGTTCCCTAGTGAGGGAAGGAGGGAGAGTAATATCTAGTGAGGCAGAAAAGGAAGATTGGGACCAGGTTGTATATGGCATTAAAAGCTAAAAGGAGACATTTATCCTAGGGTTACAGGAAACCACTAGAGTTGGATACATTGGGGAATTAATCAGATCTTAAAGAAAATTACTCTGATAGACTGGAGCTCTAGGAAAGTTGAGTCAGAGAGATCATTTAGTAAGCTTCTTGCTATTAGGTAGGTGAAGATAATGGGAACCTCAATGAAGGTGGTTGCTGTACGAGCAGAGAAAAAGAGTCAGGTGGAAAAGACACTGTGAAAATAGAGTCTGGGCAACTGATTGATTATGTGGAGAGTGGGACTGAAAATATGACACTGGAAAGATGGTAGTATCTTTGATAATAATAGGAAAATTTTGAAGATGGGAAGGTTTAGGAGGAAAGATCATAAGTTTAATTTAAGATCTTAGCAGGATATTCAATTTGGAATGTCTAACAGGCAATTGGTGATCTAGGAGAGGGTAATGGGATATAAACTGGGGAGTCAAAAGTGAAGATGACAGTTTATACCCATGATAGCTGATGAGGTTAATAAGAGTATAAAAGGACAAGAGGACCTATGACAGAAATTTGGGGAATACCTATAATTTAGGGTTTGCTGTGGGTTAAGAGCCAGCAAAGGAAACTGGGAAAATGCCATCAGGTAGATAGGAGGTGAACCAGGATAGAATAGTGTCACAAAAAAACATGGAAGAGGGAGTGTATAGGAAAGGATAGTAAACAGTGTTTATTTTAGTAGACACATCAAGGGAGAAGACCATAAGCTTTGTCAATTAGAAGAACATTGGTAAATTTGAAGATAATTATTTCAGTTCAAGGTTGGAAGTTGGATTGAAATGGATTGGTGAGTAAGTGAGAGAAGTGGAGTGAGTGAGTATAAACAACTCTTTTAAGGAGTTTGGCTGAGAAAGAGAGAACAGTATACAATGACATAGGATTTAGTGAAATTTCCTAAGAATCAGAGAAACTTGAGTAAGTTTGAAGGCAATAATGAAGGAACCAGTTGAATATGTAAAGGTGGAATATTTAAGAGCAAAAGTGGCTAATTGAGGATGACATTTACTGGAAAATATGGAATGAAATGGATCAAATATACAATATGATGGGGTTGTTCTTGGCAAAGAAAAGGACCACCTCCTTGTCAGAGTCTAGGAGAAAGGAGAGTAAGGGATTTGATTTTAAGAGACTTTGAGAAGAAGAAAATGAGAGAAGAGAGAGCTCATGTTGGATGGCCTATTTTTGTAAAAGAAGAGGCAAGATTCTCAGCTAAGGTAGAATGGAGGAAGTTCAGATATGTTGCAAAAGGCTTGAAATGACTTGAAGTTTGGAGTAACTTTTGTGAAAAGTTAAATGGGAATCAATTGGGAAATAATAAAAGAACTGTCTTGCTTCAGTGAGGGCTCAGTTAGGGTAAAGAACATCCATTTGCAATGTTCCCAACAGCATAGTCTAGTTTCATTCAGAAGCTTGTGAAAAGAAATAGAGGAAGCACATGTTGGAGTATTCCAAGGTTGAGATTTGACAAGAGAAGAACAATAGTAGCACAAAGGGGGTAAGGGATTCAAGGACAGAGAAAAACGCTCAACTTAAATGGCTACATATTGAGTTAAGGTTGGAGACACAGGAAAGTGAAGTTGAAATGGGCTAATGACCAAAGAATCTACCAACCATTAAGAAGAATAGAGATTTTGATCAAGCCAAAGGAGAGATGTAGGCAGAGAGAGCATAGAGAAAGGTAGAATAATGATAGTGGTTATGATCAGATAGAGAAATATTGGAATTTCTAATTAGGGGAGTGAAACACTTGTAGGTAATAGCAAAATCTACTAGGGGACCATCTCTATAGATGTGAGATAAATATAAAGGACAGACTTAAAAATTAACTGTTAGTCATTGATGGTATCAAAACAAGGAAGTATATGAGTCAATATAAAAAGTGAGGAATTCACTTATAATTGTCTAATTTCTCAGGCACTAAGTCACCAAAGGCAATGAATCAAGCATAAAGGTTATTCAGTAATTGTGATGGCCATGTCCTTCAATCTGTGAATGTCTGTTGGTCTCTCAGCTTCTAGTTTCTCCTTTCATCAAATCATATTTCATATAACTGCCAAGTTGATATTCCTGTGACCATGCATTTAGAAGCTTTGAGAGCTCTCTATTATCTCTAAAAAAATTTAAATCATCAAATCATACTCTATACAACTGCTAAACTGATATTCATGTGACAATACACTTCTCAATAAGTTTTGATGGCTCCCTATTATCTCTAGAAGAAAAATTTTAAAAATTATCAACCTAGAGTTTGAAATCTGCTACAATTGGGGCAGCTAAGTGGCTTGGAGTCAAGATTCCTTTACTAGCTGAATGACTGGACAAGTCACTCACCTTTTTTTCTTCAGATTTCTCATCTGTAAAATGAGCTAGAGTAGGGAGTGGAAAACCATTCTAGTATCTTTTCCAAGAAAACCCCAAATGGATCATGAAGAGACAAATACTGGGAGCAATCTATAGAATTGTATTTCCATATATAGACAAAGACTTGGAGAAAGGTCATGTAAGCTGACTGAGTTAGTTGTGCAAAACAAGATAATTGAATCACTGAACTGATAAGATGAAACAAATCAACTAAAGCCAAGAAGTGGATGAAAGGTAATTGCAAAGCATCAAGTGTGCATGCTTAATGACTTAATTAATATTAACTTCTCTTCCGCAAAGAAGGAGTTTTTTTTGCCATTTTTGGACATGGAGTATATGATGAGTGAAGAGGTATATATCAAGGGGAAATATGGAATAAGTGAACCAGGAAGTTTATTTACTTCATTATCCCCATCAATGGGGCAACAGGGGCCTTGTACTTCAGGATAGGAAATAAAAAGTTCATTCTTGTGTCTATAAGCAGGTATCTTCCCCTGGGTTCATCACTTACTTCTTGCAAAAACCATAAATAAACCAATTTATGCTCTTGGGACCTTTTTATCTCTGTAGTGTATTTCTAATAACATGACTCAGCAACAGCAACAAAATTTGTCTCTCATTCTTTTCCCATCATATTACACATTACATTATCATACCTTCTCTGTGCCAGTCCAACTATCCTAGTATGGATTTCTTGTGCATGGCAGACATCCTATTTCCCATCTTTTTGCCTTTTTCCTCATGCCTCCCCCATCCCTGAAGAGTACTTTCCCTTTATTTCCACCTCCTAGAATCATTAGGTTCCTTCAAGACTAATCTCAGGTACTACCTCTTTCTGCCAACTCACCCCCATGACTAATCCTCACTCATGAAATTACTTCATTTATAATTTATTTTCAATTATCTGCATACACATAGAAACTCCAGGGAGATAGCAGCACACTTCTCAAGGGCAGGGTCATTTTGTTTTTGTCTCTACATCTTCAGTCTAGCAGAGTGCCTTTCACATAGCAGGTGCTAAATACATAATTGGTGAGTTGAGATGAATTGATTTAAAAAAAACCCCAACACTGACTGCATTCAAGTCAGGAAAGTCAGCTGCTGTCCTTTTGTTTGGTTTTCCCAGTGGGTAAGTAGGTAAATAGGTACATATTCTCATTCTCTAGATTTACCAGCACTAAAGGAAGCCAAGAAAAAAATCACTCTAAGAGGAAAGCTTGATTATTTGAAACAAAAAACATCTTCCAATGTTTTGAACAAAAAATGCTAGAAAATCTTTCTATGGCATGAGGAAACAGGAAAGAAAAATTCTTTCTAAAATACCTCACTAGAGATAAAGGGTGTTCATAATATCAGCAAATGTTAAAATTCATTCCAAATGAGCTTACTATGAAATGTAGCTTCTACCATGATACTTTCCCAAACTCCACCACCATTTGTTATGTATTTATACATAGGACTAAACATAATTGTGCCAGTATTTGGAGCTCATTACAATGCAGCTGTTTTGACTTTGATGGCATCTAAGCATCTCATTAAAAAAATCTAAGTCAATGAATTGCTTTCAGTGTGTTTTCATTGTCCCTGGGAGAAGGATGACCAAAATAGCAAGGAGACTTGGAACCATGGCCCACAAAAGTCAAATGACAAAACTAGAAATGTTTAGTCTGGAGAAGATGAAGGTTGGGTAGACTATAGAGTATATGATAAGTTTCCTGAGGGCAGGGACTTTTTAAAATGTTATTAGGGAAACTAGGTGTCATAGTGCCTAGAATATTGAATTGAGAGTCATAAAGACCTGAGTCAAAATCTTGCTTCAGATATTCTAACTTTGTTTCACTGGACAACTTATTTAACTTATCTTAGTGCTAGTTTTCTCATCTATAAAATGAATAACCTCCTAATGATGTAAGAAGGATGAAATAAAATAACACAAAGTGCTTTGTAAACTTCTAAGTGCTATATAAACGTCAGCTACTTTTTTATCCTAAGTATCTAGCACAGTGCCCTGTATATAATCAATACTCAATAAATATTTGTTGGGTTGGATTAGACATAAGAACTGTCTTTCAGTATTTGAAAGGCTGCCATGTAGAAGACAGATGATGTTTGTTTTGTTTGGCTCTAGAGGACAGAGCTATGACTGATGAGTAAAAGGCACAAAGAATTAAGATTTTACTCAAATGAATAAAAAGATAACCTGAAAATTAGGAGGATCTAAAAGTAGAATGGACTTCTATGAAGAGTAGTGAGTTCTCTTATCGTGGAGGGATTAAAGGGGAGATGATATGGCCATTCATCTGAGTTATTATAGAAGGTATTCTTATTTAAGAAAGGAGACAGGTTAGGAAGCCACTAGGCACTATAATAGTCCAGGAAAGACTTAAGAAGGACCTAAACTAATGTGGTAGTTGAGTGAATAAAAAGAAGGGGATGGATTTGAGATAGATTGTGGAGGTAGTTTTGGCATTAACTGGATACACATGGTGAGGCAAAATGCTGAGTTGAGGATTATGTAGAGATCGTAAAATTAAGTGTAAGAAAAGATGGAGATGTCTTCAGTTAAAATAGAGAAGTTAGGAAGAGGTATGTGTTGGGGTGGAGAAGGGGATATGATGAATTTTGTTTTGGACATTAATTAATGAGTAAATGAAGCATTTATTAAGTGTTTAATATGTGCAAAGAATTATGCTCAGCCAAGGGGAAATGAACAGAATTACAAGATAGCCTCTGTTGTCAAGGAGCTCATATTTTAATGAGGAAGACAATATATATGGGACATTTTAGCTACATGTCAGATGGAAAGGTCCCATGGCCCTTAAAGTGTAGCCTTAAGGCAGACAAAAGAATTCTGGGATATCCAGTTTTAAAAGTCTAACAGGCAATCAGTGATATATAGTTAGAATGCATAAGGGAAAACAGGGATAAATATATACATGTGGAAGTCATCAGCTTAGAGTTGATGACTGTGGAAGCTGATGAATAATAGTAAGAATATGTAGAAAAAGAAAAGAATGACCAGGACAGAACCTTGGGTACATCCACCATGTTGGAGTATGATGTTATGAAGTACTAACTAAGAGATAATAGAATCTATATCTTCTTAGTGATTATTTCACTTCATTATTTCTTCATTCTTTCTTGGTATTTTTCAATTTTTACTTAATCTTTTTATGTACTTTTAAGATTTTCTAATCTTTTACAGAATCTTTGATTTTCCAACCATTATCAATTCTTGCTTAATTTCTTTGATTGGGTTCTTTATCCATTTGAGTACCTCTTTTGGGATATCTTTTGTGATATCTTTTTTCATCGCTATTGGTACCATATTCAGTTTTCCCGCAGTATTTTAAAATTCTATTCATATTTATTAGTTGTTTGTTTGATATGTCATTTAAAAATTTTGGTTTGCTTTTATTTTTCTTATATTTCTTTTTTCTCTTCTCATATTTCTATTTGTTGGGATGAGTGTATAAATAAAAACATGTGAAGATACTGGCTTTCTTTGATCCTATTATCTTGAATCAGTCTTCATTATACATCCTTTTGCCACTAATATTCTGGCAGTGGCAATAGTCATAGAACAAATCAAAATTTCAGTTGACTCAAAGGGCAATGGGAAGAAATATGCTAGGGAAGAAATAAGCCATTGTGTATTACAACTAACGATTTGCATGAAAGTAGTGGATTACGATCAATCATATAGTAATATATTATTTATTAAAAGGAAGCAAATATTATAATCATTAAAATGATAGAAAGAAAAAAAGCACTTCAGCTTTGCCATATTTCAGTGATGTTCTTTATAGATATGTGCTGAATTTATTCAACACTAGCTAATATTTTTGAATAATGGAATGGGGAAAAATAATTAGCATGCTAAGAAAGGAAGGTCTTGTTTTTACTTCTACTATCAAGGGAAAGGAACAAGCCTTTTTTAAGTGCCTACTATGTGTCTGGCACTTTACTAAGTACTTTACAAATATCTCATTTGATTAAAGCTAATCATTAGTTCCCTTTTAGGAAATTAGTCTGTCTGAAATTTAAAAAAAAATCATTCAAGCCCATAAGTAAATGAAAAAAGTGTTTAAATTTCCAGGCACTTGTATTTCCTGGTAGAGAATCAGTCTCAATCCATGTTTTGTTTTTCTAAGCCCTGAAATTAACCTCATAAATTCCCACTGCATCTAAAGAATAATTACCTTAATAACAGAAAGTAAGTAAAATCCCAATTCATGTATAAGTAAATTACCTTTATAACAAAAAGTAAAACCCCAATTTTGAAGTTTCACCTTTAGCTATAATGGATCTCTTTTAAAGATCTTTAAATCCCAACTTATTTTTTAAAATAACTGCCAGGAGATCAAGTTAAAAGAGGAATCTGGTCTAAAAGAATTGGCCTCTTAAAAATGATTAAGGACACAGGAAGAACACTAGGAGACCAGGACAGAATTATGATTTCACAGAAGCGTCCCTGGGAGGACATACCTAGCCCTTTCTTTAAGCCATAGAGAGGAGAGTCTGAACAGCAGGTGTTCCAAAACCTGTGTTGTCCATTTTCAACTAACTTTTATAAAGGAGCTTAGCAAACAGTGCCTGAATGACTTCCATGTGAGGCACACAGTGTCCCCAATTTAACAGCTGGAGAGGTGGAAACTCAACCCTAATGGAAACAATTTTCTCCTGAAAGTAATTGCTAAATTGTTGAGACTGAGCCACTGAAAAGGCTTCATTAGGAACAGATGGAAGTTGAGGCTTTAACCAAGACTGAACAGTGGGAGGGAAAGTCCACTGAACAATTATTCCTGAGCAAATGGGAAAGTGGCCACCCTAGCACTGAGCTCATTCTGTGCCAGAGTGACTTTCCCAACCAAGCTTCTCAAAAGTTGAAGTCTCAATTTTGAGACTGATGGAGGTTAGTGGAATCATCAACTTCGAGTCAGCAGAGTCCTGGTCTTGAACCTGTGACACTTATAAGAAAGTCACTTATTTCTCTCTGTCTTAGTTTCTTAACAATGCCTGCAGCACTGATTTCACAGGATTATTATGACTTTTAAAAGATGTATTCAATATAAAGTGATTTTCAAACCTCAGAGCAATATATAATTGAGAGCAATATTATTGATCAATCACCCATCAAGGATAGATTGCTTTCCACTTATATTGTGTATATCTTATATTTTTAAAGCTAATTTGTCTTTCTCACTGGATTGTGAGCTCCTTTCATGGGCTGGGATGATTTTGTTTTCTTTGTATCCCCAGGATTTAGCAGACTGTCTTGGCATACAGTGAGCACTTAATAAATGTTTGTGGGTTGAATGAGCATGTGCTATGTGCTAGATACTGAGTGGTATACTACTAGAACTTCTGAGCATTGCCCCTTTTTTCTAGGAACTTTTCTACATAGAGAGGGATATATCAAGGCAGGATATAAATGGGCGATTAGACAAAACATTTCAGAGAGTTGTACAAATGGGACATGCAAATATTTGGCCACCCTAAAAAAGTTCTGAAACTATCCTCATCTTAATGAGTTTGAGTGTTGTAGCCTCTGTAGGTTGTTTTCTTTTGGGATTTTGAATTCTCATTTAATTACAAAACTACACAAATTTGTCATTTCCTCCTCCAGTGTGTCCTCATTTTATAGAAGAGGAACTGAGGCAATAGGGGTTAAGTGACTGGCCCAGGGTCACACCCCTAGTAAATGTTTGAGACCAGAATTTGAACTCAGATCTTCCTGACTGCAGGCTGGGTACTCTAGCCACTGCACCATTTAGATCTTTGTCCTAAATGAATCACACACAAATATAATAGAAAATGATATATAAGTGCACGAGAGACTTACAGACAAAATGCTATGTAATAATCATATATATTTTATCATATTTTATTATATATATATTTTATTATATTTGTGGGTACATGTCATATTCACATCCTGGAGTGTTGGTTTATTTAGAACAAAGACCATTTCTTAGCTAAAACCTGAGATTTCCCCAGCAGTCAGAATAGAGGTCTTTACATGGAATATTGAATTCTTGATTAAATAAGCTGTCCCAAACTTATTACATAACAGCAATCCAACAGTTGTGTATTTCTTGAGAACCTACTATGTGCCTAGCTGAAACTAGGTGCTGAAACTCATCACCACGATCTGCTATACCAGCAGCAACTTATTGTTGTCAGAGTACCAATTCTGACAAGTGAATAAAACAAAGATGGAAAGGTGGTAACCCCAATATCTGATTAACTGAATAGATTTCTTGGGCATAACATTAAATTAAGGGAGCTTGAAATTCTACATTTCCAAGAAAATTTATTTACTGAACCATAAACACTTGGAAATAACACTGATCTGTTCAATTGAATCTTTTCCCACAAGGGAATAAAACTTAGATGGATCATGATCCATACCGTACTGTAATTTCCCTATAAATTCCTGCTCTTTCTATGATGATCAAAAAGCATTTTTATCAAGTAAGCTTAACTAATGTTTATGTAACAGTTTTAATATTTTTTGAGAACTTTAAAATTTTGTTATTTAATTTGGACCTCACTGCAAACCTATGATGAATCAATCTCATCAGCTTTTATTAAGTATCTATTGTGGTCTGGTATTGTGTTAAATGCTGAGGATACAAAGACAAAATGTTTTAAACAATCTCTGTCCTCAAGGAGCTTTCATTCTGTAGAATAAGACAACATATATCTGACTACCATAAGTATTTACAGAATAAATACAATATAAATATAAGGTAGTTAGGGAGAAAAGGCACTGGGAGGGATTTGAAGGTTGGGGGAGAAAATCAGGAAAAGTTTTATGTAAAAAGAACTGAGTGATCTGACTCTTGAGAGGAATGAGGGATGCTAGGAGGCAAAGGCGATATGGCAGCACATTCTATGGATGGGGCAGTCATTGCAAAGGCACAGAGATGAGTGAGGGAACTCTGTAGAACAGAGAGAAGGGTTTTGTTGTTATTTTGTAATTTCCAGCTATATCCATCTCTTTGTGACCCCATTTGGTGTTTTCTTAGCAAAGATATTGGAATGATTTGTCATTTCCTTCTCTGGATCATTTGACAGATGAGGAAACTGAGGCAAGAAGGGTTAAGTGACTTGCTCAAGGTCACACAAGTCACACACACTGAGAATGGATTCAAACTCAGTCCTCCTTACTTCAGGGCTCTATCTACTGTGCCACATAGCTGCCCTCATAGAAGACTAATTTGGCTCTACCACAAAGTAGAGGAAGGGAAGTAATATAATGAGATTGGAAAAATAAATTGTAAAGGATTTTAAAAATCAGTCTGAAGAATTAATTTATATTTTATCATAGCAATCCTGGCAAGTGGGAATCACTGGACTTTATTGAGTGATAACCAAAGTTTGACATGTTCATATCTATAATGAGAACATTGTGAAGACAGGAACAGCAAGATTCAGCAATAGTCTGTCCGTAGAGTGAGGGAGAATGTGGAGTAAAGATCATTCTAGATTATAAACTTGGGAGACTAAAAGAATGGTGGGATCATCTACTCAAGTTAGGGAGGTTTGATGGAGAGGTGTGCTGGAGGTGACAGATAATAAGTTAATAACTGGGGCACATTGAATTTGAGCTGTCTCTGAATGTTTCAGTTAGAAAAGTCTAGTAGGCATTCGGTTTATGGGACTGGATCTCAGGGGGAGAGTGGGGCAGGAGATTTGAATTTGGGAGTTAATTAGCATAGAGATGCTAATTAAATCCATGAAAACTAATGGAAGATAATGTAAAAAGTGGCCCAGATCAAAACATTATAGTCCATCATCAAGATGTATGATAGTGATCCAGCAAAGGAATCTGAGAAGGAGAGATGAAACAGGTAGAGGAGCAATAGGAGAGTGTTGTAAAAACAAAGAAGAAAAGAGTATACTGAGGTGAGAGTGGTAAACGGTGTCCAACCCAGCAGACAGGCCATGAAGGAAAATAACTGAGAAAAGATCAGCAGCTCTGGCAATTAGGAGCTTAATTCCAGCGTCAGCTGTCTGCCATTATAACATGCTACCTCTGAAGCAGGTTATTGATCCCATCTTGCAGATGAGGAAAGTGATATTCAGAAAGGATATCTGTCTTGTGAATGGTTTCACAAGCCAGTGTCTGAGTTGGTATCCAAACCCAAGTCCATTGTTGCCCATTGTCTCATGCTGCTTCTTAATAAGATCAGATTGTTCTACTAAAATACATGTCTTAAGAATATGACTATCTCTACATTAAACTACCAATTTAAATGTAAATAGACTCACCCACCCCCACACTATGCACTCATATTGCCTCTTAAACATGAAGCATACCAGCCACAAAGCTTACTTAGATTGTGAATGGCCCCAAATTAAAAGTCATAGTATAACTGGAAATTTATGTTTATTCTCTTTAAGGGTCACTAAAAAGACCAATAAAGTTCCATGCCAAACACAGAAAACCAGAATATAGATACAAACCAAGTCATGGAAATTTATAGTGACCAATAGGAGGAGGGTTATCTTGAATTCATTAGTCATGGAACCAAACTGACGTGGCATCTCAAAATAATTGGTATTGGTGGGGTAGCTACAATGGTACCATGATTGAGATCAACTTTATCTTCTTTCCCTTTCAGGAAAACCTAGATTCTATGAATGATCGTAAGGGATCAAGGCCAGTGATAACCAGTCTTTTAGTCCATCAGGATTGTCTACACTGGCTTTTGTAATTTATAGAATTCCTACTTTCCTTCAAAAACTACAGAAGTGCCAACTTCTTGATCAAGCTTTTCTTTTCCAGCCCTTCCCAGATCTAGTTGTTAACCCTTTCTCCCAATAGAATTTGCCTTGTGTAAACAATGTAAATGGAAGAAGCAACAAGAATAGTCATTAAAGTGGAACTTTGAGAAATTTTAATGACCAAATTTTGCCTCAAAAAAAATATGAGAAGATTGCTCTACTCACTTTTTTATAGAGTTGGTGGACTACAAATGTGAATCACTGCATGTAATAGGAAGTTGGAGGAAGAGGTTAATATATTGATTATTTTTACTTAACTTTTTTTCCTTCTCTTTATTTTCTGATTAATGGATTGAAGGGTGGCAAAAGGGATACATTGAGAAATATAGGTAATGTGAATGTAAAAATTATCAATAAAATTTTTGTTTCAAAAATAAATTACTTTGTATACATTTGGGGTATACAATAGAGTAGATGGATGCTGGTATGTGTGTATGTTTTACTTAGCCCAGGTTAGCCAGATTAGGTTAGCTGCAGAAGAGAATTACTGATTATCCTCATGCAAACATTCATAAAGGAAAAACAGAATTCAGAGATGCTTTTGTTTCCTTTCATATTAGGAATCCATCTAAAGCATGGATCCTTGACCCTAGGGTGTATACTTCTTATTGAAAGATGGACAGTGATGAAGAAAAAAAATTAGGTTTGTCTCTTGCACAAGGACATTCCTACTGACTGTGAATACCTTTTCTTAAAATGTCCTTCATCAAAGAAAAACAAATCATATCATCTGAAGAGTGAATAGTTTCTGACATTTACTGAGAAACTCAGCCAGACCCTTGGAACAGAAGATTACAATCCTAAAGACAAACACAATCCAAACCACTTTAAAAGTCCAATGAAGGGTAAAATCTTCCTTCAACTTAATTTTTCCAAGATCTGAATACTTTCACATCTCCTATTGATGTAAAACAATGCAAAAGAAATTCACAATCCCATTCATTTCAAGATATTAAGATGAGCTAAAACCTTGACTTTTATGCCTCTTTGAGGATTTTTATATATTGCATTTGTATTGATGTTACAATGTAAGATAAAAATTGAGATGCACTTGGATGTGCTTAGCTACCTTTCTAAATGTATTGCCTGAACAAGACTTTTAAACTATCAGTTCATCTTCATATTCCAGGAGGAAGAATAGAAAAATGACTTTGAGATAAATGGCTTTCTCCAGCGCCCAGAGCAAAGTTTGTATAATAAAGCAAATACACAAATAACACAAATGAATCAGTTTCATTTTTCTTTATATATTGTACTCATCACTTGGAGGATAGAGAAGCTTGGCTTGACAAGTGCACCGTTTTAACATGAATATTGCCAAGCCAAACTCTAATTCTTCTCTGTTCATGATTAATATCTCTGAGAAATCAATGCCATGAATCACTTAGGCAAATCATTCTAATGCCATGTGCTCTGCATTATTTTTCACTGTCTTACCTGCACTTTATATAGGATCTTTTGCTTACATTAAGTTAAATAACCACTGGGATTTTTGTTTCAGAATTATCACTAGCCCCAGAAAGTGAACTAAAAATGTATTTTAATCCTTCTATTCTCTGAAGGCAGAGGATGCAAACATGCATCCAATGAGAATATCTCTAAAGCATTTTGCAAACCTTGAAACACTATATAAATGGAAGCTGTCATTTTATTGTTATATATCGTGCACATTGGATAGGGAAGTAATTTGACATAATGGGTTTTTTTGGGGGGATGGGATTTTTTAGATCAAATTCTGTTGCTCTAGTCACTGAATGAAGTCACAGGAGATGAGGTTGCAAGGTGTTAACAAGGTGTCGTATGACCCTTTTATGAGGTTCGATCACAACTCTGATCAAGCAAAGAAGGGAACAACAGCATTGACTAGGCAAAAGAAATTAGTTCTGTCTCTGAAGGCTTTAAACAGCTAAGTTCTGGATGAAGTTTAGTAATCTGCAAGTAAAAGATGTAGCTGCCCATGGAGGAAACTTGTGTGGGATACAGCAATGCATTTCTCCTTTCTCCACTCACATCAATGATGTAGCTTTGAAGGGGAGCCAATAAAGTAATACTCTGCTTCCCACCCCAAGTAGAGCACAGAGACAAATTTCAGTCATATAGAGACAGTTACCTGATGGAAAAAAAACAGTTTTGATGAACATGACCCCTGACAGGAGCAAAGAAATCCAGACTGAAAAGAATAGATCATGGAAAGCCAACTGGGCAGTCCACTCAATGGAGATGTTTGTCTCCAAAGAGAGCTGCTTGAAGATTTTACCCAAAAAAAGGCTTTCCAGGCTCTGTAGGGTCAGGAGTTATGAATTGCCTTTACCACATATCTACTAAACATTTTCCTCATTACCATTGTTGGATCTGATTCATGTACATTCATAAAAAACATCTCAGGTTTCTGAAGGGTGGGAATCATTTTGCAACTACTGTTCTTGCTATGACATTTGAGTAATGTCTTTGCTAAGAACTATTTGCATCTCCCAGTTATTTGTTCATGGGAAATACACAAGTGGGGGCCATAAAAGTGCCAGCAATACAGAGCCATTGTGTGGTCCTTGAAACCCAAAGTAGCACACTTCTAAGGTTGTAGTTTATGAATGTGAATATAAATTGAGGAATCCAGAAGAGTTGCTACACATGGAAGGAGTAGTGGCTCGACTATCAGAGGAACAGGATTCAAAACGTGCCTCTGACAATTCCTTCCTGTGTGACATTGGACAAGTCACCCTCCCTGGGTCTTGTTTTCTCCAAAAAATGGAGGTTGGGCTGGATAGCATATTAGGTTCCTTTTAGCTCTAGATACAAGATGTAGGATCCTAAGATGGGCATTGAAATATTATTAACTGGGACAGCTAAGTTGCACAGTGAATAGAGCACCAGCTTTGGAGTCATAAGGATCTGAGTTAAAATCTGATCTCAGACACTAGCTGTGTGATCCTAGGTAAGTCATATGCCCCTAATTGTTTAAAAAAAAGGAATCTTATTAAGCAACCGAGGAGATTAAAACTAAAAAACATTTCTTGGAATTGTTGTGGAGAGTGAACAAGAGACAGAAGTGATTTCAAGTATGAAAGAAACTTTTAATATAGAAACCTATCCCACTAATGTAGATCAGCTTTTCATCAGTAATTTATAGTCTTTTTTTCTTTTTTTTCTTAAAGCTTTTTATTTGCAAAACATATGTATGGGTTATTCTTCAACATTGACCCTTACAAAGCTTTCTGTTACAAATTTTTCCCCCTTAGTCCCCACCCCTCTCCTAGATGGCAGGAAGTCCATTACATGTTAATTATGTTAAAATACTCGACAAATTGAATATATGTATTCCACACTTATCTTGTTGTGCAAGAAAAATCATATCTACAAGAAAAAAAAATCTGAGAAAGGAAACCCAATGCAAGCAAACATCAATAGAGAGCATGAAAATGTTATGTTGTGGTCCACATTTCACATCCCTCTCTCTGGGTGTATATGGCTTTTTTCACTGAACAATTGGAACTGGTTTGAAACATTTCATTGTTGAAGAGAGCCATGTCCATCATAATTAATCATCATATAGTCTTGTTGTTTTCCTATATAATGTTCTCCTGGTTCTGCTGATTTCACTCAGCATCAGTTCATGCCAGTCTCTCCAGGCCTCTCTGAAATCATCCTGCTGGTCGTTTCTTACAGAACAATAATATTCCATAACATTCATATACCATAATTTATTCAGCCACTCTCCAATTGATGGGCATTCAGTCAGTTTCCAGTTTCTAGCCACTACAAAAAGGGCTGCCACAAATATTCTTGCACATGTGGAGTAATTTATAGTCTTAAAGAATGTCCTGGACACCTATGAGTAGAGAGTAGAGGAAGGATTTTCACTAACATCTCCTTGACTCCAAGGTCAGCTACCCACCCAATCCCCCAGGCTGTCTCTTAACATAAGACCCTTGAAATAAGCTCAGATGGGCTCAAGTAAAAGTTTTATTTCTACCATTGGTTATTCTTAATTTGAAAGTTCTTTGGAGGGGGCTAGAGTAGAGATAGCCTTTTATATTTCAATAAAGAAAGGGTGTCAAACAGCAGGATGATTTTAGAGAGGTCTGCCCCAAGATGAATCATATCACAACCCAGAATATGTGAGTTGTTCTTCAGTTGTTTTTTAGCCATTTCCTGCAAAGACACCGGACTGGCTTGTCATTTCTTTCTCTAGATCATTTTATAGATAAGGAAATTTAAGCAAACAGGTAAGTGACTTGACTTACTTGATAAGCTCACACAGTGTCTGAGGCTAAATCTGAAGTCAGGAATATGAATCTTCCTGACTCCAGATGTGGTACTTTATCCACTGTACCACCTTGCTGCCCCTTTCCACCTCTCTATTTAAAAAAAAGATTAACAGATATAGATTTTCTCTCTCTTCTACTCTGGAAAAAAAGGAAAAGCCAAACCCTTGTAACAAATAGTCAAGTAAAACAAATTCCCTCAATGGCTGTATACAAAAATATCAATTTCTCTTTCTGCACCTTATTTACCACCTTTTTGGAAAAATATTTTATTACTGGTAATCTGGAATCATGGATGGTTACTGCATTGATTATAGATTTTTGCAAATTTCAAAGTTGTTTGTTTTTACAGTGCTATTGTTTAAATTGTTGTCCTGGTTCTGCTCATTTCATTTAGTCAGAGACCTGGCTTCTCAAGCTTGGGCTTTCCTTTCTATAGGATTTATTTCATGGATAATTCCAAGTTTAGGAGCTGCAAGCTCAAAAATATGGGTCCCTCAGTCTTGTTAGCCAATGATGAAGACACAGCTTCAGGCTCTGATATCCAGCCAGTAAGACAATGGTGGGCATCAATTGATCAATCAATCAATCAACACACATTGATCATGTGATTGCCATATGCCAGAGATATAAAGCAAAAGATGAAACAATTGCTTTTCTTAGGAAATTCATATTCTATCAAAAGAAACAAAAATACCTGCAGGTAGATGTGACTCATGATTGGCTGACAGATAGGAGAGAGAAGTAGATGTGGAAGGAGAGAGGGGGCAAGGAGACAATAAAGAGGAGACCCCCTAGAACTGAAGGCATGTAACAAAAAAGTTGGCCTGTCAAGATATCTCTTAATTATCATTGTCTGAATACCTAGAGACTGCTAGGAGTAGTTAATTGGATGAAATTATTCTTCTACCATTCTAGCTGAAATTTCATCTCACTCCTTAGTTACAGAGTCTTCTAAATTAGGCGCATTCTGTCACTTAAACTAGGCTTTCCTGATTGTTGTCTGACTTGCTTGATTTCACAAGTATATTATGATATATCTGGTTGTCTTTTGTGAAATAATTGTTTGGTGGGAAGAGAAACTAAGCTGACTGAAATAAATTGTTAACCTTTAGCTCTGGAGGAGAATGGTGGAGACCCTACTTGAGTAACCAGAAAAAAATGAGATTTATCCTGAATTTCTTTTTTTTTTCTTTTGCAAGGCAATTGGAATTAAGTGACTTTTCCAGAGTCACACAGTTAATAAGTGTCAAGTGTACAAGAGCAGATTTGAACTCATATCTTCACTCCAGGGCTGGTGCTCTATTCACTATCCTGAATATCCAAAGAACCACATCCCTAGATTTTAAATACCTAATTGTAATATATATATATATGTATATATATAGTTAATAAGTTAATTAATACAGAAATTTTATTGATGTGTATGATATATATATACCTATATCTATATTTGGAATCATTAGTAATTTATTGTTCAATAGCTCAGTCATATCTGACTTTTTGTGACCCCATGGATCATAGCACCCCAGGTCCTTCTATGTTATACTATCTCTCAAAGTCTATTCAAATTCATGTTTCCATGACACTATTTATCCATCTCATCCTCTGCTATCCCTTTTTTCTTTTTCCTTCAAGCTTTCCCACATCAGGATCTTTTCCAATGAGTCTCTTCTGATATTTATACCATATTTTAGAATTATATCCATTATCTCATTTGAACCCTTCAAGACTCCATAATTTACTATTGTCATAATTTAACAAATGAGTAAATGGTTCCTTAGAGAAGTTAGACGACTTGACCATGGTCTTAGAGCTAGTAAATGACTGAGATGAGATTTGAATATAGACCTCCTTGATTCTATCGGCCTATCCACTACACCAAGTTGCCTCTTAATTGAAATGCTCTATGGTTTTCCAAATGCAATCCAGCCTGCTGCCCTATTATCACTCAATTCTGAGCCCTGCTCATTATTCATCTTTAGCCCTTGTCCAAGATGCACAGATTGATGGATTAATTTGAAGGGCTTCCCATCCTGTCACATGGCATTTGTCAAGTTGAAATAACACATCACTATAAGGTTGTCATAAGCATGAGATAATGTATGTGAAAAGGTCAAAGGTACTGTATACATCAATGTAAATGATTAGGCTCTCTAAGTACATATTTTTATAGCAATCAATGTATTAATTACAAAACATTTTTGACTAGTCATTATAAATGCCATTCTTGATGTTACTTTCAATGGAGCAACACAAATAGAATACAAGACTTTGAGTTGGGAAACCTGGGTTTGCTACCCCTCACCCCATCCCCAATTCTAAAACTTATTGTTTATGTAATTTGGGGGCAAATCATCTTAGCTCCCTGCGCCTGAGTTTCTTCCAACAAAGGGATAAAAGTTTAAAATATTTGCACTATTTAACAATTGTCTTTTTTTTCCTTTAGGGAAAGGACTACATAAATGTGAGTTCCTATCAAATAGGTAATATAAAATGGTTTGTAGGCATACTATGTAAATATAAGTTATTATTATTTTGCCAATATCATCTTGAAAATAATCATATTTCACATCTTTGCTGTAGAATATTGGATAGAATGCTAGACTTGCAGTTGATAAGAACTGGCTTCAAATCTTGCCTTTGACTGTGGTACCTGATGAAGTAGCGCAAGTCCCTGAACCAATCTGAGCCACTGACCACTCTTTATGACTATAAATTATAGCTTTGTTATCAATCTGCATCAAATATACCTCAAGATAAACTTTCTAGGCCTGATCTACACAATCATAGATGAATTGTGATCTGTGTTGGTAAAGAGACTCCCCACACAGGGATGGGTATTTCCATAGTCATGTACCTTACATTTTTATATATCTTACAATTCAAGTTTCTTTACCAGGTTCATGAACCTTGATTGTACTTAACATTGACATTTAACCTAATCCAATAAATATTTTAAGCACATTCTATATGTCAGGCACTGTACTGGCAATATGGAAGTAAATAGTTCATGCCCTCAACAAGGAGCTTCCATTCTAATGGTGAAGTGATGACTGTATACAGAAAGAAAATTGCACATATTTGGTACTATTCCTACTATTCCAAATTATTCTTCTTACCTTAATTTCCATCAGATGCACCATCTGAGTAATTGACAAAGATTTATCCTGTGGCCTCCAACTAACACCACCTGGGCACCATGAAAGGCAAAAACGAAATGGAATTTTCACTTGGGATAGAGTTACTCAGCAGGAAACTGTCTTTACAGAGAGTAAAAACTGTGATTTGTTACTGTCTATTTCCACAGACATCAAATGCTTAGAACTGAAGGAAACCTAAAAAACCTAAAAAGGTATACCTCCCCCATTTTACAGATGGTAAACTAAGGTCAAGGGAGATTTACTGATTTGTTCAAGGTCACCCAGCTGGTAAAGACCAGGAAGTTTTAGTCTCGTTGTTCTGCTCGTTCTCCTGCTCTGTTTCTCTTTCTGAAATTGTTATTTTGGATTGCTTGGTATTTCTAAAGTTGATATTCTGTTTCTCTGGATTCATGAGCCATTAATTGAATAAGACATCTCCTTTACTGTGAGATTTGTCCTAAAGAGATTCACAGGATCATAGGTTTGTAGATTCTTGAGCTATCTGAGAGCAGAGCTGGACCAACCCCTCATTTTGCAGATGAGGAGACTGTAAATGAAAGATGTGGAGTGATAGGTCTGGGGTCACATATCTTGTAGTAGCAGAGTTCAATTGGAATCTAAACTGTGGTCTTACAAATCTACTATCACAAGACCTTACCATCTTCACCCAGTTATGTAGGAGTATTTCTGAAATGAACAGAGGAAAATAAAGAGAAGAGGGAATTCAAGTGAATGAATAGTCATCTTAGAGACAAATAAGATTTAAAGCTAGGCAATAAGGATTGATAACACAGAGGAAAAGAGTTCTGAACTGAGCTTTTCAGTAAGACCAGGATTTTAAGTCAAATCAAATCAATAAGCATTTATTAAGTACCTACTATATGCCAGGCAATGCGCTCAGCACTGGAGATAATAAAGAAAGGTTTTAAAAAGCAGTCCTTTGTTCTCTAGATGCACACACTCTAAGAGATGGAGATGAGAAGGAGTGCATTTCAGGCTTGGAGAAATGAGACTTAGCCATGTACGGTGAACAGAAAGGTCAGTCTAATTGGACTATAGAGAGAAGGTAGAAAAGTAATGTATAATAAGCCTAGAAAAATAGCTTGGAACTAGGTTGTAAAGGTCTTTAAATACCAACCTAAGAACTTTTTAATTTAATCCTAAAGGTAATAGGAAGTCACTGGAAAACAAGGAAGTAGCATCATCAGACCTGTACTTTTGGGAGATCAATTTGGTGACTATGGAGAAGGGGAAAAGGAGACTAATTAAGAAGCTATTGCAATTTTCCAGGTCAGGTATGATGAGGGCCTGAACAAGGGTAATAGTTGGCTAGATGGTTGGAATTCAAGGAAAGCTGTGGATGCTGGCACTTAATTAAACATAAGGAGTAAGGAAAAGGAGGTGCTGAGGAGAATGCTGATGTTGTGAATGTGAGAATAAAGGAGGTGCTGTTTTGGACAGTTCAATCTTGAAGATGTCTATGGGACATACAGTTTAAAACATCCAATAGGCACTTGGCAATAATTCTAGCTTTTATAACAAGAGTTACCAAATGCCTTCTCCATATCATTTCATTTGATTCTCACAATAACCTGTGTGGTGGGTATTATTAATATAATCTTCATTTTATACATGATGAAGATGAGGTTGAGAAAGTTAATTGACTTATCTGGGGTCACCCAACCAGTAAACATCTAAGGAAACATTTGGATTCAGGTCTTCTTGACTCTAAGGCTTGTATAACTACTATGCCCATCTAACTGCCAAGTAAGTTGTGGGATTGAAACGCTGAAAAAAGAAGGGCTGGATAGCTAAGTCAGTGAGTCATCTACATAGAAATAATAATTAAATCCTTGGGAGCATACCAAATCATCAAGAGAGAAAGTATAGAGATATGAGACAAAGGCCCAGGACAAAACCTTGACCTATACTCATACTCTGGAGTAGAATATGGGCAACAATCCAGCAAAGGAACCTTCACTTGGTTGTGAGTGACATGAAAAAAATTGGGCTGCCTCTAGTTAATATTCAAGATGAGACAATGGGAGCTGGGGCCCTTTCCAGATGTGCCAATCTGAGTCAAGGAATGTATATATTTGTGGATATATATATGCATATACTTATATTCATATTTATATTTGTAACAGACAAGTACAATAATAGGACACACTTGAGTATTTTTGGTATCTTATTGGTCCCCCCCCCAATGAACTCACTAGTCAGCTTTAGCTGTTCCTGCCTGTCTATTCTTCCATCTCTTTACTATTTTGAGTGGGTGAGAGGGAATTAACTTACTTAGCTTGTTTCAAGAATATTGATTGGAATGGACTCTTCTGAAACTCAGGCAAGTCTCAGGCCTCCTTCCTTGATTGGGAGTTAGGAAGTAGGAGAGGAGGGATGCGAGATAGGAAAATAACTTTCCTGTCCCCACAAGCCTTCCCAGATGAAATAAAGAAAGCATCCTATAGCAACTTCAATAAAGCTTGGAAACTTGGTTCAGAACACGTTCACCATCTGCCAGTACTTGAAGTATCCTGAGGCCTTGTCTGAGAAAAAAGACAAATAGGAACCAGTCCTTGGTTAGAGCTCATCAATCAAACATGAAAGAATTCTTTCAGAAACCTCCCCCCACCTCCCAATTGGCATGAATTAACATGTCTATGAAGAGAATGAATGGGGTTAGAATGGAGGCTATTTATTCTCTCCACTGTTCCAGACAGACTTATCAAGACCAGCCCCAGGTAAAACTGTGATATGGACAGAGCTCTACCCACTCTCCTCCTTGGATCCCTTCTTCTTCATACTCCCCAAGTACTCTTACTAGCTTCTTAATTTTCATGACTTTTAAGTGTGATTCTCCTGTCATTTGTTTTACCCAAACAGAGAAGTCCATTCACCCATCCCTTTTCCTCATTGCAAGATCCCTGAGGGGCTGAGTCTTTATGTCTGTTGTGCCTACCACAGTAGTTGGCATATCATTAATATAATTTTGTTGATTGATTTAAAAAAACAGCCAAATTGTCATTTACATTGGAATATCTTCTGTATTTAATTCTACCTCAATTTATTTCTACCCCCTTCATCCTTCAAAATTCATCCCAAGCACCATCTTTTACCAAAAAATCCTTTCTTGGTCCCCTAATTCTTAGTGGCCTCCCTTCTTAACCATTTTGACTTTAACTACTTTGTACTTATTTGCAATAGGAATGGCAAGTCATCTCAGATCTATTTTACTGAAATTTGGAAATATTTAATGGCTTTTCCCAAGGTTCTATGGCTAGAAAATTAAGGAGCTGGGATTTTTCCTCAGGTCTTCTGATTTGAGATCCAGAATTTTCTTCTCCAGCCTCTGTTTCATGCCCCACTTTCATGACATACATCCCTTCATCGTGTAGGAAAAAGCTAAGGAGGCAGGATGAATAGAATGATGGACTGAGGTCAAGAAAATCTGGATTCAAATCTGGTCCTAGCTACTTATTTGCCAAGTTACTTGGAAAAACACTTCACCTCTCCTATTCTCACTTTTCCCTTCTGCAAAATGAGGGCAATAATATTTTATGAGCTACTACATAGGATTATTATGAGGAAAATGATTTGCAAACTTTAAAGGTCCCTCAAGAAGCTTATAGACTAATTGAGGAAGACAAGATATGAAAGGAAGTTGAAAAGGTGAGGGAAGGTGAAGAACTCAATCAGAGAAGTCCCAAAGTAGCAACCACATGAAAAATGAGATGTATAAGCTGAATTCTATCCTTAAATAAAGGTTTGGTGTTCTCTAATCGGAGAGACAGAAATGAGGTGGAAAGCCTAGGCTGATGAGATTTTACAAGATGCCCAATGTTGAACATCCAGGAGTATGGTAGAGAAGACAGACCAAGAAGTCCCAAAGTAGCACAACCAGATAAGAAATGAGATATCATTGATAAAACTATACTGAACTAAAGTATATCACATGAATAAACTATATTAAATATGAAACTATTTTTTTCATTGATAAAGGTATATCCTTTCAATGTGTTGAAATATTTGACAAGGGTAAAATTTTGGGGGGAGAACTTTCTTTTCTGGGTCTTCAGTGGCTCTTTGTCCTTTGTTTTTGAAGAGGACCAGTGACATAATAGATGATGACTTGCACATGAATTGGATTTAAATCAGGCAGAGTTGCATGAAGCCATTAACCTCATTTTTTTCTTCCAGGGTCATTGAAGACAAAGAACAAGATGACTGGTGATGACCAAGGAAACAGTGGATGAACTTGGTGTTTTTGATGTTTGACCAAATTCTAAGTTCAGTGCTCCACATCATCTGCTTCAGCACTGACCTTTGTGGTCAGTGTAATAAATTTTTTCTCATCTATCCATTTGGTCAGAGAAGTCTTTATGTGTTTAGGGTAGCTACCCACCCCAACTCACCAATTTGTTTGAGGCCTGTAGGTTACCATCAACCTGGTTTAGCCCCTCTGCCAAGATGGTTCTTCAAAGGTAAGACTACTTACTATATGATCCTTCTTCATGGAGCCACAAGTGAGAATTGAGTGCCAGGTGAACACCAAAGGTGGATGAACAGTCCCGAAAAGGGCTCAGCAAGTCCTTAGTACAGAGTTGCTAGTCTTCCATGAATATCCCCTATACCTCAAACTTCAGGAGGATGTCATTGGAGGAAGTTGGGGCTGTTAAACTTGAAAACGCAGTTGCCAGGCCAGATGTCCACAGTAAGGGTTGCTTTCCCATAATGATTAGCTATAAAGCATAAGGCTGGAAGAAGTAGTAAATGCTTTATAAATCCTTGTTGAATGGAATTTCATTAAATTATTCTTAATAACTTTCCATGTTTTCACAGGGATCTTTTCTACCTCACAAAGAAGCACTATGAACCATATTTTCTATTCTTTCTTATATCCAAACTGACTTATTTTAGATTCCAAATCTGAATACTTTTATTTTTTTCACTTTCTAATAGTATTTTATTTTTCCCAAAGCATACAAAGATAGTGAACACCCAATCTGAATATTTTTCAACCTTAGCTCCTTGCCCATTGGCATGTCTGGTGTCTACATAATGCCAATATATCTGAAAAATGATCCCTCTACCCCAAGTAGCTACCCCTGTTTACTCAGCTACCTACAGAAATCTCAGGATAAATATTCTGGCTGCCTTGGAGATATCACAAAAGCCAATTGACAACTTTCTCTATAGTTCTGAGCCCCCAGCCAGAGATTACACTCATGTAAAATACTACAGTTTGAAATCTCTCTCTCCTCCCAGGTGCTTTCTGATAGCCTCTTAACTGCATCTGAACAATAACACACCATGTAGTAACACAGGTGGTTAACAGCCTTTATTACAATTGCCTGCTTAAGAGGCAGAATAAATGTTTAAAAAAGCAGAAATATAAACAAACTTTGAAGAAATAGGGTAAACCGACTCTCATTCCCAGATGAAGCTATCAGGGTCAGTGCTCTTAGGAATGGAAGAAGGATATGGGAGATCATTGGGTCTGGCCTATAGTCCCAAGAGTTTCAGTATTTCTGTGACTTCCAAGTGTCTTCCATATAATTCACAGTTTTGTGTGCATAGTGGACCACCTCAGCCTCAAGAGTCCTAGTTCCCTCCCCTCAGGGCAGCTGCTTCTTATTTATTTTGACCTTTCTCAGTTCCTATGTGACTTCTCTTTAGATTCCATTTGACAGTTCCTTAGTATGGGAAAGTCTAACTTATGAGTCACATTAACTCCTTCTGCCAGTCTCATGACTGGCATAAAATTCCCAAGGGATCAAAAAAGAAGCCTCTTGGAGATATCTGCCTAACCATCAGATATACAAGTATGATAATCATATTTCCTTAGTGACATTAGTTGTGGGCATGGCCAAGACAGAGTCAGACTTATAGAGGAGGGAGAGAAAAAAATACAAGTGCTTTTGTCCCTCAAACCAACTTGACACCAACAATAAAAAAAAATAACTTGTGGTCCTATTTTTTTCTACTAGAATTTCTACTTTCAAAAAGCTATATTGTGGCAGACCATGTCTGATTTCTGAGGACTTACCTAACTTACAGAAAGGCTCATCTATAGGAGTTTGGGTTCTAAGTGAATCATGTTTCCTTATGCTGATCCTTAAAACAAAAATATCAAATGCTCCTCAACCACATATGGCTTTCTCCTACTTTTGTAGTAATGGTGACAAAGCAGAGGGAAGAAGGGAAAAGGGAAGAAGATACAAAAAATCATATTTTGGTGGATGGTGCTCTAGGAACATCAAATTCTCTGTTCGTATTCTCATTATGAGATCACTGTCCAGGAACCAAAGATCACAAGTTTTACTGGAGGGAAGCAGCATGGTACAATGAAAAAAAAGGGCTCTGGAGTCAGAGATAGTGGGGTCAAATTCCATAGCTATGAAAACTTGGAAGATTTATTTTAGATTCCAGGGGCTTAGTTTTCTAATTTGTAAAATGAGGAGGTTGGATCAGATGGCTACAGAGGTCCCTTCCAGCCAGATTCAGATATTTTATCATATATCACTCTTTGAAATTCTTCCTAGAAATGAAATCAGAAGACAAAAGAAAGTTATAGCTAAACTTGCCTTGAAGGCCTTTTCTGGAGAATTAAACAAAAATTCATGGGATAGTTTTATAAAGTTTCCAAAGAAAACCAAAACAAGAAACATTAATTTGGAAAATACTTGGTTTTCTCATTGTACAACTCATAAGGATTTACACAGATATTTCCATAAAGATGTTTCTTCATCTTCACTCATATTCTTTTATCTATAGCAGAGGATAAAGAAGCAGAGACAAAAGCTTGATAAAACCTTCCAAATCAAGTCAATATATATGTGGATTCTTGGCGACTTCAGTACAAAAGTGGGTACGGGGAGGACGACAGTGAAGACATTGGAAAATATGAATAGGCAATTAAAAAGAGACAGTGGCTAAAGATTTATGAACTCTACTAGAGGCTCAAGTCAGTATATTATGAAATTTTAATCAAGAAGAGGGCTGGAGGCACTAGATATGGTGAACACTACATAATATCATAAAAAATTAAGTTGATTCTATCCTAACAGACAGGAAAGAACTATTTATTACTATGAGAAAGTATCCATCATCTGTTCAGTACATGGGAAATGGATAAAAGAACAGATATTGATTCAAACGATCACCATTTTCAAAAATAATGAATATAGAATATAGAATAACAGCATATGGAACAAATATAAAATTCCTAGTTTTCTTTAAGGCAGAGCTGAAGTGCAATCTGGAAAATGAGAGAAACTTTCTCTAGATAGCTCAACATTTCATTAGCATCAGTGAAATACATGGACTGCCTAACAGTTTTCCATCAATTCAAATACATGGCTTTTCTATTTCCTTTTTCTAGCCTTGTATTTCTTTGGTGATATCCTTTATGTCACCTCTAAAAGTAGTAGATTGAATTGCATAATATCCTATGACAGATTACACATTTATAGTCATAAGTGACTGAAAGTTATAGAGGATAAAAACTACCACTATATTTATTTATTGTTGAACAAACAAAAAAGGATGAGATTAGGTAAAGCAAAATGCTGACTTAAAAGGCACTCTTCCAAAAAAGATGCCTCATATGCATATGTTAAAATCATTGATTCAATAATAGAAATGCCTTTGTCCAATGATTCTCTGATGGTAAGAAGCAATAAAACAGGAGAATGAATGTCACTGTCATGGAGGATGTCCTGTGTCATCCTCAATGAAGAGACATTTTTCAGAAGTGAAGTCCGTTAGATGTTCCTTCTAATTAATGATATTGTACTGATTATATCAGGCTTCAGAACACAACAATATCTATAATCACATAAAGTAGTTCAATTTATCTGTCCATGTAGGAAAAACTAAGTCAATGAAGAATACTAGTTGTCCAAGACCAGGCTATCTTACACAGATGGATGGAAAATTCATCCACTGGTAGATAGATAGATAGATAGATAGATGTACATCTTTCTTGGACAGCCATTATATTTGTATATTGAACTAGAGCCAGAGCCATTGAACATATGATGACCAGCACTAAGATTTTTCTCTATGCTGATGGTGATATCTGATAGAACTTGGGTGTTTGGAGTTGTGGCTTAAATAATGTATCTAGTTAAAGAATCAAAAAGATAACTCCAGCTCAGCCTAGTCCTAGTGGTATTTACCCCTGGAAAATGGTTCCTCCACTTTGGTAGAGGAGAGAACACTGGATTTAGAACCATAGGTCCCAGGTTCAAATCCTCGGTCTGTACTTAGTAACTGTGCAACATTGGGCAAATCACTTAACTTCTTAGTTTCTTCATCTGGAAAAAGAGGGGATTGGACCACATGACATTTAAGGTCCCTTCTAGCTCCAAATCTGTGATACTGTGATGCTGGATCAAGAAGTGAGTATAACTCCACATGTTGAGAATATAGCCCTGGAAAAGCTGGAAGGGCTCCCAGCCTGTACTTACTTTCATAACAATGTGAATAAGGTACAGAATATTACCAATGTAGAATTTTTACAGGTGACATAAAGGAAATCACCAGAAAAGTAGAAGGTTAGAAAAAGATGAGCAAATTGTGTATCTAGATAGATGGGAAACTATTATGTAGTCCATGAATTTCATTGCTGCTGATGAAATGTCAAGAGACCTAGACAAAGTTTCACTCATTTCCCAGCATATTGGAAAAGCCCCTATGGTGGACTGATGGGATGCCATGGATATCAGTCACCCAGGGAGAGGAAAGATGGGAAAGATGGGTTTTGATTTGTATCATATATCTGACTGTGATCAGACATTAACTAATATATCTAAGAACCGGTATATGCCATTGAATGCCATTTATTGATTCAATTCAATGCAGGAAAACCACTATTATGTGGAAGGTTTCTTACTTCCATAGGAAGAAGACTGTTGGGGAATGGAGGAAAGAGAAAAACCAGAGGGGAGGGAAAATGTAAAAAAGAAGACTAGGGAAGGGAAAGAATAAAAATAAATGAGAGAAGAAAGGAATAAGTATTTATTTATTTATTTAGTATTTATTAGTGTCTACTGTATGCTGTGATTTATAAGTATCATTTCTTTTGATCCTCATAACAACCTAGGAAGTAGGTAATGCTATTATGCTCATTTTACAATTCAAAAAGAAAATTAAATGACTCGAACAGTGTCATATAGTTAGTAAATGTCTGAGCCAGATTTGAAATCAGTTCTTCCTGACTCCAGCCCCAGTGCTCTGTGCACTATGTCTCTTAGTTGTCTATAGTAGAGATGGAAAGGAGAAATGGAAGAGGAGACAAAAAAAAGTAAAAGGTTTTGAGTAGGGGAAGACAGAGGAACAGAAAAGATCGAAGATGTGAAGGGATGGGAGAAGTGATGAAAGAGTATCGAGTCAGGAAGGAGAAAAGGAGGGGGAGGAGAAAAGAGAGAGGAAGAGAAAGGAAATGAGAGCTGAAAGGCAAGGAAAGAAAGTGCGAATGGAATAGAGGAGGAAAAGAAAGCCACCATTTTGCTACAGTTTCACTAAGAACAGTGGAAAAGGAGAGGTAAGAAAGACTTTATTGTTGACAGTTTTATGGAGAAATGATGACAATTGTAATTAAGCTATGTAAGATATTCCTGAATTATAGCAGAGTCTCAGCCAAAATCTCACTTTCTGTTAGGAATTCTTTTCTGGTTCTTCATATGCTTTCCCTCTGAAATTATTCATAATCTATTTTGTCTATAAATGTTTGCATGTTAGTATTATCCTATGAGCTCCTTGAGAGCAAAAACTGTCTTTTGTCTTTCTTTATATCTCCAGTACTTAACATAGTGCCTGGCACATAGTAGGTACTTAATAAATGTTTGTTGACTCCACTCAGTATCCTAAAAACCAAACAGTCTGATTTAAATCTTTCATTTCTATCAACCTTTGCCACTGTGGTTTAGAGGGGAGAGATTTTGAAGTCTGGAGAGATGAATTCAATTACTGCCCTGACTTTTAGTGGGCAATTTTCACTTTTCTGAAACAATGTCCTTATCCATAAAATGGACTTCATGACACCTTTAGTACTGACCTCCTAGTACTGTTAGGAAGCTTGTATGAGCTAGTGTATGTAAAGTGCTATGTAAATGTCAGATATTATCATTTTTTCTGTAAAGGTGGGTTTGGCCAACAAGAGCCCAGATTTGCCCGCTCACTAAAATCCCATTAAACTAACCTTTTGTCTAACTTCCCTTCTCTCCATTCCCTCTGCAATAAGACTGAATTGCAATTCCCTTTGGTGGTGGCCAGCTTACAAACCAGGCACTCATGTGATTATTTCCTGTTCCTATTCCATACTTGAACTCTGCAGGATGTTCGCTGTCATCCGATTAGCCTTGTTCTTGCTAGTAAACAAGCAGCTTCCAAACTTTTGGGGGGGTGAATGTGAGGAGGGGAAGGGGAGGGGAGGAAGGCTTCTTAATAAATAAATAATAAACTAATAAACAGATCAAATAACACAACACAGAATGGGAAAGAGAGAAGCTGTAAATAGTCTGTATCAGGCTTGATGGGCAGTTCTGATGCCAGAGTTTGAGAGGTTTTGTTGTTTTTTTTTTTTTTAGTGGCAAAGGAGCATTTTTCTTGTCTAGAATGTAGTCTGAGAAGTATACTTCTTACTTAATTTATTTATTAAATTACTGATGTGGAAACCTTATGTATTTGTGTAGACACATACTCTCTATATAAATATATAGAGGCAAACATTTGTATGTATATACAGACTTATCTGGGTTTGTATACCCATAATCATACACACATATATGCATCTATTACTATCTATGTGTTTTATGTATTATGTACATATATGCACCATATATACATGAACATGGTAGTTCTCTTCCTGGGGATGACTGGCAGAACTTGAAAAGTTCTGGGTTTTTTCTATAAATTGTCCTTCATTTAAGGCAGCTCGGGAAAACTAGTGATCACTCAAGTGAAAGAATATTGATTATCTTTTATTTTTCATGAAACAGACCATGAAGAAAAAGGCAGTGAGATGGCCCCTTTAGATAGAGCAATGAACTTGGAGACAGAAGCTGAGATCTGATCCTGCCTCAAACACTGACTAGCTACGTGACTAGCTAAGTGAGTCACTTAAGCTGCCTCAGCCTCAATTTCCTTATTTGTAAAGGAAGGACATCTGCCTTTTTTGTTGTGAAGATCAAAGGTAGCATCAGTGTAAAGTGTTTTTTTTTTCAAACTTAAAGCACTATATAAATGCTAGTTACTATTAAAAAGGAATTCTTTGAGCCAGTTCACCATATAATCAATTTTACTTCTGCAGTGATTTCTTCTTTTTTTTTTAAGGAATTCAAAAAGTACTAATCATCTGTCAGCTCCATTGTCCCTATTCCTATAGTAGACTGGAGTTCTTCATCTTGACGCTTTTCATTTGGGATTATAATTAAATTGCAGACATACACATTTTATAACTTTTTGAAAAGGCATCCAAAGGTACAAGTATGAATATCTTTGTATCTTATAGCACTGAAGCACAAAGACTTTTGAGTCTCAGAGAAGAGACTGAAATCTATCATTGGCTGTTCATTTTGGCCACATTCAGCAAACTTCCATCTTCCTGGAAAGTCACCTGAAAACCAAACAATCTCTGGCTTAAATCTGTCATTTCTATCAACCTTTGCCACTGTGGTTTAGAGGGGAGAGATTTTGAAGTCTGGAGAGATGAATTCAATTACTGCCCTGACTTTTAGTGGGTAATTTTCTTCACTTCACTTTTCTGAGACAATTTCCTTATCCATAAAATGGACTTCATGACACTTTAGTACTGACCTCCTAGTACTGTTAGGAAGCTTATATGAGCTAGTGCATGTAAAGTGCTATGTAAATGTCAGATATTATCATTTTTTTCTGTAAAGGCGGGTTTGGCCAACAAGAGCCAGATTTGCCTGCTCACTAAAATCCCATTAAACTAACCTTTTGTCTAACTGCCCTTCTGTCCATTCTCTCTTTGGTGGTGGCCAGCTTGGATTGGGTTAGTGGCCATTTTTTTTTGCTGGACTTTGTTCTGTTCAGACCTCTCTGCACCTTCCAGGATATAGTCATTCTGTCAATCATCCCCAGGAAGACAACTCCATGTTTATGTATATATGGTACATATATGTATATAGTGCATAAATATATGAATATATATGGATGCACATATGTATATATGATTATGATTTGTTTGTCTGTCTTTCTATCTCTCTCTATATATTTATATGCATATATGTAATACAACATATGTATATTTATTTGCTTGTTTGTTTGTATAAAGAGCCCTGTAAAACTGGGGAGAGTCTAAAGTGTAGAGGAAAATGACCAGGATGTTGAAAGGACATATTGTGCAAACATTGATGGAGGGAATTGGGTTCTTTAAGCATGGAAAAGAGAAGATTTAGGGAGGGATTAAGAATCTGAAGTTCTGTTATATTTAAGAGAGATTAGAATTGTTCTGTTCAGCCACAGGATGGAGAAGAGAGATGTGGAAATTGCAGAAAAATTTAGGTCTGATGTCAAGAACTTTCCACAAATGAGAGTTGTCCAAAAGCAGAAGGTGCTGTCTTCCACTGGGTTTTCTTGCAGGGATTATCTTCAGCAGAAGGCTGGACATGACAAAGAACATTAGAGAGGATTGTTGGTCTTGTTCAGATTAGCCAAAATACTATCTGTGTTACCTTCTGAGTCTAAACTGTAAATCTGATTAGTGAATTCTATTCTGAAGCAGTGTGACCAAGAAGCAGTACAGGATTGACATCAGGAAAGCTGGGTTTGAATCTGGCCTCAGACACTTAGTAGCTGTGTGGCCCTGAGCAAATCACAGGAACCTCAATTTCATCATAAATCAATTAATTAGCACTTGTTTATTAAGCACCCACTATTTGCCAGAGACTACATTAAGCACTGAGGATATAAAGAGAGGCAAAAATCAGTTCCTGCCCTAAGAAGTCTACCATCTAATGGAGGAGATAACGTGCAAACAAATATTTACAAAGTCATTTTTCCAGTTCTGAAACTATGATCCATGAAGGAACAAAATATGCATGATTAACAAGTCTGATTGAATCTGAAACCTAAAAAAGGCGAATATAAAGGATAGCTCCCATGGGAAGTTTCCTTGGATACAGGCTACTAGAGTAAAGGTTCTCTTTCCTGAGAAAGAATCAGCTCCCTTCTGTTGTATTCATCTGTACTGGTGTTTGTGTTTTCCATTTCTACTGAGGGTTTTGTTCTTCTCCAGCAGAGGTTCATGTTCATTATCTGTACTGCTCAAGTTCAAGGTCCCACCACCTGTTCCTTTGTTTAAGCACAGCTCCCCTAAACTCCCTTCAGAATGTAATTGGAACAATTTCCAAGGTACCACCTCAGTGAATGGAGCTATAGATTTCAGGGTTAGCCTTTCCTGCCACCAGGTGGAGACTGACTCAAATGTACTATTAAAATCCAAGAATGAGATGGGTTTCTCGATTCTCTTCCCCAAATCCCTATCTAGGAGATGCTCTTTAAGGTGTCCTTTTGTATATGGAATTGTTATTTTAATCTCATTAAATGTGCCTGCATGTAAGAATGCTTTAGAGACATAAAGAGAACTCAAGAGCTACACCTACTGGAAGGACCAATAGCACCAGGGAGGCTGAAGTTTAGGCCAGAAAGTCCTGTTAAATGTATCCCTGGAGGATTATTAGATAATGGGAAGAGAAATCCAGACTTCTCCTGGAGTTATCCCTGGAACTGTCACCACAAAACTAAATAGGTGGATTTTTAGGTACCCCAAAAGGTCACACTACTTGGATGGTTCAGATCACCACAATTCCATGATTTTTATTTTTTTGTCATGAGACTAAACCATCAGGATGCAGAAACTTACAAAGATGAAACCAATGATTGGGTACCCATAGTTCTTTGGGACCACTTCATTTTATCAGTGATGTTCTCATTATTTTTTCCCATAGCCAGCTTGTTTTCTCTGGCATATGAAATTTAGGTTGTGGGATACACAACTGACGCTCCTACTCAGTGACTTGTGGGCTACCCCAAGGATTTCCTGGGCATAGTTTTCTCTCCTAACATTCACTAAATTGTCTCTGATTCCCTAGATTAAACAATCAAACTTTGGGATAGCCTGGGTATCTGAAAATGCAAATGCAAATAAGAACAACTTAGAGTTTCTGTCTTATACCCATTTCCTGGTTCAATCCCAACAAAACCATCATTGTCTTCTGTTACTAGGACAAACTGCTCAAGACATGGGACTTGGCCAACTAAAACAAGCCGTATCAGTCCCACAGGCTATCTAAGTATAGGAACTCTTTCTCCTGAAAGTTCATATTGCCACTAGGGACAGGAATGGTCAAACTATGCTCAGAAAAATCAGCAAATGAAAATACCTCTTTACTCCAGAGGGAAGAGACATCATCATTTCCCTCTGTTTCAGCCACCTTCACAATTAATATTGTGTTGTTAATGAACTCGATATCAAGATTTGGGACTCGAGGGCAAGATCATCGTGGTTGGATGAGGTAAAATGGGAAGTGATCTGTCCCAATGTGTCTGTTTCCTTAGCTTGGACTAATGATGATCCATTTTGCTAGATACATGATTAACTTGGTATGAGCATGATAGGTGACCATTAGCATTCAGCAAAAGAGCCAACCAGAATTCAGAAGTAAAAAATAACCAAATTTTTATCTTTTTAGGGAAGAATAAGGCAATTGGAGCCACTTTTACGTTCACTGACAGAAAAGGATTACTTAAAGCATTTTGTACTTATTACCTCTCTCTTCTCCTCAACCGACAAAAAAGGATTTAAACAAATGTGAAGAATTCAGAGAAAATTGGGAGAGCTTGTGGGATCTGATGCAGAGACAACTACTGTAAGCAGAACTAGGAGAATGACTTATTCCAGACATTTACTAGCTGTGCAAGCCATTTAATGTTTCTTAACCTTGGTTTCCTTCCTTATCTGTAAAATGAAAAGATTGGTCTCTAAGACTCTTTTGAGATCTAAATTTATGATTTTACAATCTTAATTTGCCATTATTCCAATTATATAAAGGAAAACAATACTGAAAGACTTCAAAATGGTGATCAATGCCCTGACTAAATGTGACTTCAGAGAATTGATGATGGAGCATATTCTCTTATCTTTCTGTGAAGAGTGTGATCTATGGATGTTGAATGAGGAATACATTATCTGAGGCAGGTTTTTGTATTTCTTTGTTACAAGGAGGTATTCTATGATATGATTTTGGAAATTATAGTAGAAATAGCAAAAAATTCATTCTTACATAAAAATCACAATCTTTTCTGTTTTCTGATTTAATCTATTCTCTCCACACCTCCTGGATCAAAATCAAAAGTATTTCCAGAAACCTTTGAACCTAAACTCTTTTTACTTCTCTAGGAAAGAGTGGAGTAAATAAAACTAAATTAATCCAATTATTCAAATTAAAATAAGTCCCCTATCCCTTTTCTGCTTTCAATTAATGACAAAGTAGTTTCTCCTGGTTTACTAATGTCCTTACTTCAGAAAATAAATAACATAACTCAGAAAATAAACAGCATAACAGATAGATTGAAGTCTTCATTGAATCTGACTGATGACCTATCTTGTCCCTGACTGTGTGATCTAAGTATGTGCTGCAAAAAAAGAAAAAAGAATGATAGTTTCCAGGTGGCTGAGTGGCTGAGTTTGGGATCAGGAAAACCCAAAATTCAAAATTTTCTTTAGATACTTACTAGTTGTTTACTGTTGGCCAAGTCATTTAACCTTTGTCTGTTTCAGTTTTCTCATCTGAAAAATGGGAATAATAATAGCACCTGTCTCAGGGTTGATGTAAGATAATGTCTGTAAAGTGCT
Source organism: Myrmecobius fasciatus (assembly GCA_023553655.1). Taxonomy (NCBI): domain Eukaryota; kingdom Metazoa; phylum Chordata; class Mammalia; order Dasyuromorphia; family Myrmecobiidae; genus Myrmecobius; species Myrmecobius fasciatus. The sequence goes on from JAJPUD010001770.1 coordinate 244,497, forward strand.
TTCAAGCCTAAAGTACTAGTTATCATTATAATATTATTGTCACATTTGCTATTATACTTGATGGTGACCTCACTGACCTCAAAGTATTGAACATTTGGTCCCAAATATCCTTAACTTATCATTAAATACTCAATATAAATCAATAACTCATAAGTTTTGGGGCCTATTATATTTATAGATTTACAGCCTGCAACCTCTAAAAGTAACAAGTGCTGTAGTAGTATTATGAACTATGTAATGTTAGCTCCTGAAAGACAGTGTGATACGATAAAGAAAACATTAGATTTGAAGTCAGGGTATTATTATTATTATAACAGTGCTCAATTATTATTTTTATCAACATAATTATTTGTAATATGACATTGTTTTCACATAGGAGGCACTCAATGACTATCTTAGGCATTTATTAAAAGAAATTATGTTTCAGATTTTGATCTTGTTTTCTTTTGCTAGTCATCAAGAGTTAGCAAGGTTTTTAATGTTCCTCCCTACCTGAGCTGAATATTATGTCCCCATGCCCTGAGACGTAATACATAATACAGTGCTGGAAAATCACTGTATAAAGAACAGGCAATGTTTTTATTTATTACCCAAATAAATAACCAGAGAATAGGACAGTTAGTGGTCAGTTCGAATAGCAGGTTGTCAATATTTACAAGGGCTAGAGACAGAAGTGTACTGTATAACTTATTTACAACCCAATCAAATGGTTAGTAACAAACGCCCCTCCTATACCTTTCCAGAAATCCACTTGTCCAGAAATAAAATCTGGTTCTCCCCAGAAAGAGCTAGCAAGAATGGGGTTCTTCCATTTCACCAAAGCCAACATTACTGAAGGTCCCCCTTGTTGTCCTCCTTGAGCATTTGCAATCTTTCCATAGAACTAAAAAAAGAAAAAAATGGCTTCGTTGTCTACACTACATGCTTTAACAGCTGATAAATGTTGTAGTGAGATGTTCCAGGTAGTCACAAAGGAGGAACATCAGAAAGACTTGCAATGATGGAAGGCAGGTTACTCTTTTGTGAATATACCTTGAATTCTACAGCAGAATAAAGACCATTTATTCACAACACATAAGGGCTCATCATTCCCAAACGCCAAGATTCAGTGCCCCAAATGAGAGAACTTGGAAACATAAGGATGGATCATAGTCTGGTAGGTGCCTGAAAAGATACTCCTGTGGGAGTAATGATGGGTCAGTCATAGAGGACATCCTCAATGTCAAAGGCATCGTCTCTCATGAACAAATGCTTGGTGAGCCAACATCAGTGAAATTACATATGTTTAGATTGTCAATTCAGATGTGTCATTTCATTGATGCGAGGAACTCTCAATGTGGAAACTCTCTTCATTCGTGCAGATCAACAATCCCTCTGTGACTTATCCTTGGGAATTTTCACTGCCCCCATCTTTAAAAAGTTTATATTCTATAGTCAGAGACACATATATACACATAAATTATGGGAGTATAAATATATGTGTGTATATGTGTATGTGTATAGACATGTATCTACACCTACACACACACACATATACACACACACACATATATATATACAGACATATATCCATACTTACAGAGATTATATATATATGTGTGTGTGTGCATATATACATATATGTATGTACATATGTGCAATACAGATATATTCACACCTACACACAGATTTATATATATATATATATGTGTGTGTGTATGTATGTATATATATACACATATATCTACACCTATACACAGATATATATATATATTTATACTTATATAATATGTATATATATGTATTACAGACATATATCCACAGCTACATATAGAGATTATGTGTGTGTATATATATATGTATACATATATATGTATATATATATACACACATACATATATACAGGTACATATTCACCTCTACACACAGAGATTTATATATATTTATATTTATATAATATGTGTATATATGTATGTACAGACATATTTCCATACCTACACAGAGATTTATATATATATATATGTGTTACACACAGAGATTTATATATATATATATATATATATATTTATACTTATATAATATATATGTATGTACAGACATATATTCACACCTACACACAAATTTTATATGTGTGTATGTATGTATACATATATGCACACACATATATACAGATACATATTCATACCTACACACAGAGATTTTTATTTATGTATATATATTTATATAATATGTGTATATATGTATGTACAGACGTATATCCACACCTACACATTGAGCAGTTGGCAATGGCTAGTTTCCAGTCCTCTTCCCTCCCATATATAGACTAGCCTACCCAGCAAAACTCTCCAGTGATCCAAATAAGGAGGGGAGTTAAATAATATTGAATTTAAAATGTCTAATTTCATCAGTGTGAGTCCTTCCTCCCCCCATCACAAATTGTATCCTTTCTCTACCTTCTCCTTGGCTATTCACATCTATCTAGTTCTGTAAATCCACCACTGAGGCTTCATTCAATTTCCTCAGCTTCTGTGAATATCTTGAATAGGGCAATACAGCAATCTGGTCATCCATATATTTTCTTTCATTTTGGCTACATGAATAACCCAGCTTCTTTTCCAGTCAGACCTGTCTTTCACCATGGCTTTTATTCTATTTTTCAAGTCATAATTTCTGGTTGCTTCTTCACACCTGCCAAGTGTTTTTCCATTGTCTTTTAGATATTTACAATTTTGATTCTTTCTAGATTGTGGAGATCAATGCTTCACAACCATGGGAAGAATATTGGTGCTGAAGACACAGGCTTTTGTTAATGAGTAACTTGGGATTATTGCAAATATTATGTAATTTCCCAAATATGACCCAAGCTGATTGCCTTCTTTCATTTATTTTTGGGACCAATTGGGTCCATCTGCAACATATATATCTAATATATATTGAATGGACGAACTTAATGTTCTTCCAACAGAATGTCCTAACCTGCACAGAGGATATTTGCTCATTCTCTTTGATTTTCCTAAGTGAATACTTAAACTTTTGAATTATGAACTTCAGTGATTTTTAAAAAATATTCTGGGGTTGCCCTGAGATACCACTTCACACCTGTCAGATTGGCTAAAATGACAGGAAAAGTTAATGATGCATGTTGGAGGGGTTGTGGGAGGGCTGGGACACTGATGCATTGTTGGTGGAGCTGTGAAAGGATACAGCCATTCTGGAGAACAATTTGGAGCTATGCTCAAAAAGTTATCAAACTGTGCATACCCTTTGACCCAGCAGCATTTCTATTGGGCTTATATCCCAAAGAAATCATAAAGGAAGGAAAAGGCCCCACATGTGCAAGAATGTTTGTGGCAGCCCTTTTTGTAGTGGCTAGAAACTGGAAATTGAATAGATGCCCTTCAATTGGAGAATGGCTGAATAAATTATGGTATATGAATGTTATGGAATATTATTGTTCTGTAAGAAATGACCAGCAAGATGATTTCAGAGAGGCCTGGAGAGACTTACATGAACTGATGCTGAGTGAAATGAGCAGAACCAGGAGATCATTATACACGGCAACAACAGTACTATATGACGATCAATTCTGATGGACATGGCTCTCTTCAACAATGAAATGTTTCAAACCACCTCCAATTTTTCACTGAAGAAAGCCATATACACCCAGAGAGAGGGATGCGAAATGTGGACCACAACATAACATTCTCATACTCCTTGATTGATGTTTGCTTACATTGTGTTTCCTTTATCTGATATATCGTTTGTGTAGATAAGATTTTTCTTGCACAACAATGATAAGTTTGGAAATATGTATACATATATTCGATTTGCCAATATTTTAACATAATTAACATGTAGTGGATATCCTGCCATCTAGGGGAGGGGTGGGGAGTTGGGGGGAAAAATTTGTAACGGAAAGCTATGTAAGGGTTATTGTTGAAGAATTACCCACACATATGTTATGCAAATAAAATAAAAATTTAAAAAAAAATATTCTGGGGTTGCATGGAGCTAAGAAAACATTTGAAAATAGGAGTCTCTTAACAAGAAAGAAGCTTTCTGTGTAGACCGAACAAGATGTTCTTTGAAACACAAAGATGTTAGGAGAGCATCCATCTCCCCTTTTGTGTGTTGTTTACCGACAGTACTTAATGGATAATTGGAAAATTTTCATTCAAGGGTAGCTGGGTAGGGAGGCACTTTTAAAGACAGCCTTTAAGCCTACATTTTGTTCTCTTCACTCAAATGCTTTTAAAACAACAACAAACAAACAATAGACATAATAAGAGCTTGTATTCTCAGCATCTTTCAGTCAGATCTGAGCCAGAACAATTGTGGTCTTCTGCAGAAAATTGTCCATGACAGAATAACTGTCCCCTTTCTTTCATATGCTGAATCCTACCTGCACATATAGACCAGTATCATGATTGTAAATAGATGAGAAAATATATGCATTTGAGTCAGTAGTTGTGCGGTCATCATTGTCCCAGTGACATTAAAAAAATATCATTTGTCATCATTGCAATTCTTTTCCCTTCTTTGAAGAATTATAAATATATTTCTTTCTGAGAACATTGCATATCATGTCAGTAATCATGTGGATGCCATCCGTGTATAGCTGGCAAGGATTGGGTTTTGTTCCAAGTTTTATTTTCCCCCAGTGCCATTTGCTATCTCTTGATTTTGTCTGAGAGTCAGGAAGGACTCAACCTGGACTCAAAAGAAGAAATTGTTGGGAACTTTGATTTCTCCATGTTAATATGCCCGAAGAGCAACATCGTCCCTTGCAATGAGGTCTCTCTTTTACTCCTCTCAGATCTATCCCCAATTCTACCCATAGGAGAAAACGTTCTCTAATGTTTCTCTTCTAGGTAATGGTTGCAGCACAACATAATATAATATAATGTATAATACCGTGATATGGCATGGCATAGGACAATACAAATAACATAACAACATAATATAGCATAACCTTAAACTCTGAGACTTTTCTATAATATCCCACTCATTAATGATGCCTTCAGAGAATCAATGTGATATAGAAAAAAAAGTCCTGAATTCAGAATTAGAAAAGATGGTGATTGAACCCACTTCTAACATTTACTAGTTGTATAATCGTGGAAAAGGCATTCAAACCCTCTGAGCCTCAATTTTCTCACCTGTAAAATGGAAATAATAATAGCCATAGTAGCTGCCTCTATGGTTGTAGTGAGAGTCAGGTGAGAAGATGCATTTAAAGCACTTTGTAATCTTTAAAATGACCAACAATGTCAATGGTTTTTGACACTGGGACTATTGCCTTACAATAGATATTGAGAATATAAAAGACAAATGTAGTGGTTCCACCATTGTGGCTGAGGATAATTTGATACTTCAACAATGAGATGATTCCAACCAGTTCCAATTGTGGGACCTCAACATAGCATTTTCACACTTTCTGTTGATGTTTGCTTGCATTTTGTTTTCCTTCTCAGGTTCTGATCTGATTTTTCTTGTGCAGCAAGATAATTGTGCATAAATAAGTATACACATATTGGATTTATCATATATTTTAACATAGTTAACATGTATTGGACTACCTGCCATCTAAGGGAGGGAGTGGGAGGGAGGAGGGAAAATTTGGAACAGAAAGTTTTGCAAGGGTCAATGTTGAAAAATTACCCGTGCATATGTTTTGTAAATAAAAAGCTTTAGTAAAAAAAAACGAATAATTAACAAGAAAAAATAAATAAAAATTAAAAATGGGATTATCTGATACTGTGAAAATGTTTTGCTTATCTGTTGGACTTAGTTCTTTTTGTGGTACTCAGTCTGGTTGCATCAGAGATAAACATGGCATAGTAGATGAGGGACTGAATACTAAATGAAGAAGATATAGGTTCAAAGTCTATCTTGGACACTCACTAGCTGTATGACACTAAGCAAACTACTTAACCTTTTCATGCCATCATCTGTAAAATGAGAGAGTTGGACTTGATGACTCCTACCATTTCTAAAACTGTTATTAAATAAATGTACTCAGAATAATTGTGCCTAACCAGATCACATGGGATGTTTTCTTTAAGTTCATGTTTCCTTTAAGTTCATGTTTCCTTAAATTTTTCTCAATATCTTGTAAAATTTAATTCCTTAAAACATAATAATAACTGCCATACCAATTAAACTGCCCAAAAAAATTACTTTCTAGAGCTAGAAAAAATAATAACAATCTGGAAGAACAAAAGTTTGAGAATATCAAGGGAATTAATGAAAGAAATGCAAAGGAAGATGGCCTAGCTATACCAGACCTAAAACTATATTATAAAATAGTGCTCATAAAAAACCATTTGTTACTGGCTAAGAAATAGTGGTGTAGTTGATCATTGGAATAGGTTAGGAACATAAGATACAATAGTCAATGACTATAGTAATCTAGTGTTTGATAAATCTGAAGAATCCAGCTTCTGGGATAAGAACTCACTATTTGACAAAAATTGGGAAAATCCCCCCCAAAAAAATTGAAAAAAATTTGAAAATAATATGGCAGAAATATCTAGTACCATATACCAAGATAAGGTTGAAATGAGCTCATGATTTAGACATGAAAAGTGATGTTATAAGCCAGTTAGAGCAAGGGATAGTCTACCTGTCAGATCTGTGGGGAAGAGGGGAATTATGAACAAAGAAGAATTAGAGATCATTATGAAATACAAAATGGATAATTTTGTTTGCATCAAAGTTTGTGAACAAATAAAGCCAATGCAGTCAAAGTTAGAAGGAAAGCAGAAAGCTGAAAAAACTATTTTTACAGCCAGTGTTTTTGATTAAAGCTTCATTTCTAAAATATATAGAGAACTGAGTGAAATTTATAAGAATATAAGTCATTCGCCAATTGATAAATGGTCGAAGGATATAAAAAATTTGCAGATGAAGAAAATAAAGCCATTTTGAGTCATGTGAAAAAATGCTCTAAATCACTCACTATTGATTAGAGAAATACAGATTAAGACAACTCTGAGGAACCACTACACACCTCTCAGATTGGTTAAAATGACAAGAAAAGATAATGATAAATGTTGAAGGGGATATTGGAAAACTGGGACACTAATGCATTGTTGGTGGAATTGTGAAATGATCCAATCATTCTGAAGAACAATTTGAAACTACGCTCAAAGGGCTATAAAGCTGTGCATACCCTTTGATCTAGCAGTGTCATTACTGGGTCTGTATCCCAAAGAGATCACAAAAGAGGGAAAAGTACCTATGTGTGCAAATATGTTTGTTTCAGTTCTTTTTATAGTGTCAAGGGGGGATGTCCACCAGTTATGGAATATCTAAATAAGTTATAGTATATAAATGTAATGGAATATTATTGGTCTATAAGAAATGAACAGGCTGATTTTAGAAAAACCTAGAAAGACTTATACTAACTAGAGTTGAGTGAAATGAGCAGAACCCAGAGAACAATTGGCAAGATGATATGATGATCACCTGTGATGGATTTGGCTCTTCTGAGCAATGTGATGATTCAAGACAATTCCAATTGACTTGGGATGGATAATGCCATTCTCATCCAGAGAGAGAACTATGGAGACTGAAGATGGATTGAAACATAGTATTTTCACCTTTCTTGCTTGTTTGTTTCTTTGTTTGCTTTTCTTTTTCACTGTTCTTTTCCTTTGGGTCTGAATTTTCTTGCACAACATGTTAAATATGTATATATATGCATATATATATATATATATATATATATATATTTAAAAGGACTGTGCATATTTAACCTATAAGATTACCTGCTGTCTTGGGGAGGGGGGAAGTAATGGAGGGAAAGAAAAATTTGGAACACAAAGTCTTACAAAAAATGAATGTGAAAAACTATCTTTACATGTAATTGGAAAAATAAAATACTATTGAAGAAAAAACATAATAATGATTCATCTTTGGGGAAAATAGAAGCATGATTATATTAACTTAGCCAATGTCTCACTGACAGACTCAGGCTTTAAGAATCCATGCTAATTTCTACTCTGCCAGTGATTTACATATTTTAATCTTGAAGCTAAAACCGGGCATATAAGAGGAGAAAGGACCCATTCAGCAAATTCAGATAGGGATTCTTTCCTCCTTGACCTTGTTATAAATGTCCCTCCCATGTAATCAATGCCTTTTAGCACTGAACATGCAAAATCAGTCCTAAGCTCAGAGCTGACAATATGCCATACATTATAGTTTTGTAATTGAATTCAGTTTTGCATTTTCCCTAGTAGCGTGTAGTTAACTACTGAGAGCTGGAAAACACTTCAGTTTTTTTTCTCATCTTCTTTGGGTCCTAAGGTAATTTAAAATAAATTATTTCAAAATTTTCAAAACTGCCTGCTGATTTTTTTCCCATTCCTTTTCATTAGCATCCTGGTAAGCATATTTTAGATAGGGGGAAAATGACCTGGCTCTTTCCATTTTTGAATACCTTGCAAAATGAGTTTCTGTGAATGATTTAGCAGCTCACAGTGGTTCTCAGAGGTAATTCATATCAGATGGTAGCTGTCAGGCTTGACAGGGTCTGTTCAGTCCGACATTTGTATTTCTGATACATTGCCTCGCAATGTCCTGACCTAACAGAATCCGCCCCAGCAAATGACAGGGCTTGACATAACATCATTCGACACCCAGGCTGATTGGTTATGCAACATTCTTCTAAAAAGCCAGAATGTGGCTATAAATCAACGGGATCATTCCTAGGCATCCTGCATGTGACAAGTCTTGCGCTATCTCTTTAGAGGGGCTGGGAACTGCTTCCCAGTTGCAATGCCTTTTTGAGAAAAGCTGGTGTTTGGGAGCTCGTGACCCACTCAACCTGTAACTGAACCAACCAGGTTGACCATCAACCTTTCATACACTCTGTGCTACTTAGAAAAGATGGCTGGAGGTAGGAATTTTAAAGGAGGAAGTAAGCTGTGTAACAGATACTGCTTTTCCCATATTGATACAAATTCTTATTTCTTTTAGGTCCACTTTTCAGGACCTGTGGTTCTTTTTCTAAATAAATATAGCTCCCTTCATTTCTATCATTACTATTTCCAGTGCCATGTCAAAATGAGCCAAAGACAGGCAGTAAGGCAAACTCAGTTGATAGTTGGAAGAGAACTCAAGGAGAAGCTTCCAACTCTGAGACACAATGCCCTGTGTTGGGAAAAACCAAGAAGTCCAATAGTCAGGGACCTTAGGACCCCAAAATTGCAGCAGAGAAGATCCCAAGGTGCTATGGGAGAGAGAGCATGAAAGGCTAGGCAGGGGAAAGCCTTTCTCTGAAGAACAGGTACCAGCTGAAGGTAAAACATTCTTTAGTTTTCTATGTCAACTAATCTTGCTGAGTGCATGTGGCAGTGTTGCATAATGGATAAAGAACTGGACTAAGTCAAGGAGAGTGTGGTTTAAAGGCTCACAAACTGGTTCCCTGGACAAGTCATTCAATTTCTAAATTCTCTGGGCAACTCCTTTAGACTATAAGCTATGAGAAGGTACTGATCTGCAGGGAGTTTCCTCATTGGGACTTCCCCATGACAATAAAATCATAGTCCTGGTCCCTGAAATGTACTTATTTCTATCTGCTAAAGGAATACAGGTATTAGCATCCTTTCAATTCTAACACCTTGGGATAAAGGCCTTGTTCTACTTGCTTCCTTATCACCCTGATTCAATTATCATCTTTCGGGGAGTTAGTAGAAATTAGGTCTGGTCCTAGGAATCAGCACTGATTGAAGCTAATTCAACTCAATTGGAATAGAAGTAAAAAAAGACTGATTGTTGGAGATCAGAAGATCTCAGTTTGAAGCCTCAGGAAAATCGTTGCTCTTCTCTAATTCTCAGTTTCCTCATTTGTAAAATGAAAAACAATTAGATCCATGATCCTGTCCTCTCTGACCTCTGAACATTTTGGAATTCTCTATCTGGAATTCTGCTAAGGCTCCACTAACTATAAGCTACTCTTCTGGGTATTCTGTTTAGTAATTGACCATTTTGGGGGAAACTATTAATCAAGTAGACAGACTCCTTATTCCCTTTCACTACCACTGAATCCCATAAGTAGTGGAGGAGTCAGGAAATGGTTGCTTTTTCTTGATCTTTTGCATGAACTCAAAGGCATATTCAGACAGAACTGCATTTGAACAAGCATCATGGCTTGAGTCAGAAGGTCTGGGAGTGAGTTCTAGCTCCAGCATTTACTACTTTGGAGACCATAGACACATCACTGAATTTCTCTGAGCTCAATTTCTTTTTTTAATAGTATTTTATTTTACCAAATACATGCAAAGATAGTTTTTAACATTCACCTTTGCAAAATTTTGTGTTTTAAAATTTTCTCCCTCCCTCCCCACTCCCCAACACAGAAAAAAATAGATTAAACATGTGCAATTCTTCTAAACATATTTCCGTATCTGTCCTGCTGCACAAGAAAAACCAGATCAAAAGGAAAAAAACACAAGAAAGAAAACAACAACAAAAAATAGGTGAAAATACTGTGCTGTGATCCACATTCAGTCTCCATAGTTCTCTTTCTGGATGTTGAAGGTACTTTCCATCACAAGTCTATTGAAATTGCCTTGAATCACCTCATTGTTGAAAAGAGACAAGTCCATCACAATTGATCATCACATAATTTTGCTGTTGTTACTATGTTCAATGTTCTGTAAGTACTGCTCGCTTTACTTAGTATTAGTTTGTGCAAGTCTTTCCAAGCTTTTCTGAAATCAGCCTGCTGATTGTTTCTTATAGAACAATAATATTCCACTACATTTATATACTATAACTTATTCAGCCATTCCCCAACTGATGGACAACCATTCAATTTCCAGTCCCCTTGCCACTATGAAAAAGGCTGCTACAAACATTTTGGTACAAGTGGGTCCTTTCCCCTCTTTTATGATCTCTTTGGAATACAGGTCCAGTAGATACATTGCTATATCAAATGGCATACACAGTTTGATAGCCCTTTGGGCATAGTACCAAATTGCTCTCCAGAATGGTTGGATCATTTCACAATTCTACCAACAATACGTTAGCGTCTCAGTTTTTCCACATCCCCTGCAACATTTATCATTTTTCCTTGTCATCTATAAGCTCAATTTCTTTACTTGATTATAGGGATAATGATACTAAAGCACAGAGACAGACAGACAGAGAGAGGGAGAGGGAGAGACACAGAGAGACAGAGACAGATGGACAGATAGAGGGGGGGGTGTGAGGGAGAATAATCAAGTTTCTAATCAAAGCTGGGACATTTTACATAAGACTTTCCTCATTGGTAGAAAGATGGCTTGATGCTTCATGCTTCCATGAGAGGGCAAGGTTGACATGAAAGCTTAGGAGAGAGAGGAGAGGAATTCTTCCTTTCCTTCTTTGAGAGAGGACATCTGTGTTTCTAGATATTGTTCAGAACTAACCACAAGGAATGGAGAAGAAAAAGTACTTTACAAGTAGCAAATGCATAGGGGAAGTAGATGTTTTAATATATCCTTGACTTCTAGCTTGCTTGCCTGAGACGTTGGGGAATGTCTCCTTGGATGAGATGGAAGCGTTTCTCTTGATTGAGTCAGATCTCATATTACTCTTATCTCACATGCTCATTCACTCTCATGTATTTTCTGTTATCTTATAATCAATTGAATATCTTTCATTTCTATTCAATATTTGCTTGGATAAATGTCTTCATTATTTCTAATGATCTTTTGTTTAACTTGCATTTGGGAAAGGAGTTAAATCAGCAAGTGTAATCTTTTGCTGCTTTCCCTCTTAATAAAAGTTAGTGTCCAAGAAAGCCCCATTAACCTAAAAACTCTCAATATCAGTGATATTTACAAGGGAAGATATATCCAAGTCTGGTACCCTTCTTTTCAGAGGCTAATCTCATTGCTCCTTCTCCCGCTCTCCTCAGTAGAGGAATTATAATATCTCTTTAAGAGGGATGTTCGATGTCCCAGAGATATTTATCTATTCCTTTACTTAAGCTTCTCTCTATATATTTAGACATCCCATATGAACATGCAAATCTTATATCAGCAATATACATCTTACAAATATTTAAAAGTTAGATTTTTGTTTCAGAGAGAAACTTGAGGTCATTTAAAACATGGCATAATGAAGACATAATGAAGAAAGGCTTACAGCTGAGCATGGGTGCAATTTAACAGTGGGTTTGAATAGCTGCCAACATAAGAATTAACATTTTGATGGAACCTTTTCACCCTCAAATGGTTCCTGGCAGATGGTTTCATTGTCTCCACATATGCTCACGTCACTCATCACCTCAAAAATTTTCAGTGGTTCCCTATTGGCTACCAAATAAAAGTCAGACTCCTTTGTCTGGCATTCAAGGCTCTGAATAATCAAGCTCTGCTAATCAGCCTGCACTAGAGAGTGGATAAAGTATGTGTGTGGGAACTAGAGTAAAAAATCCTAACTGATCTTCATAGAGACTGAACCAGTAAACGTGGCTCCTAACTCTTGGAGCTATCCAACTTCTGTTGTCAAGTTAGCTCCTATGGCTCAGAAGAGATAATGGATCTGTCAATCATTTAGTCATTAAGAAACTAGAGAATACTAATTATGGGCACATGTGTTTGGTACTGAATATACAAAGACAAAAACAAAATGGACTCTGCCTTCAGGAAGCTTACACTCTACTAGGAGAAAAAATATATTTGACAAAGGAAATACCAAATAATGGTCTTTCATTTTATGATGATGATTATTATATATAATATGTTGTTACATATTATTATAACAGAGATATAACAATTACATGTTATTAGATATTATACATAACATTAAAATATTGTTACAATTATTATTATTATTATTTGATGATGATTATGAATTTACCTATTGCCTAGAAAGTGGCAAAACCAAGCTAGACACATGACCGAGCCTGACTAGTTCTCCATTTCCATTGTGAAAGTGTGAGGCTCATTTCTCTATCCATCTGAGGGGAAGTGATGAGGACTTAGAAGACCTTGTTTCAATTACTTTCAAACACAGAAAGAGAAGAGGGAATGAAATGGCAATGCAGAGTGAAGGCTGGTCAGTCAGGAGGTCTAGCCCTTTGGGGCATGAACAGACATTTCTTTTCTTGTTCCAAGATAACATATGGGACTTGGGTAGCCAAATTCTAACCATGATGACTCTGTTATGTCATAGTGTTATGTGATTAAGCTTTATAATTGGCTTTGGAATTGAAAGGACTGATGACTCAAAACCTGCCAATTAGAATTGAGTGTATATACAAAAGGTTTGAGTAGGTGATCCTTCATGTGCTTTCCTGGAGGCTTTGGAATGAAAAGAGCTCCTGGGAGCTTTTGCACAGAGAGATGATAGCTGCCTTATCTCCCTACTGGTGGCTAGGTATCTGCAAATATATGGTGCCTCTCTTTTGACTCTCTTGTGTTTATTCTTACATAAATTGGGGTGAATAAGTATTCCAAAATAGAATTAATCAGGTTACAACTTTGTGAGCTTTGAAAGTTCAGCATAGTTCTCAGAGGTCCCCTTATCAACTTAAGTCAGTAGTGGGGACTCCTAGAACCTGCTGCAGCCACCAAGTGACCTACTTGACCTGAACTAGTAATGATCTTACTTATCAACTAAGATATGAAACCTAACAAGGAGCTAACCCAGCAGAGCAAAGGAGTGATTCTTTCATCACAACAGTTTGAAAGCAACCTTGGGGAGTTGCTCTGAAAAGGGAGAAAAAGACTCTAAAGACCAAAAATTAAAAGGTGTCCCTAGAATCTACTGTTCTCAAATGTGTATCTCACTCTTTCTGTTTTTTAAAAATAAACTGATGATCCCCAGGTGCTGAGTATGAACACAGAAGAGAGTATACTCTCACTTTGAAGGAATTAACAAAAAACCTCCTGTCTGCAATATCTTCTTAGTAAATATCCTTTTAAAAAAGTTAACTGTTGTCAATTGGTCAAAGGTAAAAGATCTAAGATTTACAAGAAATTTCCAGTGAATTAAAATTATTTTAAATGAACTGTGAATTGAATTAATAACTATTGGGATACTTTTTGTTTTTTAAAAAAAAGTTTTTAAAGATTGAAATATGAAAAACAAGTCATTAGTCCTGTTCTATTTTTATTTTTATAACACAACAAAAATAACTTATAAGTTAGTAAAAAAATAGATTCAAAAATATGAAAATTATCATTTCTATAATTCTTTTAAAATTGAGGTTGTCATTAGTTGAAGTGCCTCCTCCACCTACACAGATCACAGATTTTCAGTGACATTAGCCATTGATGGTGGGGCTGGAAGAGCCCCATTGGCCAGTGGCTAGCCTTCTGACATCAGTCACTCTGGACTTAAGCTAAGACTTAGCTTGATCCTCAGGCTATCGATAGAGTCCATTACTAGATACATTTTCAAAGCTTTTGCAGCTCTATAAGACCATCAGTGTTTTTGCTCACAGCCTTCAAGAAGCTAGGATCATCTCAGAATGATAATGGAATGTGATAGCTAGATATTAGTGAAAGAGAGAGAGGGAGGGAGGGAGGAAGGGAAGGAGAGAGAGAGAGAGAGAGACAGAGGCAGAGACAGACAGATAGACAGAGACAGAGAGAGACAAGACAGAAATAGATAGAGATGAGACAGAGACAGAGACACACACAAAAACACAGAGAGAAAGAAACAAAGATAGGGACAGAGACAGAGACAGGGAAACAGAGACACACAAACACAGAGAAAGAGACAAAGACAGTAACAGAGACAGACAGATGGAGATATATAGATAGATATAAAAATATAAATATAGATTTCAAATCACTAAGGATGGTGGCCAATAAACCAATGTCATGTATTATGCAAGTCAATACAAAATTCTCCTTCCTTTCCAAATTTGCTCTAAGTGGAACATCCAGTGTTCAGGCCTCTATCATTCTTGTAGCTGGTCCTTTTTATCAGAATCCATGTGGTAGAGCATGACCTGTTTGCCATGACTGATTGCCTCCCTAGGGGCTTAGTTAAAGTCTCCTAAGCTAGATTTCTCCTGAGTAGCTAGCTCAACTACTTTGATATGAATAAGCTCCCAGCAAAAGGGTTATTGTACAGAAGATATGACTGATACTTTTTCATAGATCATAGATTCTCATAGATCAGGGGCTGTAAGGAGCCTCAGAAACCTTCTAACCCAACATCCTCATTTTATATATGAAGTTTTTGTCACATCACTTACTCAAAATCAGTCAAGTAGTAAATATCAGAGGCAGAATTGGAACTGAGGTCCTCTAATTCCAGACCCCATGTTTCTTCTATTATGCCATTTTGCAAGTAGGAAAGGGAAATTTTAGTTGACTCCCAACTACAAGCCATTTTCTCCTCCTCATCTTGTTTATTCTCTTCCTTACCAGTTTTTAGCACCTAGGTGGTGCTGCAGTGGAGAGAGTACTGGTCCTGGAGTCAGGAACAATCAGCTTCTCAGATACTTGCTAGCTGTGTGACCCTAGGCAAGTTGCTTAATCTTGTTTCCCTCAGTTTCCTCATTTATAAAATGAGCTGGAGGAGGAAATCTCAAACCCTTTCAAGATCTCTGCCAAGAAAACCCCAAATGGTGTCATGAAGTGTCAGACACAACTGATAACAAAGCAGTTTTAGAGACATCCTCCATATTCTACTTTATAAGTCTTTTTGTCACTCCTACTGGTAAACTTTACATATAGCCTCTTCTTTCATCAGATAAGGTTAACTTTTTTTTGGGGGGGGCTGGGGTAATTGGGATTAAGTGACTTGCCCAGGGTCACACAGCTGGGGAATGTTAAGTGTCTGAGACCAGATTTGAACTCAGGTCCTCCTGATTTCAGGACTGGCGCTCTATCCACTGCACTACCTAGCTGCCCCATTTGCTTTCCTTTTTAAACTATGACAACACAAGTCCTTGTTCTGGAGGACACTGAAGTAAGAGTGAGACTCAAACAATAATCAATGTAAAGTCATAGATTGGATCCTCTGGAAGTGAGGTCTGATGCAGACTCAATTGTTGTAGTTATTCTTTAGTTCTTAAAGCGGATCAGGAAAACATCTGCACCAATCCCCTGAAAAGCAGGAGGACAGTGCACCCTTCACCCTGGAAACAGAGCCCTACTTTTAACAAAGAATTAAAATCAGAGTAATAGACTAGAAAAATGAGCAGAAAACAAAAAAGGGTTTTGACCATTGAAAGCTATTTTGGTGACAAGGGGGATCAAAACACACAGTCAGAAAATGATAACAAAGTCAAAGCTCTTATACCCAAAGGCTCCAAGAAAAATAAGAATTGGGGTCAGGCTATAGAAGAGCTCAAAAGGGACTTTGAAAATCAAGGAAGAGAGAGGAAAAATTAGGGAAAGAGTTGAAAGAGGTGCAAAAGGAAATACAGAAAGCTAATGAGAAGAATGCCTTAAAAAGCAAAAAGGATCAATTGGAAAAGGAGTTACAAAAGCTCACTGAGGAAAATAATTCCTTAAAAATAGAATCAAGCAAATGAAAGCTAATGACTTTATTAGAAATAAATAAATAATAAAGCAAAACCAAAATTTAAAGAAAAGAAAAATAGGAAAAATGTGAAATGTCTCACTGGAAAAACAACTGACTTGGAAAATAGGAAAAAAATTGTGAAATATCTCATTGGAAAAACAACTGACCTGAAAAATAGATCCAGGAGAGATAATTTAAAAATTATTTGTCTAAAAGACATGATCAAAAGTAGAGGCTGGATATCATCTTTTCAAGAAATTATCAAGAAAAAAAGTCCTGATATTCTAGAACCAGAGGGTAAAATAGAAATTGAAATAATCCACTGATCACCACCTGAGATTCCCCCCAAAAAAATCTCCAAGGAATATTATGCCCAAATTCTGGAACTCCCAGGTCAAGGAGACAATATTGCAAGCATCCAGAAAGAAACAATTATATAGTGGAGCCACAGAGAAGATAACACAAGAATAGCTTCTACAGTAAAGGACCAGAGGGCTTGGAATGTGGTATTCTGGGAAGCATTGGAGCTAGGATTGCAAACAAAAATCACCTACTTTGCAAAACTAAGTATAATCCTTTAAAGGAAAAGGCACGCCATCAATGAAACAGAGGATTTCCAAGCATTCTTGATGAAAAGACCGGAGGTGAATGGAAAATTTGATTTTTCAAATACGGGACCCTGGAAAAACAAAAGGAGATTATCAGGAAAATGATATCATAAGATAAGCTTTATTTATTTACATCCTCCTATGGATGAATGGTTGATAAGGTGGATTAAGGATGGTAGGAAGATGATAACTTGTAACTTAGAATGTTCTCATTGTAGCAGTTAGGAGTACATATAGACAGAGGGCATGGGTGTGAGTTGAATATAAAGAAATAATATCTTATTCTTTAAAAATAATGAAATTAAAGGGTAAGAAAGGAATGTATTGGGAGAAAGGGAAAGGGAAAAGTAGGATGGCACAAATTATCTGTCATAAAAAAGAGGCAAGAAAAAGCTTTTATAGTAGAGGGGAAGAGGGGAAGAAAGGAGGAGTGAGGGAACCTTACTCTCATCAGAATTGGCTCAAATAGGAAATAACATACTTACTCAATCTTACCCTGCAGGAAATAGGAAGGGAATGAGACATAGGAGAGGGGAGGGTGATAAAAGAGAGGGCATATTGGGGGGAGGAGTGGCCAGTAACAAAACACTTTTGAGGAAGGAAAGGGTAAAAGGAGAGAGAATAAATGGAGGGAAATACAATTAGCGGTAGCAATTGTAAAAAAAAAAATCAAATCAAGCTTCTCTGATAGAATATTATTTTGTTCTCTGGGAAATGATGAGCAGGATGTTCTCAGGAAAAAAAAAAACAAAACTCAGAATGTCCTCCATGAACAAAGTGAAATATACTATATGCAACATATTAACAATGTTCTGGGATAACTAGCTATAAATTATTTTGTTATTCTCAATGGTATAATCATCCTCAACTACCCTGAATGACATGATGAAAAATCCTATCCATAGCCAAAGAAGGAACTGATTGAATCTGAATACAAATAGAAACATTCTCTTCATCTCTTTTTACCTCCCTTTTTATTGTTAACTTAATTTTTCTTAAGGGTTTTTATTTTCATTATGGTGAGAAATCTATGTTTTCTTTCACAATTTGACTTAAATGGAAATGTTTTACCCAATTTCACATGCGATTTTTTAATTGTGGGTGGGAATCAGACAAAGAACCTAGAACTCAAAAATCTTAAAAACAAATGTAAAAATAAATTGTTTTGAATGTAACTGGGGGAAAATATAAAATAAATAAAATATATTTTAAAGATATCAATGATATCAGGAGGGGAATATCTTGAGTTGCAAGTGAATAAAATTTAAGTGATACTGGACTGTGCAAAGACATCAGTCTCACTCTCTCCTCCAGAGTCATCAGAGTCCAGTGGCAAGACATGTCAAGATGACTAGTAATGACCCACCTTCAGACTTGCTAAAGTTTTAGCAAATCACATTAGTCATGGTTATTGAAGGCAATTTATCACCTGGATGATATCCTTCACTTATAGGTTCTATCCTAGTGTGGGACCCCCTTAGAAGAAGGGGTTGATAACCTGAGATCTGTGAGTTTATTATTTTAACATTTTGATAACTATGTTTCAATATAATTTGCTTTCCTTTTAATTTTATTATTTTATTTTATGCATTTAACAATATTATTCTGAAAGAGGACCCCTAGGCTCTATTAGATCATTAAAGGGATCTAGGAAGTGTTGTGCTGTTAAATATTTAACAACTGACTTTCTGAGAAAAAAATGTACTCACTGTACACTTAAATTTAGCCTTATTAACTTTTTACTATCAATTTCTTAATTCTACACAGTCAACAAAACAATAAATCAAGCTCTGATTTGTAGCACTTGTGAATTTTCAAGTTATAAGTCCTCATATTGAAAATTTAGTAATTGAATCTTGGGAACTGGTTGGATCTGGTTTTGGTATATCCATGGGTCTAGTACATACCAAGAATTAAGAATCTTTGTTCTAAAAGGCTGGGACTTAAGAGCATGGCAGGGAAGAAATGTCGCTTAGTAGAAGAGGGAGATTTGGCCAATGTGTAAATAGATATTATATAGTATTAGTGAACCAAGGATTAGGCTTGGAGCCAGGTGAGATTTAGATTCATATCCTGCAACTGACATTTATTAGTCTGAACATATCATAGAATTGCAGAATATTCAAACTGAAAGAGCTTCAGAAACTATCTATTGTGATCTAAATCTCAACAATGAGCCCAATTCTTGCCTTTTACAACATACCTGAAAAGCTGCCTTTGATTACAAATCTAATGCTTTTTTCTACTGTACCATCATTGTGAAGTCTCTCCTTACATCAACCTCAAATTTGCTTCTTGATGATTTGGCTCTAGCTCTTAGATATCAGAGGTCAGAACTGTCATAATGTTAACTTTCTTTCTCCCCTTCCTTTATTTTCTATGTCACTCAATCTTGCATGACCTCCCATATCATCAGGATAAATTTCACAGTATTCTGTCAAGTCTTCCCTGAACCTCAGTTTCCTCATTTGTAAACAAACTATCCATTAAAACACCCATAATACCTAACTCACAGAGTCATTAGAGTCAAAAGAAATAATGTGTAAGTGCTATATCAATGTCAGTTATTATTATCATCCAATAACATTGCCATAAATGGAAGCCAATTTGACTTCCACTTGGTAACTGCTTCATTTCTGGCCATATGCCTAGCATGCATGTTGGGAAGTCTGGCATTAGGGAGTTGGAGAAAGCCTGCCTGGAATTCTGAAATTGCTACGGAGCATACACAAGGTAAATAACTAACTTCTCAATTCTTTTCTATTCAGCAAATATTAATTGACAACCTATTATGTACAAAATACTTTGCTAAATTCTAAGCTTACAATGGTGGAAAAACAATCCAGTTTATGTTCTTGAAGGCTAATGGGGCTGGAGGGTGGAAAAAAAATATGAGCATAAATACTTAAAACACAAGATAAAATGTCACTAGGGAAGCAACTGAATTGGAAGTCAGACAGCCTAAGTCTGAATTCCAGATGTGCTACTTTTTACTTGTGAGACTTTGGACAAGTCATTTAACCATCTTGGGTCAAAGTTTCCTCATCTGTAAAGTGAGAGGATTGTACTAGATGAATTCTAAAGTTTCTTCCAGCTCTAGTATCTAAAATCCTATGAGCCTATAAGAAGATGATTTAAAGTATATTAGAATGTTTAGCCTAGGGGGGTAAAAGAAAGACTTAGAACAAAATAGTTGTCTTCAAGTACTTGAAAGGCTGTGATTTGGAAGAGGGATTGGATTTGTCCTGGTTATTGCTAGAAGGCAGAACTGTTAGCAATGGATAAAAATTGCAGAGAAGCCTATTTGACTCAAAGAAAAGAAAAAAATACCTTCCTTGTAATTAGAGCTGTCAAAAAGAATGGAATGGAATACCTCAGAAGGCAGTAATTTGTTTTTTCACTGGAGGTTTCAGAGGACTGATAGATTGGATAACCAATATTAGGGTTTGTTTAGAGATTTCTATTCAGGTGCAAGTTGGTCGAGATGGCCCCAAGCTCCCTTCCAACTTTGAGATTTGATGGTTCTTGATTCTCTGAAAAGCTTTCTCTTCCATGGCTCTTCCTTCATTCCTCCTTGCCTCTCAGAACTCGTGATATTTAAAAATAAAGGTTCGGGAGGAGAAAACTTACATGAATGGCCAGATATGCTGAAGGAAGGGCTCATATCCATGAGATTAAAGATCTATCTGTTTTGAAAAAAAATTAGCTGCATTTATCTGTTTTGGGCTTATTACAAAATGATGCTTCTGTTTGATATCTTTAATATTTATATAATCTGCATTTCCAACTGTAACCCTTCCCTTCCAGAACCACTTATATAATAAAGAATGAAAAGGGAAAAAATAGTTTAATAAAATCAGCTAAAAAGTCTAATGTTATCTGCAGTATTCCATATCCATAGACTCCTCCTTCCCAACTCTGTAATGAATGAAAGAAAATGCATTATATATAAATATACACATATATATGTATATATATATATGAAGCCAAACTTGAACTTTATAATTTCTCAGCATTTAATTTTGATTTTTTTTACTCTTTTTTCTTTTGAAATTGCTGTAATCGTTTATGTGCTCTTTTCCTGGTGCTGTTTATTTCACTCTGAGTCAGTTCATGTCTTCAGTGCTTCTCTTATTTCTTCATATCCATCATTTCTTATAGTATAGATATATTCCATGATATTCATTTATCACAAATTGTTCAACAATTCCCAATCAATGGGCATCTGAGAGCCTTAGCCAATATATTTAGAAGGGGAACTTAGAGGTCATTTAGCCTACCCCCACATTCTGCAGCTAAAGAATCTGAGACCTGTGGATGTTAAGTGACTTTACCAAAATTACATAGGTCAGTAACCATCAAAGGCAAGATTTGAAACCACTTCCTCTGATAGTAGTCAATTTTTTTTTCATTTTACCTTTAGTTCTTTGCTGCTACTTCAAAAAATACTGCCAGAATTTTTTTTCAGTACATGGAACCTTTTTTTTTTATCACTGCTCTCCTTGGGGGTATATGTCTAGCAGTAGAATTTCCTGATCAAAAATCAAAATACTACTACTGCCATGTTAATATAGCCATCCTAGTGCTCTACCTGATAGGTTAGAGGAAGGTCAAACAATTTCTCAGTGAAAATCTCTATTGCTTCATTTTTATGGGCTGCTATCTTACCTCCACCAACTTGAAGGAATCTTCCTGGAAGAAATGTTTTTTTATTTTTTTTTTTGTCTGCTTCATAAATTTCCCCGCTCCACAAATCCCCAAAGCATTTTCTTATGGTTTTCAAAAAGTACAGAGAGATTGAATTAAATATTATACATAGAATCAATTTGGTCTTTTAATTGTTAAAGTGTTTTGCATGAATAATTGATGGTGGGGGAGGAGGTGGATAATGATGAGGGGGGCAGAAACCTTTAATCAGTAACTCTAATCCATCCATCCTGTTTCCATTGTTACATAGAAATGGAACAACTTTGAAGACTGTCTTGATTAGCATATCTTTAAACAGTCTGGTACCTGGTCAAAGTCATAGATTCCACCAGAACCCTCCCTGGCATTTCCCCAAGTCCTCCCCAGTTCCTCTCCATACTCCCTAGAACTTGCCCTTCTCTCCTCCATCTTTAAAGGTTGGCTTTACTCAGAACACATTGCTTACTCATATATGATTCAGCTTTACTTAGTCATATTTGGTTGAGCCCCTGAGCTATTTCAAGTAATAGATGGTAAACTTTTGTCCTGTGATAAATGTCTCTCTTGATTGTTTCCTGCCCCTTGAACCACTATTCTAAAATTACTGCTTCAGTAAAAGGGAGAGAATTTGGAAGTCAAAATTAAAAAAGAAAAGAATGCTAAAATCAATTAAATAATTTGTACACATGTATATATTGTATATGACAAACTTTCTTTCACCCAACAGAAATTAATATAACTATATGGAAACAGAGGGGAGTTTTTTGTTTATTTTTAGTCCCCTTCCCTACCTCCAACCCCCCATCACTACCATTAAAAATTGCATTTTCTCCTATTGCATTTTCCCACCTATGGCTCTGGATACTCACACTACCAGTACAAATTGTTCTTTACTCCATAGTATATCTTGGGGTCCAAATCCAATGCCTCATCTTGACATATAAGTTGTTCTTGAAAACTAATCCTAGGAAATCTGAGCTTTTGTTGGTCTTTCTAAGAGTCTCATGAGTCCAGAAATAACCATCTGCCTATCCTCTGAGGTTTCATGAACAGAGTGTTTAATAATCAGAGTGATAAATTTGGAGTGGGGAGTGAGGAAGGTGTGATAATTCATGAAGATAGCCAACTATGTAGAGGGCCATTTGTACAGGTGGTGGAAGTGCCCAGATTCAAGCCTAGGAGTGCTTGTATCTGGAGAAAATTCCATTTTGGATGAGGAGGGAGAACAGTGTATTGAAAAGAATAGTCTTTCCATGTTTGATGCTATGCCAGGATAGAGGGGATATATTCACCAAAGGATCTTGTTTTGATCCTATGAGAGTTGGTAGAGAGGGAAAGTAGGACCCAGGACAAGAGGGCCATGGCAATGGGACCCGGGATGGCAGCATATAAGTAAGTTTTGTTGTGCAGAGATCCACTAGGATAGAAGAGAGATAACAGTTGTCAGATGGAAGAATAATGCCCTCCTGGAGGGAAAGTGGCACCTTCACAACATGTCAGTGTCCTAGGACAGATTATTACTATAGGAGTGCCCACAGCATTGAAGTCAGAGATGCTGGAAGAAAAGAGAGAGAGAGAGAGACAGAGGCAGAGACAGAGAGACAGAGAGAGTCAGAGAAAGAGAGAGAGACAGAGACAAAGAGAAAGAGACAGAGAGACAGAGAAAGAGAGAGAAAGAGACAGAGACAGAGAGAAAGAAGGAGGGAGGGAGAGAGGGAGAAAAGGAGAGAGAGAGGCAGAGACAGAGAGACAGAGATAGAGAAAGAGACAGAGACAGAAACAGAGAGACAGAGACAAAGAGAAAGAGACAGAGAGACAGAGACAGAGATAGAGAGAGACAGAGAGAGAGAGAGACAGAGAGAGACAGATCGGTAGATGGACAGTTGGACAAGCAGATGGACAGACAGACAGAAGACAGGTAGACAAATATATAGAGAGATGATAGAGATAAAGATATATATATATATGCTTACACACACAAATATATGTATACATATACATACATAAAAGAAAAAATATTTTTTAAAAATCCAACTCTATCACTGAGAGCCTATATACTCGGAGAACAAGGCTATGAGACTCTGTTGCAACTATCTTGTGCCTCTCTCCATTCCAGTTTATTCTTCATTCAGCTATCAAACTAGTCTTCCTAAAATGCAGATCTGCCCATTACCTTCCTATGAGTCCAGGATCAAATATATAATTTTCTTTTAGGTTTTGAAATCCCTTTCCACCTGGCTGCCTTCTTTCTTTCCACTCTTAACTGCCATATTCTCTTTGATACACTGACTCTGGCTAGTCCATCTCTCAATTCCAGGCATGTTCCCTGACCATCCCTTGGTCCTGAAATGTTGTCCCTCCTCATCTTTGCCTCCTGGCTTCCTTCAAGCCCCAGTTAAAACCCTCTCTCCTTTAAGCAGCCTTTTCTGATCCTACTTCCTGCTAATTCCCTCTATTAATTACTTCTAGTTTGTCTTAATTGTATCTTTTTTTTTCCTATGCAGTTTTGTGCATGTTGTCTTCCCCTTTGGACTATAAGCTGAGAGAAGGATTCCCTTTGGTATTCTTTGTATTTCCATTACAATTCCTGGCACATAGTAGGTGCTTAATAAATTCTTGTTGATTGTCATCTTCTGACCCCAATCCTGAAATACGTCAATAAGTTTAGATCCCAATAAATATTTCTAGACCTCATTCCATTCCTACCAAGATCTCCAAGGAAACAATATTCCCTCTTCCTTGTGGAAAGACTCGTACTGATCTGAAGATCCAAAATCTTAGCTTGAGAGCACAGAACTTTTCCCTGAACCCCAGAATGATGCTCCTTCCATCATGGACAACTATATACTTATAGAACCAGAGATTGTAGGCCAGAAGGGACCTTAGAGGCCATCTACTTGAGCCCCTTGGTTTTGGGGCTCAAACTATGGTCCAAAGTAGTTTAAGTTACTTGTGCAATATGAAGGTCCTAAAGATTCTTCCTTCCATTGTTATTTTTTTTAATTTTTTTAACATCTGAACAAATATTTTATATTCCTTAAAAAATTTCTTGTCTTTTCTCAGTCTTTATATTTCTAAGTATAAAAGTTTGTGTTTGTAAATTAACTTTACCTTTATAAAGAATTTTAAAATAGAACCTTTCACATGTTTCTAGTTTTTTCCCTAAATCTTCATTATCCTATTGCACCTGGGAAAGTAAGATTAATAACCCAGAAATCAATGCTATCTTAATTCAAGTAATTCACCCCCACTCCCAGCTGTCTCCTTTTTCAGGAAAAATATTCTTTTCCTAATAATCCTTGTGAAAGTACTTGTAGGCCAATTCTGAACATTGCATAAATGCTGGATCTGAGGGAAGATTGTGTCCAGAGACCTCTATAAATGCTCAGACATGAAAGAACCTTATAAATGTTTTTATTTGAGTCTAACTCAGCCGGGGTCTTTCCTCTGTTCCTGTCTGAACCAACAGAAAACAATGTCCAGTGGAGGGAAGAAGTAAGAATGGGGAAAATCAGAGAGAGACACAAAGTAGGAGGGGAGAAAAAAGAAGGCAGAGAGGATGGTAGAGAGGGACTAGGTATGGCTAGAATTTGGGGAGAGGTAGAGTAAGAGGAACAAGAATAAAATAGTAGGAATTCAGATTTTTGAGGAAGGAGAAGAGAGTGAGATTTGTAGGGGAAGAAAAGGAAGTTAGCATTTATGAGGAATAATTCAATTCAATGGGTATTTATGAAGTACCTACTATGTGCCAGACTCTGCTAAGCACTGGAGCTACAAAGACAAAAGTAAAATATAAGTCCTGCCTTCCAAGCGCATTCTACTGGGGTTAAGGTGGGGATGGGGATGGTTGTGATGTGAAACAACATACATATACACACATATACACAAATATAAATTAATGCAAAGTAAATGTAAATAAAATGTAAAGTAGTTCTGGCTACCTGGTGACATGGGGCATTGCTTGAGGAGAAAGAAGATGACGCTTACTTTGAACTTTGAATAGAGCCATAGATTCTATGATGCAAGGATGAGGAGAAAGAGCAATGAAGTGTATTTTCATAATGTTTTTAATTAATTTAAAATTATTTTCTTGCTCTTTTGGGGCAGAAAAGATGTTCATTTATGACAGCAGCAATAATTTGCATCTTTGGACTTGGCTCCCTTCAGCAATGAGATGATTCAAGCCAGTTTCAATGATGTTGTGATGAAGAGAGCCATTTATTCCCAGGGAGAGGATTATGGGAACTGACTGTGGATCACAACATAGCATTTTCACTTTTTTGTTGTTGTTTGCTTGCATTTTGTTTTCTTTCTCATTTTTCCCTTTTTTTTTGATCTGATATTTCTTGTGCAGCATGATAATTGTGGAAATACGTATGGAGGAATTGCCCATGATTAACATTTAGTGAATTGCTTGCCATCTGGGGCGGATAGAAGGGAGGGAAGAAATTTGGAACACAGGATTGTGCAGAGGTGAATGTTAAGGATTATCCATGCATGTATTTTGGGAATAAAAAGCTTTAATAAAAATAAATAAACAAGGGGCAGCTAGGTGGCCCAATGGATAGAACACCAGCCATGAAGTCATCTGGTCTCAGACACTTAACACTTCCTAGCTGTGTGACTCTGGGCAAGTCACTTAACCCCAATTGCCACAGCAAAATAAATAAATATTTTATAAATTTAAAATTAATTTACATATTTTACTAATTGAGTAAACACTTTTTTATGCAAAGTCTTCTCTCCCTCTTTTCAGCTTTAAATAATTTACATCTTTTTTCTAGTTGAGTTGACACTTTCTTATGCAAAATCTTTTTCTCTCCCTCCTTTCAGCTTTAAACTGTTTCATAAGAGCCATATCTAGATTAAAAAGACAGTATCTTAAGTGAGAAAAGAGACAAGCTAAGGGTTTCTGAAAAAGAAGGACCTGGAGCTTGGAAAGAAGAAGAATTTTTAAGAATCACATTCCTCTCAGCTACAATCAGATTCAGAATACTGTTTGATTATAGTCAATGCAAATGCAAGTTTTGAATCCGCCAATGTCCCTCTCTGATTGGCCATACCAAATATCATATGTTTTTGTAACAAAAAGTATTATTGAGGTGAGGCAAATAAGGAAAGAAATAAACATTCTATGTCCCTATGTCAGATGGTTCTAAATCAGACAAAGGAAACTTTGCTTCTTGGTGAGGAAATTTTGGAATTTCTCAAGTAGGAAATAAATTTATGCATAGAAAGAGAAAGCTACAATTTAGGGTAGAATTCATTTTTCTAGACTCAAAAAATGTGAGTTCTAGCTTAGAGATTATTGTGGCATACATCCCTTTGGCAATCTGATGAAGCTCCTCCCTGAATATTGCTTTTAAATAATTAAAGGTAATACTAATTTTTTTCTTTCTTTCTTTCTTTTAAATAACAGCTTTTAAATTTTCAAAATGCATGCAAAGATAGTTTTCAACATTCACCCTTGCAAAACATGGTGTTCCAAATTTTTTCTCCCTCTCTTTAGACAGCAAGTAATGCAATATATGTTAAAGATGTGCAATTCTTCTATACATATTTCCACAATTATCATGCTGCGCAAGAAAAATCAGATCAAAAAGGGAAAAAAATGAGAAAGAAAACAAAAAGCAAATAAACAACAAAAAACGGGGAAAATATTATGTTGTGATCTACATTCAGTTCCCACAGTTCTCTCTCTGGGTGCAAATGGATCTCTCCATCACAAGTCTATTGGAATTGTCCTGAGTCAACTAAGAGCCACATCTGTCAGAACTGATCAGGGCATAATCCTGTTGTTGCTGTGTACAGTCTTCTCTTGATTCTACTCTCTTCTTTTAATGTAATGCTAAATTTCAATTATATATAGGTGAAAATAATTTAGCAACTGTATATTTTAATAACAAATTAGCATGTGTATATTCATCAATACTCTAAAATTTAACAATAGATTCTTTGAGGGTCCATAGACTTCAGGGAAGGAATCCCTGATTTAGTCTGGATCCCTTCAGAGTTTTCAAGAGGGAAAGTGACTTGTTAAGTAAGAGCAACAGAGTCATTACTTAAACCTACATCAATGGTTACACATCAACTATACCAGAACATGGAGAGATTTTGTGCCAAAAGAGAGGAGATGTGTGTGTGTATATGTGTGTGTGTTAGAAAGAAGAATGAGTGACTCTAAATCTGATAGTAATAGCGATCATCTAGTCCTTCCTGAGAAACAAAGGCCCAAGAAGTTAAATGATTTTCCTGAGATCATGCATTTAATATGTGGTAGAGTCTAGCCCAGAATTTAGAATATTAAGTCAATCACATTTTCTTCCACACTGTTAGTCTGTGAGAGCTCATGTGGGTTTGAGAGAATTGAATAAGAATTAGTTCAAGGAAGGTAATATCTTTTCTTTCAATTTTAAATTCCAAAGAAGCTCCTGAGTGCTTCCTACCTTATAGTGCCTCAGATCTATAATGTCAATCAAGTGCCATTGGTCCTAAGTCTCAAAACTAGACTAATAATGCTGGCAGGCACCTGTGCCCCAGCATGTAGCATGGCCAGGAGAGAGATGTGAGCCCCCTTTGAGATCGATGCTCTTTCTGCTCATCCATCTCTTGTTCTGACTTGGCGAGGGCTACCTAGTGACCTCCTCTGAAACTTTGACTTGTGTCCATGTACTGCCAACTGGATTAGGTTGCTCAAGGCAATTTTCCAAAACTCACAGAATTACAGAGTTGGAAAAGACAGCAGTGACCATCTGGTTCAACCTATTTGTGGAAAAAAAATCCCTGCTAAAACATGTCTGATAAGGGGTTATCCATCCTTTGCTGAAAGACTTCTATTGAAGAGAAATTGCCATCTATTCCACTTTTGAACAGTTCAAAGAACAAGAAATATTTTTCTGACATTCAGCCTAAATATGCCCTTTTTAAAAAACACCTCCCACTTCTGGCTCTGCTCTCTGGGGACAGACAGAGCAAATCTAATAATCTCTTTTCTATCAGTCAATCCTTCAAATACTTGGAGAAAGCAATCAAATTCCCCCTATCTCCTTCAACCAATCCTTATTGGAACATGGATTCAAGATCCTTTACTCTTTTGACTATCCTCCTTTGGAACCCTTCCTATTTATTGATATCATTCCTAAATTTGTGATCTCCAAAATTTAATATAACACAGTTTCTATAGTCTTGATCACAGCATAATAGAAGTGGATGATTACTCCTTAATCTAAAAGAGTTAATGGCCATCCCCTATTTCTCATTGAGGCAAATAATCTTAACTACATTATCAAAGAATCTATAATTATCTCTAGACTTAGATTTATTAACGATAATAATTTATGTTGGTATATGTCAATTATGTTGGCAAGTATATGTCTGTAGACATATATATACATATAGCGATATTTATAGATTTGCATATAGACATAGAGATGGATATAGATGATCTTCCTCCATATCTGCCATTTCATTGATATAAAGAACTTCCAATGGGGAAACTTTCTCTACTATTGCTAATTAACAACTCTTAGTATTCCTTACAATTTTTAAGATCAGAAATAGAGAGCTGGATTTAATCCAATCTTCTCATTTTACAAATGCAGAAAATCACAGTCTTAGCTGTCTGGGGAATGAAATGTTAAGTAACTGATCCAAACACAACCTATATGAGGGCAGAGATATCTTTGTCTAAACATATTCAAAGTCAAGTCTCTGAGGCCCTCATTAGAATAGGTCCACTTCTCACTATAAAATCCATTTTCTCATTGATGTTAACAAATCAGAGTTTCTGCCTGTTGGGAACACTTACTTTTACAAGAGGATATAAACATTCAGAGGCTTCCATGATTCATCTTTGGCTTATGAGAGAAGGCCAAATCACCATCCTTTTATTAGTTATTCACTAGCCATAATTAATAAAATGATTAATTACCCCAAAATTATATTCCTCAGACATTTTCTACATCACAGTTCTGAATGTGAAAAAAGAGGAACAGTTCATAGGATAATGAATTTAAAGTTGGAAGAGACCTTAGAAGGTCTCCAATCTATTTTCTTCATTTTTAGATAACTGTGGAGTTTCTAGAGAATTCACCAAATAAACTCTCAGCTTTTCCTTTAGCTACACTAGTACTATTTCCCTCTCCATTTATGACTCCCAAGCCTTCCCCAACACAAAGAGAAATACAGAAAAGTTCAGGAATCCTGGAGATAAGAGTATAGACAGGGTGGGAGGGAGAAGAGCCTGATGGAATGAGCATTTGAGTTTTAGATCCTCCAGAAGTGGATCATTAGCAAGCAAAATCAGAAACTTTGTAAAATGGCCAGAAGCAAGATATTAATCATTGCTTAATTTGGAGTTTTGTTTTCTAGTTGAGAAGGTTCGAAAATTAAAAGTGATGGGGACATGGAGATCCGAAAGTGGATCTATGAGACAAAAGTGAGAGAAGGCATTTGCGAGCCCAAGACCAAGGTTGGATGATATCTGGAGTCCCATTCATATTCATGTCAGTGTAGCAATTAAAAATTATATCAAGAGATATAATTTCTGATAATATAATCTTTTTTATCAATAATACCAGTATTGTAATAAAAGGATGGTTATTTGACCATCTTTTTCTTAGACTAAAAACAAGGCTGGTAGCAGGCTCAAGGTTTATGGTGTTATTTGTTCTTCACTCTTGAAGAAGACCATTGTCATTAGGAGGAGGAGGTCTTGACTTACAAGTGAATTAGATTTAAGTGAAGTATTATGTCTAAACATAATCAAAGTCAAGTCTCTGAGCCCCTCATTAGAATAGGTCCCCTTCTCACTATAATATCCATTCTCTCATTAATTGCTAACAAATCAGAGTTGATTTCTACCTTTTGGGAACACTCACTCTTCCAAGAGCATATAAATATTAAGAAGCCTCCGTGATTCAGCCTTGCTCTTTCCTCCAGGGTCCAATGTCATGACATAGGGCAGAACAACAGGAGATGACCCCAGAGGCAGTGGAAGACCTTGGTCTTTAAGCTAAGGTCTTTCCTAGGTCTCACTTTGTCTGAGGCAACACTCATTCAGTGATTTAAGGCTTTTCTTTGCTCATTTCTTGCCTAGTCTTAAATCACTGAGAGGGAAAGACTTAGAATTTCTGTCCAGAACAGAAATATTTAGTAAGTGCTTATTATGGTCCAGGTTCTGGGCTGAATGTGGGGTTAAAATGTAATTGGATATTGCCAGCTTCTTTCATCTCTTCCCATTTTTTTTCTTTCAGCAACCAGAAATGGAATTGACTTCCTCCATCTGCTATCTCATAGGAGGAACTCCTACATTCCCAAAGCAACTTGATGCTTGAAAATCCTGAAGAAGACTCAAAACTAGAGTCCCCAAAGAGAAGTAGTCCTGAAGAATTTCAATTAGGACTGGCAAAGAGCTCTCTTGACTCTCACTAGCTCTGCCCTACCCCTCACACAGACCAGAGCATTCATCTGCACTGAGAAGGAGAGTCCCATACAATGGTTGTTGAGAAAAGGTTATACTTACTTTTAGGTAAAAGCTACTATTTTGTGAGTTTCAAGAAACCAGGAGACATCTGGGAGCTGCACTCCATATCAGGATTTGCTTGAAGTTATATCTGAAGAGAAAAGTTCCATCTACCCTTTCTAGTCTAGCAGTAGCAGGATGTGGAATCATACTTCCATTTATTTGAAGCTGCAATTTCCAAACACTGTTAGAATTTGGGGCTGTAAATGCTATATAGAAACTGTGTTAAATCTAAACCCTCTGTCTCTAGGTACTAAGATAATATAAGGGAGAGTAGGGTCCTAGGTGTTAGGAAAAATATTTTTATTTTTGTTTTTCCTATAGTTTCACATATTTGTAAGAATAGATTGGTGTTAATTGGTTAAATGGAATTAGAATGCTAATTATTGATGGCTGACTTTATAGTGAAACTCAGCAGAATGAGGGCTTCAGTCAATAACATCAGAAAAAGATGCTCTTTGACCCCTTAGGGATACCCCAGAACTGCAAGCTGGTGATATTGCCAGGTTTGCTCTGAAAGAATGAATCCAGTCTTCCTCCATATTTAAGGCAAAAACAGTGCATGCTTGGAGTCTATGATTAAGCTGAGGAAACTGCATTACCAGCAGCAGCAGCAGCAGCTATAAGGGATGCTTGGAGGTTTTTGTTGTTTGTTCATTTTTGGTTTTGTCTTATATTCTTCTATATGGATTTATTTTCTTTTTAATTTATGGATTAATATTAATTTATTATATATAATATACAATATTGTATATAATAATATTATTATATTAATTATTATATTAATTAATTCATGGATAAGTAAATTTTGTGGAATAAAACAAGCATTTTCATAATACAGTATAATAAAAAGACAATTGTACTTGAAATGGCAAATCTATTATGGACAACTTTCAAACATACAACATTATGAAAATACTTTTCCTCCCCTCTCTATGATTAAATACAAATAAGTATATATGTGTATGCATGCAAACATATATAAACCCACATACTGATACCTATATGTGTGTATCTCTATACACAAATATATATATATGTGTGTGTATATATGTATGTAAAATTATTCTATGCATATTTCTATTCTTTCTCTGGCTGCAGATAGCATCTTTCTTCATATGTTGTTTATAGTTAATCTGGGTGTTTACAATAGACAAAATAACTTATTTATTCAAAGTTATTCTTAAAACAATATTGCTGTTATTATATATGATGCCTTCCTTTATTCTGCTCATTTCATCATTATTTTGTTCACATCTTTTTATGTTTTTTTTCTGAAGTCAGTGAACTCATCATTTCTTATAGCACAATAGTATTCCAAAATAATCATATACCACAACTTGTTCAGCCATTCCCCAATTGATGGGCATCCCTACAATTTCTAGTTCTTTGCTACCACAAAGAGAGCTGCTATAAACATTTTAGAAGATATAGATGTTCCCCCATTTTCCTTCATCATTTTTGGCCAAGTAATGGTATTGTTGGGTCAAAGGGTATAAGTAGTTTAATAACCCTTTGAGCATCATTCCAGATTGGTTGATTATAAAAGGTGATTTGAATGTGATCTGAGAGTGAGCATTGAGCAGTTTTATCCTCTCCTCACACACTGCTCTACCCATTGAAAGAATCTTGATGAGAGGTGAAACAATTGTTCTCCCCTGAAAATTCAGGTGAAGTTTCTCTTTCTCCTTTTCCCTTAATTTCCCTCTGAAAGTGAGGGTGTTTAAATCCAAATCTTTTAAGCTTTCTATTTGCCATTTTCAATAGTACTTCAAAGGTGGCTTTCTCTAGATAAAAATAAGGTCAATTTTAATTCCTTTTGAGTTCTGTATGGCTTTAATTATGTACAGGAAGTGCAAATTAGAGAGCTAGATTGAATGTATAGAATTTAAGTAGGTCAGGTCTTTCAACTTTGCCCTAGTGATTAGACCTTAATTCTAATATGGTGGCTCCAAACAGTGATAATTTTATTAATAACCTGTATTTTTTAAGCTCTCTAAAATAATAGAGGAAAGAATCCTTATACATTCAGGCCATTACCTTTAGGCTATAATCATGAGCTCTTTATTTGATGTAGCCAGGTTGCTTAAATAAGGGTACCTTAGGCAGGAGTCTCCACCCTATGATTCAGAAAGGAGGGGCAGAGAAAAGTCTGTGACCAGAGAGATTAAGACCCTAGATTAGGCCAATGGGAGGAGACAGGTATCATTTCTGAGAGATCAGCTCCTCTGCTTTCCAGTTGAGAGAAGGGTATAGGAAAAATAAATTTTAATACCTTAATAAAATTATAGGAATTAGTTTTGCCAATTTAGCATAACTGATAATGTAGTGAGAATAAGTTTTAATACCTTAATAAGATAATAGAAATAAGTGTATATATATATATACATACATATATATATATACTTAAAATAACTGATTCCATTTTCGAACTTCCATTTTGTGAGCTGTTTTCAATAAGTTGTTTTCCAATAATCAGATAAGCATTTGTTAGGTATGATGGGATAAACAACATGTGCTTGTTCTAAAATAACTAATAAACATGCATGGATCCTCTGAAAAGACAAACCACCAAGGAAAAAATATCATAAATGACTTTATTAGTAGTTCATATGGTAAGCTACCAACCAAATTATGCATTAAATAATTTGGAAACCCATAGCTAACAGTTTAAAAAATCCCACCTAGGACCCTAGCCATCAGCCTGTTCCTAGGGCATAACTGAGAAAAAACACACAGCCTCTGGCTGGGATACAGGGAATAATTGCCTGGAGTCCAATATGAAAAATATTTATCAGACCCTCAAAGACAAGAGCTGGTAGTTTGTTCTAAAGAAGGATATTGTTTGCCCATTTTGATGAAAAGTTTGATTGCATGCATTGAGAGACATAAGTCTACGTAGTGATTCTAAGTAATAGTAAATTGACTGTACATGTGCATTGTACGTTACACAGCTAAGTTAGCAAACTTATTCCTACTGGCTTATTAAGATACCAAAGCTTTATCTCTCTGGATGTTTGCAATATTTTCTCTTCAACCTGGGAGTTCGGGAATTTGGTTATAATATTCCTGGGAATTTTCATCTTGGGAATCTCTTTCAGTAAGTGATCAGTATTTCTATCGATTTCTATTTTACCCTCTGGTTCTAGAATATCAGGACAGTTTTCCTCGCTAATTTCTTAAAAGATGTTATCCAAGCTCTTTTTTTGGATCATGGCTTTTAGGTAGACCAATAATTTTTAACTTATTTCTCCTCGATCTATTTCCAGGTAAGTTGTTTTTCCAATAAGATATCTCACATTTTTTTCCTATTTTTTCATTCTTTTGATTTTGTTTTATGGTACCTTGATTTTTTACAAAGTCCTTAGCTTACATTTGCTCAATTCTAATTTTCAAGGAATTAATTTCCTCAGTGAGCTTTTGTACCTCTTTTCCCATTTGGTCAATTTTGCTTTTTAAAGCATTCTTCTCATTAGCTTTTTGTATTTCCTTTTGAATTACTCTTATTTCTCTTCCCAGTTTTTTCCACTACCTCTCTTACTTGAGTTTCAAAATCCCCTTTGAGCTCTTCAATTGCCTGAGACAGATTCTTATTTTTCTTGGAGGCTTTGGATGTAGGAGCTTTGACTTTGTTATCATGTTCTGTGTTTATTTTATCTTCCTTGTCACCATAGTAGCTTGCAATGATCAGAATTTTTTTTTGTTATTTGTTCATTTATCCAGTTTTTAACTCTGTTATCTATAGTAAGAATCTTTTTCTGTTGTTTGCTCATGTCCCCAGCCTTTTACTTGTCTTTTAATTCTTTGTTAAAGTAAGGCTGTGTTTCTATAAAACTTAGTCTCACTAAAGAGAAAAGGTTTCCTTCAGCTAAATGTTATCCTTAATGGCAATATTGCTGGTTACAATTTTTAAAAATAGGCATAAAATAAATGCAGGGTGATTGGGTGGGTAGAAGGTACTAGCAGTTAATGGAGTGAGAAAAGATGGGGTGATACCTTCTTGGGGAACATGGCATCTGAAATGAATCTTTGAGATAACTAGGGATCCTAAGAAATAGAGATGAAGGGTGGTGCAATGTTCAGGTTCAAAGACCTGATTTCAAATCCTGCCTCACAGGATTTGCAACCCTAAGCAAGTCATTTAACTTCTCTAAAACTCAGTTTCCTCATCTGTAAATGAGACACACTAATAACTCCTACTTCACAGGGTTGAAAGTATCAAATGAGATAAACAGTCAATTAAACCTTAAAGTGTTATATAATTATAATGATGGTAAATAGCTAATATTTATATAGCACCTACTATGTGCCAGACACTGTGCTAAGTCCTTTACAGTCATTATCACATTTGAGTCTCATAATAACCTGTGAGGTAAAAGCTGTTATCCCCACTTTACAGATAAGGAAATTGAGGCTATCAGAAGTTAAGTGGCTTGCCCAGAGTCACACAACTAGGAAATGACAAGGGATGGATTTGAACTCAGACCTTCCTGACTCCTTGCCCAGCCCTCTATCCATTGAACCACCTAGATGCATAAATCTCTTTCTGCTTCCCTTCATCCCTCTCTCTCCAAATAAATATATATATGTGTACATATATATATATATATATATATATATATGTGTGTGTGTGTGTATACATATATATAATATGCATGTACACACATACACATATGACATATGCACATGTATATTTATATATGTATACATGCATGCACAAATGTATATAATGTACACCTAAATCTGTACTTGCATGCACACCTATACATATATATTTACTATATACATCTGTTTATGCATGTAATCATATGCACACATGCACATATATATGCACTCTGTGTCTATATATTAAGAGAGTTAGATGGTATAGTGGTTAGAGACATATGTATTTATCTGGATATATTTGTATATTATATGTGTAATATACATATACACATAAGCATATATATATATATATATATATACATATATAATTATATAAGTATGCACATAACTGTACACAGTTATATTTATAAAAAGAAGAGTATTTCCAGGCATGTTTCACAATCATTACAAACACATAGGGCCAGAAAATGGAGGATAGTGTATAAAGAAGAGTAAGTTTTGATTAATTGGACCATCGGATATATAAATGGGAGTACATGTAATAAGAAGTCAGGTGGGACTAAGATGACAGGAAAAGCTAATGACGAATGTTGGAGGGGATGTGGGAAGGCTGGGACACTGATGCATTGTTGGTGGAACTGTGAACAGATCCAACCATTCTGGAGAGTAATCTGGAGTTATGCTCAAAAAGTTATCAAACTATGCATACCCTTTGACTCAGCAATGTTTCTATTGGGCTTATATCCCAAAGAAATCATAAAGGAAGGAAAGGGCCCCACATGTGCAAGAATGTTTGTGGCAGCCCTTTTTGTAGTGGCTAGAAACTGGAAACTGAATGGATGCTCTTCAATTGGAGAGTGGCTGAATAAATTATGGTATATGAATGTTATGGAATATTATTGTTCTGTAAGAAATGACCAGCAGGATGAGGAGCTTCTCTGTCCTTAGAGTCCTGCTTTCCTGATTGGCTCCTCTCTCCCAATCCCAGTTTCATTTCATTTCAGGAAATTTCAGGAAAATCCCAGTTACATTTCCTTTTTTCCTCTTCTCTCACTTTCTGTACAATGGCAGCACCAACTCAGATGTCACATGAGCATCCTGATGATGAGACCAGGGATCTCTCCAATAGGTAATACTTTCTATGCTAATCTTGAGAATTCATGGACATGTGCCTAATGTCACAGGTAAGTAACCTAGCTCTGACAACAGACAGCTTTGAGTCTGTTTGAATAAGTTATGGGCTTATTTGGGGGTAGCATCTAGGTAGGATATCATCACCTGTAACTAGCTTATTGTTCCCAGGAGACAAGGAAGATTCCCTTTTTTCCTGAAGAATATGGTTCATTTGCTGAGAGCCTCTGCCCTCCATTACCCAAAGATTGTGGAAACTTCCAGGACTGGGAGTGAAAATGGGGGGAAATAATACTGGGTTCCTGCCCACCCAACAGATGTGGCCATCGCTCCCTGGGTATCCAAGTGACAGCTGTAACTGGTGATATTTGCTTATACCCATTCCTACCCCTCAGGGATAGGAAAGTTAGTCTGAGTGGGAACCCAGAGATCCCACTCCCATTTTCTAGGATTAATGCACCATTTGGAATACCTCCAATAGTTCTAACATCGTTAGATCAAAGGGTCAGAAGCCTGACCACCTGATAACATAGGGGGAGTGACTGACAAAAAATGTTCCAAGCATTCAACCTCTCCCCTCTTACACAGACATACAAAGTCAACTCTCAATATGGTTCTCAGAGATTTGAAAAGCTCTATTCATACATCATTTAATTTGTTGCTCATAAAAACTCAGTAAGGGAAGTAAACTTTTTTTTCCCTTTTTTTTGCAGATAAAAAACTGAGTCAAAAAAAAGTTCAAGTGACTTAATCATGATCAAGGAGATTACACATTCACTCAGGGTCACAGATGTCAATGAGATCAACTCCATGTTGCAAAGGAAAAAAAAATGAGATCTAGACAGATTGAGTGATTTGTTCTCAGGTTATTGTCAGAGGTAGAATCTGAATCCTTATCCTCAGACTACAAGCCTTAAACTATGTTTTATTACCTACCAACCTGGAGTGATTATAGACATATAATCCATAAGGAAGAGAAATCAACTCTTGCTTGGCTTTGGAACTGTTTCTACACTGGCATCTGAGCATGGGAATACTCTGGTATTTTAAATTTTCATTTAAAAGTCAGGAAGGCACTCTGTGAAGACCTAACTTGAGACTTCTGGGAAATATCCATTTTCCACATTCTGGTCATTTACCCAATTACTATAAATAGCTTCCTCTCAAGCTATAGAGGAGACACAGTGGACAGAAATGTAGTCTTTAAGTCAGGAAGACTCATGTTCCTGAGTTCAAATCTGGCATCAGACACTTATGAGCTGTGTGACCTTGGACATGTAATTCTGTTTGCCTCCATTCTTTTCATGGTTAAAATGAGCCAGAGAAGGAAATGGCAAACTATTCCAGGATTTTTGCCAAAAAACAAACACAAATTGGGTCAGAAAGAGTTAGATATGATTGAACAAAGGGCTATTTGAAGACTTACTTAGAGCCAGGACTGTTAACATTATTTATTTGACAGGATTGATGATCCAGAGTTGGAAAGAACTTCAGAGACCATCCCATCACAGGAATATGTACATTTAGAGCCTGAATGTACATGAGCGGCCATCTATTCCAACATCCCCATTTTACAGATGAAGACATTGAGATGCCGGAAAGCTAAAGCATTTGCTTAAGGTAACACAAGTAGGATGCATAAGAGATGTGTTTAAACTCAGGTCTTCTGACTTCATTGCCAAGGCTTTCTTTACTGTGCCCTGGCTATCAAAAATCTCAGCAAATATTGGGAATGTCAACAAATTGGATATCAGGAAATTTAGGATATCAACCAAAGCTAAAATTGGCATTCATACCTCAATAGACACTTTATAGACTATTGATATAAAATGCACAAATATTATAACATTTTAATTATATATGATTAAATATTAATATAAAATATAAAGTGAAGGAAACAGAATGACAGGCTGGTATAGTGGATAGGACATTTGGACACTAGTCTGTGCCCAGAGAAGCACTTCATGATTGGTTTCTAAAGACTTGCCCATGGTGCCATTTTCTTTTTTTTTTTATACATGAATGATCATTTTATTTTATTTTTTATTTTATTTTTTATTTTATTTTTTTTATTTATTTTTTTTAAATTTTATTTTATTTGCATAACATATGTATGGGTAATTCTTCAACAATAACACTTACATAGCTTTCCGTTAGAAATTTTTCCCCCCAACTTCCCCACCCCTCCCCTAGATGGCAGGATATCCACTACATGTTAACTATGTTAAAATATTGGCAAATCGAATATATGTATACATATTTCCAAACTTATCATTGGTGTGCAAGAAAAATCTTATCTACACAAATGATATATCAGATAAAGGAAACACAATGTAAGCAAACATCAATCAAGGAGTATGAGAATGTTATGTTGTGGTCCACATTTCGCATCCCTCTCTCTGGGTGTATATGGCTTTCTTCAGTGAACAATTGGAGGTGGTTTGAAACATTTCATTGTTGAAGAGAGCCATGTCCATCAGAATTAATCGTCATATAGTACTGTTGTTGCCGTGTATAATGATCTCCTGGTTCTGCTCATTTCACTCAGCATCAGTTCATGTAAGTCTCTCCAGGTCTCTCTGAAATCATCTTGCTGGTCATTTCTTACAGAACAATAATATTCCATAATTTATTCAGCCATTCTCCAATTGAAGGGCATCTATTCAATTTCCAGTTTCTAGCCACTACAAAAAGGACTGCCACAAACATTCTTGCACATGTGGGGCCTTTTCCTTTCTTTATGAGTTCTTTGGGATATAAGCCCAATAGAAATGCTGCTGGGTCAAAGGGTATGCACAGTTTGATAACTTTTTGTGCATAGCTCCAAATTGTTCTCCAGAATGGCTGTATCCGTTCACAGCTCCACCAACAATACATCAGTGTCCCAGCCCTCCCACAACCCCTCCAACATTCATCATTAACTTTTCCTGTCATTTTAGCCAATCTGACAGGTGTGAAGTGGTACCTCAGGGTTGTCTTGATTTGCATTTCTCTGATCAACAGTGATTTGGAGCACATGGTGCCATTTTCTATGGGAGGTCCTCAAGGCATGGTCACTCCCAGAGGAAGAGCCAGGGATGTGGGCTTCCAGGGATGGGATGCATTCCCTCTCCATGGACCGCCAGCCTGATGCCATAATTTATGACATGTAGAAAATACCTAAATCAGCTACAATGAAGGGTCCAAAGCCAGGGCTCCCTCTGACCCTTACATGGCACAATGGAAGGTAATGGGGGCAGTGAAAAGAATGCTAATTATGGCTGCAGAGGAGCAGGATTCAAAACCCAATCCTGTTTGACTCACTATATGACCTGGGCTGTCCCTCCCCATCTGTAAAAT
This sequence comes from Myrmecobius fasciatus, assembly GCA_023553655.1. Taxonomy (NCBI): domain Eukaryota; kingdom Metazoa; phylum Chordata; class Mammalia; order Dasyuromorphia; family Myrmecobiidae; genus Myrmecobius; species Myrmecobius fasciatus. Next base: position 284,853 of record JAJPUD010001770.1, read on the forward strand.
AAGGGAGGGTGCAACTAGATAACCTCTAAGCTTCTTCCTAGCTTAAAACCTATAATCCTGTGATCTATTCATTGATCCCCATCCCAGCAACTTGGAGGGATCCATATGGCCCATTTATGGGGGTAGCCTCTGGGTCTCCCCCATTTCAGGGCAATGAAAGCTGAAAAAATAATGACTATCAATTTCATCAAGCTTCTCATTTAGCTCATCAAAGAGCTAAAAGGGGAATATGAGAGCTGTCTTTGAGTTTTTGAAAGGCTGTCACATGGATGAGAGATTAGCTTTGTTCTGCTGGGGCCCAGAGGGGAGAATTGGGAGCAAAAAAATGATGGGAAATAGCAAATATAGCTAACTTTTATATAGGGATTCATCTTCAAAACAACCCTGGGAGGTAAATGATGCTATTATCCCCCTTTTGCAGATGAGAAAATGAGGCTGACAAAGGTAAATCGACTTGCCCAGGTTCATACAGCTATTAAGTGTCTGGGGTCCAGTTGGAACTTAGGCCTTCCCACCTGTGGTGCTGTAGTCCCATCCACTTTGACACCTTTGACATTAAAGGCATGATATTAGCAACAAGGATCTGGGTTGGAGCTATTCCTAAGGGAACAAGCTTCCCCAGAAGAATGGGGTACCCTGGTGCTGAAGGTTTGGAAGTCAAGGCTCAGTGACTGCTTGTTAAGCGTGAGGATTCTTTTCCAGCCCAGATTGGACCAGATGGTGACTGTGATCTCTTCCAGCCCTGAAGTTCTGTGTTTCTATGATCTTAAAATATGGAAGAATGTCAGAGTTCTGTGGGCTCAGTTGGGTTATGCAAAGGAAAACTTACACCCCAAATCTGGCCAGAGAGAAACCTTCCGTGGTTGTTATGGTTAGTGGGAGAGGAAAATCAATTAAGGCTTATTTTTTTCCAATCTCAAATTCTGCCCAAGAAGAGTATGGTTACCAGATGTATCCTCTCTGAAGACTAATCCTCCCACATTTCCAACACCCACCAGCACATCTACACCAGAGTCCTCAATCAGTTACTTAGACAAACAGCCCAGTTCAGTGGCTGAAGTTGGACCCAGAACCAGGGTTCCTGCATTCAAATCCTTCCTTATGCACTACTAGCTGAGAGCATGGTGCACATCTAACCTGTCAGATAAATGGTTGAGGATCCTGACCATGGCTGTGTGCCCTTAGACAAGTGACAATCTCTCTCTGAGTCCTATAAAATTAAGGGATAGAACCAAATGAGTTCTAATGCTTCTCCTAGCTTTAACTATGTAATGTGAAATAAGGGTGAAGTGGATAGAGAGCTGATTGTGTGAGGTCCCCAAAAAGCTTCCTTTCCAATCTGACATACAAACACCCATTGGTCATCCACCTTCTTAGATCCTCAAGCAACTGTCTCAAACTTGAAGCAAACCAAAGTGTTGATTTGCACTGGAGTTTCTTCATTGGAAGAATCACCTGCCAGAGTATAAGTAGGAGAAAGTATTTTTCATCAAAACTTCTTGTCAAAAAAAATATATATATACATATATATATATATATATATATATATATATCACTCCACACCTTTTTGGCTTCCTTTGGGGTCTTGGCTTCCCCTATTAGATTGTAACCTTGAGGGTAAGAAGAGTTTCTTTTTTTCTTATTTGTATCCCCATTATATAGCACAGTGCCTAGTATGCAGTAGGCACTTAATAAATGTTTATTTGCTATTGACTGTTCTCTTTTTTATAAAGTTTTTTTAATTTTCAAAACATATGCTTAGATAATTTTCAACATTCACCTTTGCAAAATCTTGTGTTAACTATTCTCAAAGCAAAGTAATAGAAGGGGAGAGATCAGAATGAGAAATCAATTAGTCAGTTAATAAACATTTATGAAACACCTACTATGTGCTAAGCACTATGATATAAACTGAGGTTACAGAAGTAGGCAAAAAATAATCCTTTCCCTCAGGGAGTTTACAATCTAATGGAGGAATCAAAAAAAGACTTTGGAGTTGGACCTTGAGAATATGTAGCAATTCAATAGGAGATGGGAGCCAGAAAGGGAATTCCAGGTTAGCAAATGGTGTAAACAGAAGGGCATGTTCAGGGAATTGTGGCTAGTTGAGTTTGGCTAGAGTTTGGGATACTTGACAAAGAGAAGTATGAGCTCAAACTGAAATAAAATTGTGAATGAAGGTTCTTGAATACCGGGCCAAGCAATTATGATGTTTAGTAGATTGAATTATGGTCAATTATCTTCCCTCTTATAAATGTGATTAGTTTGGGTACCAGTATAGTCAATATGGATATCTTTGAGAGTGCATTTGGTCCAAATGTTTTGTTACAAATAGAGACATAAAACACACATGGTACCATGGGGAAAAAGCAGTGGTCCTGGAGTCAGTGGTGGTTCAATTGTGTCCAGTTCTTCATGACCCCATTTGGGGTTTTCTTAGCAAGGCTACTAGAGTAGCTTGTCATTTCCTTCCCTAGCTCATTTTCCAGATGAGGAAACTGAGATAAACAGGGTTAAGTTCCTTGTCCAGAGTCATACAGTTAGTAAATGTCCGAGACCCGATTTGAACTCATAAAGATGAGACTTCTTGACTCCAAGTCCAACACTTTTTTTTCACTAGATCCAAAGAACCTGAGTTCAAATCACACCTCAAATGCAATTTTATTTTATAATTGCATATTTAAAAGACAGAGTCTCTAAGGCATTAGCATAACCATATAGTACTTGAAAATATTTTATTTATTAAAAACTCTTGTCAAAGAAGGTCAAAGAAAAAATATCTCTTGGAAATTCTTTTTTAAAAGTCTTAGGTAAATTACATGAGAGGTCATTTATTTCAATTCTTCTATTTTACAGATGAGAAAACTGAGGTTTAGTTCCAAATCTGTTTTCCCATCTCTAAATAGGAGAGTTGAAATAAATGAAAAGATGAGAAAACAGGTTTAGCTCCAAATCTCAGTTTTCTCGTCTTTAAATAGGAGAGTTGAAATAAATGAAATGATGAGAAAACTGGGATTTGGAGTTAAACCTCAATTTCCTCATCTGTAAAATAGGAGAGTTGAAATCAATGATGTTTCATGTCCCTCTGTTCCTTGTTTCTGTGATCATTGAGATTCATAGCCTAAAAAAATGGGATTAAGTAGTGAGATTGAAGGAAAGTAGTTAGAGAGCCTGTGCTGTGTGGTCTCCCTGTGGACACATATGAAGGGGTATAAGCAGGAGTCACCCAGGAGGAGAAGGGCTGTGATTGTTCCCATTGGAGGGAGTCCGATAATGGCAGAGATCACAGATCCTTAGAGAAAGGCTGCATGAGGCAGTGGGAAGCATCCCTGATTCAGCCTCAAAGAAGCTGAGTTCAAATTCTGGTTTTGCTACTCACTACTGGCACAATTCTCAAGTCATTAACTTCCCTTGGTCTCAGTTTTGTCAGCTGTAAAGTGGGAGTGTTAGAGTAGATGACCACCAAGGTATTTCCTAGCTCTAGCTCTCTGACCTGCTGAAAAGTACAGAGATGGGGTTTTTGAAGTTGTTCTCTCTCCACTCATCTATCTAGGCCATTTTTTGGTATCCCCTTTTTTCCTCTCACCCAGGGCTTGGGTTACCCTTTCTCCAGGTCTCAGGATAGGAGGGAGGGGGCTGCTTGGGTTACCCTTTCTCCAGTTCTCAGGATGGGAGGGAGGGGGCTTGGGTTAACCTTTCTCCATTTTTCAGGATGGGAGGGA
>JAJPUD010001770.1:288584-298870 GCA_023553655.1 Myrmecobius fasciatus
TTGGGTTAACCTTTCTCCATTTTTCAGGATGGGAGGGAGGGGGCTTGGGTTACTCTTTATCCAATTCTCAGGATGGGAGGGAGGGGGCTTGGGTTACCCTTTCTCCAGGTCTCAGGATGGGAGGGAGGGGACTTGGGTTACCCTTTCTCCAGGTCTCAGGATAGATGGGAGGGACTGTCCCTGGAAGCATCTCTTCCCCATTGTCACAGTGATTTTCCTTTTTCCTGTGGCTTAAGGAGGATTTAACTGTTTTAAATGCACAACAGACACAGACCTGGGAGGATCTTAAAGCTCCCATCTGGTCTAGTCTCTTCCTTTACAAATGGGGAAGGAGAGGTGCAGACAGTAGCTTGCCCAAGCTGCCAGAGGAATGGAGCGTCAGGGGGCACTTGGAGGGAGGGCTTTGCCCTCCCAATTCAGCAAGCTTTTCACTGTATCAGACTGGGGCTCTGAGGCTGGCTGCAGCTCCAGAGGCTGGCTGCAGCTCCAACGCCTGGCAAGGAGGAGGGCCTCCCAGCAGATGCAGCCAGCAAAAAGCATTGCTGCTGCTCTTTTCAACAGGAGACGAGGAGGGAGAGATTTCTGGGGGGAAAAATGACTGGAGGACAGCTCTTATTCCTTCCACTGCTGGGAGGGTGTGGGGGGCTGGAGATATCTTTTGGGGGGATTGTTGGGGCTCTTTTTTGGGAGTAAAGGATGACTGAGGCTCTTTTAGGGGCACAGTTGTTTCTCTCTGTGAAATGGTTGGACTCTCTTTTGGAGGGGATATTGAGGCTTTTTTTTTTTGAAGGTGGTTGGGATTCTCCTTTGAAGGGATCTCTATTGAGGGAGTTATAGTGATCCTTTTTGCATAAGGGTATGATTGGGGGGTCTCTTTTGGGAAAAATTTTCAAGGTCCTCTTGTGGGAAGGTTGAGACTTTTTCTTTGGGGGTGATTAGGGGTCTCTTTTTTGGGTGAAGGATGAATGAGACTCGGGAGAATGTTTGAAACTCTCTTTGGGGGCTCCTTTTCAGTGGGATAAATGAGGGTCTCTATTGGGGAATGGTTGGGGCTCTCTTTGGGGTGAAGGACAATTAAGGCTCTTTGGAGGGATGATTGAAACTCATTTGGGGGGCTCTCTTTTAGGAGAATGAGTAAGGATATTTTTGTGGGAGGCTCCCTTTCAGTAAGATGATTGAGGGTCTCTTTGTTGGGAAGTGGTAGGGGCTCTCTTTTGGGATGGAGGATGATTAAGGCTCTTTGGAGGGATGATTGAGGCTCACTTTGGGGGCCTCTCTTTTAGGTTGACTGAGGATCTTTTTTGTGGGGGGGCTCTTTTTCAGTGGAATGATTGAGGGTCTCTTTGTTGGGGAGTGGTTAGGGGCTCTCTTTTGGGGTGGAGGATGATTAAGGCTCTTTGGAGGGCTCTCTTTCAGGGAGTTGATTTGTGGTCTCTGTTGAGGAGCTGTTGGGGCTCTTTTTGGGATGGAGGATTTGGCTGAGACTCTTTGGTGGCTGGGACCGGGAGATCCTTCCCTTCCATTCTGCACATCATACAAACAAGCTGCATCATTGACCACAGGAGGGCACTGTGGAACCCCGAGACAATGGAGAGAAGCGATTTGTTTGTCTCAGGGACACTGTCAAAGTTAACCGTCAGCAGAAAATCTGTCCTTTGGGAACCTTTCTCAACTGAAGCTTTGGAAAAGGGCGGGGATAATTGGGTGTTATTCCAGGGATGTACTGCGTGCAAAGCAATGGACAGAGGACAGGGAGGGAAACAGAGGCAAACCAAAATGGGTGGCTCCCAGGATCCTCTGGATCTGACGGAAGGAAAAAGGGATGGAAAGGAGGGTGTGTGGAAGACGAGGAGGGGTTAGAGTGAGGTTCCCAAGCCCCTTCCCCTGCCAGCTGTAATTTCTGTTCCCCCTTTCTGGAATGGATACAGATTACCCCAAAGTTCCCCCTCCCACCTTTCTTTTCCTTCTTTCTTTATCACCTCCATTTTCTTCTTCCTTAAAGATCAAAGGAGCATAAATCGTCAGATCGTAGATTAGTCACATAGATCGTCAGATCATAGATTAAAAGCCAGGAGAGACCCATGAGGTCATCCAGGACAAAGAAGAAAGAGCTATGATCTCATTACAGAAAACTCCAATATGATTTCCTTTTAGCAATTATTATGTAGCCATGAACTAGAGGGTAACATCAACTTCCATGTAACCCAGATAGGAAGTGACAAGATTAGGCTTTGAAGCCAGGTCCCCAATTCCAAATCCAACATTCTTTCCACTGAAGTGTGCAGCTGGAAGGGAGCTGGGGACCTTCAAGGTCATCAAAGTCAACCCTCTTCTCTTCTGTTCTTTACAGGTTGGGAAACTGAGGCAGGACAGGTAAAAGTGAAGGCTGACCAAAGTCACATAAGTAATTAGTTGCCCAGCCCAGAATGGAGACTGGGCACTGTTAAGCCCTGCCTCCTGATATGCCCTCCTTGGGGGGCATTAAGATTTATAATTTAGAATGGGATCTAAAGGGAATCTCAGAAATAAAACAGGCAAATACTCTCTTTGTACAGATGAGGAAATTAAGAAACATGATTAATTTGCCCCAGATCATATTGGTAATAATATTGAGATGAGCAAAAGAATATTGGTCAGATTGAAATCTTTTTTTCTCTCCTTCTTGTACTAACCATGATCAGAGCCTAGCTTTTACTACTCCCATCATCTCAGTCCCTGCCCAAGAGCAGGGTATCCTGATGAGGGATTCTTCCTCTATATTGGCTCCCTTGTTACCTTGTTAACTGTCTTGGGATGTATAATGGTCCTGTGTTGGGGTTTGTGTCAACCACAAAATTCAGGACTCAGTTCCCCTTCCTTGCCAAGGTAGAATGTTGTACTTATTTTTCCCACTAATTATCTGGTAGTTCCTGAGAAGAAAATTAGTCATGGATTTCCAAAAGAGCATATCTTCAAAGATGGCATAAAGGAGAGATATACTTGATATTCTTAGGGTTCCTAAAGTATATACCTTTTTATGGTAAGCATCTATGAACTATCTTTTGCCACCACCATCATGTGCAATATCCTCTAGTAAATTACAATCAAGGTGTTTTGCCTTTGGGAAATGAAGAAAGCTTTGTTTTGTCTTTCCCTCCTTTTATTTTATTTACCTAGTTGCTGCTAGAGTTTTGGGATAGACCTTCATGAGTACTAGAACAGATGAGAAGTTAGTGAAATTTTGTATAGATTTGAATTGGGAGTTAGTATGAAATTCACTCAGCTATAAGAAGTCATGGCTCTCCTAAACAATAGTTCATTTGTAGAGCATCTAAGAATTGTACACATTGGATATTTCTATGGGTTCCTAGAATTGAGAGTTTGGGGGCAGGGAAATGCAAAGAAATAGGCAATAATTCAGAGGAAAAAATGGCAGCAGCTGCATTGAATAGATTTTTTGACAATCTGGAGCTTTCCCAGGTCCCTAGAGAATGATCCAGAATTGGGGATATGGACCAATGCATTCAAAGGCATCTTGCTTTGATTTTCTGGGACTGAAAATCTTTAATTGGGAGGAGCTTGATCATGGGAGTTTCCTGTTTATCTTGATGAACTTACAGGGAGATAAGCATTTTCATGAGACCTGGAATGCATTTCCCTGGGAGGACTGAACACATGTTCATTTGATTTATTCTGTCCACACTGTGGATCAATTAGGGATGAAATGGTCAGCTCTGACTATTGTGGGATGGACTTTTGCACATTAGCCACTTCTTTGTGCTGGATTATAAAAGGGATTCTTAGTCATAGACATGGCTTTTCATTCTATTTACCCTTTGTGACCAGAGAGGAGCAGAGCAAAGAATGGATCTAGAGACCTGAGAGAGATTCCTTCCTCACTAGAGACTTTTAATAGCCTCCTTGGGCCATAGACTCGTCTACTTATCATTAACCCTAACAAGAGCCGGGGGGGAGGTTCTAGAGCCCTGGAAGCAAGGATATAGTGCAGTAGATAAGAGTGTGGGGTCTGGCATCAGGAAGTCTCATTTTCCTAAATTCAAATCTGTCTTTAGATGCTTAATTAGTTGTGTGGCCATGGTCAAGTCATTTAACCCTGTTTGCCTTGGTTTCCTCATCTGTAAAATAAGTTGGAGAAGGAAATGTCAAACCATTCTAGTATCCTTGTCAAGAAAACCCTAAATGAGGTCACAAAGAATCAGACATAATTGAATAGCCTGAACTCCTACCCCTTTTCTAGGGACCTGATCCTATCCCTGGAGAGACACTAGCAGATACACACATGCTATCAACTATATAGTGGTCATGGAAAGGGAAAAGATGAGGACTGGGTGGTAGTGTTCAATGTTCTTTTCCAGGAGTGGATACCACAGAAGCAGTCTTACTGTACAGGATCTTTCCTGACTCAGTTAAAACCTGATAAATGGAAGCCAAAGTCTATGGTCTACTTCACCAAACGATAGTTCTTCTGAAGCATTTTTTTAAATAAGACCTCTATTTGCCTTTGTCTCCAGAGTTTTAGAGCTAGAGATCATTTAGTCTGGGGTTTCTTAAACTTTTTTCACTCAAGATCCTTTTTTGCCCAAGAAATCTTTATGTGACTCTGGGTATATAGGTATAAAAATCAAGCATTTATTGAAAATAAGTCATAATTTTGTATCCCTCTCCACATTCAGTTTTGCATGACTCCATATGGGATCATGATCCACAGTTTAAGAAGCTTTGATTTAATCCAAACTCCATATTTTATGAATGAGAAAACAGAAGATTAAAAGATTTTCCTAACTATGGTCACATAGATAGCAAGGAGCAGAATTAGAATTTCAGCCCATATTCTCTTCCTCCCTGTATCCCTGAACCCTAATATTTAATCAAGAGATCTTTAATCATCATCATCATCATCATAACTAGCATTTGTGTAATTTAAAGGTTTGTAAAACATTGTATAAAGGTTATTTCATTTGATATCCATAACAACTTTGGGGGAGAGTTAGGTGCTACTATTATCCCTTTTCACAGATAGGAAACCTGAGGCAGGAAAAAATAAAATGACTTGCCCAGAGTCTCACAGCTAATAAGTATCGGAGGTTGGATTTGCACTCAAATCTTCCTGACTCAAGGTCCGGCACTTTCTCCACCTAGCTTCCTCTCTAATAATGTCTTTCCTCTACTCCAAAGTCTTTAGTTTGTACTGTCAAGTAAAATACGGACTCTTTATCCTGATATTTCAGGGTCTCAGGTCATTCCAGACTTATACTTCTGTTTTCCAAACCTGCTTACCTCTTGTCTCCTATAGTTGTTCTTCCCTCTGCTGTCTACACAACTTGAAGCCTCCCTATCTGTGTATATTCAAACCATTCCTGTTATCTTAGCCATCACCCACCTGAAAGGGAACTCTCCTAACACTTTTTTTAGACCTGTACTTTGTGCTTGCTAACTCCCTGGCACTATAGTTCTTTCTATGTCTTATCCCTCCAATTAGATCAGAAATTTCTTGAAGGCAGGGACAATGGCTTAAGTATCTATAGCATGCTGTATGGTACCTAACCCATGTATCAATATTCAGTTCAATTCAATTCTTCTCAACATAACATTCATCAAGAATAATAACATTTTATAGTGCTTTGATATTTGAACTTTATGTGTTACTGTATCTGATTTTTTTTTAGTAAGCAACTTCTATGTACCAGACACAGAGCCAGACACTAGAAATGCAAAGTCAAAATGAAGCAGTCTTTGTGGAGCTTATATTCTATTTGTGGAAAATATCAGGTAAGTAAATATAAATATTTATGCAAAACAATTTCTAGAAGGGAGGGCACAGGTCTTAATAGGAAAGAATTTGTTAACAATAGAATAAGGTTTCCAGAGGGCACAGTGAAGGATAGGAAGAATAATATAAGAATGCTGGAGGGCTGGGCATATTTAAGTGTTTGTCAAATTGAAATGAATTGAATTGAAAAATATCAGTATTAAGTTATGATGATAACTAAGAAGAATTTCTTCACCTGAAGTTATTACCCTGGTCTGACCTCTCCAGAGTAGTTCTTTGCAGTAGACAAAAAATATTTGAGAGAATGAAGAAAAAAGGAAGTAAGAAAGAAAAGAGAAAAGAGGAGGAAAAAAGAAGGGAGAGAAGGAAGGAGAAAGAGAGGAATGGAAAAAAGAAGGAAGGAAGGAAGGAAGGAGTAATGGAAGAAAGGGAGGGAAAAAGGGATGGAAAGAAGTAAAGAAGGGGAAAAGGAAGGGAGGAAGAAAAGAAGATAAGATGGAAGAGAGGGAGGGAAAGAGGGATGGAAGGAAGAAGAGAGGGAGGGAAGGAAGGAAAAGAAGGAGGGAGAAAAGCTAAAGGCAGTTATGGTGCTTTTTGCATATGTGGGTAATGGTTCCATAATTAAGAGTCCAATTTAGTGACATTAGACAATTGGGTATCTCCAGGAACACTACTTCCTTCATGCCTTGGGTATGTTCTGAGACCAAGACTGATGGGTGAACAACTTTAATTACCCAAGAACTGTGTTAATGGCCCATGGAATATCTTATTGCAATTCTGACACTTGGGAACATGGCATTTTCCCATTAAAATGCCAATTATCCTTGAGCCTTTCTGCAAATCCATCAGCTGCATTCTGCCAGATTGTAGACTTTCTATATTCTTAGTGGCTGGAAACTAACTAGTTAGATCAAGGGCATTTTGCCCTGAAGTCCAAGACAGTATTGATTGCTGTCCCCCTAACTCCCTAACTATGTCTTTCTCTTCCTTCCCCCTCAAAAATCTCACAAGTAGAAAAAAGAAATAAAGAAATCAGGGCTGATGATGTCAAGCAGCTGCTGTAGAATAAGTTTTCTACAGCTGGGGAGCAGAGGGTTCAATGGAAGGCAGGGAAGAAAAGTGGAGTTCTGGGAAGAAGAAAAAGGGGCGAAATGACTCCAAATCTGACTAATTGAGAGCACAAGCCAAACAGAAAATGCAACTGTCTGGGGAAATCAGCTTGTTTACATCATCTGACTACCCAGCAGACAGCAGGTCTGCTTGCAGAATAGCCATGCCAAAGAGCCCCTTCTCTCTTTCTCTTTTTAATTTATAACCAAAATAAGTTCTAAGAATAACCCTCGCAGGCCATTTTTTACATGACTCTACCATCATCTTGGTGATTCATTTACACAAATCTTTATTAGATACCCACTGCGCCCCAGGCACTGTGCTAGCTAACTGAGGATACAAAAACCAGAGGAAGTGCTTAGTGCTTAGTCTCAAGGAGCTTATATTCTACATGATGTACATCAACATGGAAATATAAGGCATACACAAACAATACCGAGTAATTCCAGGAATAAGACAGTCTTAATGACTAAAGAATGGGAGGAGAAAAGGGCTTTTGTAGGAGATGGACCTGAGCTGTGCTTTCAGGGAAATTAGGGATTCTAAAAGGTAGAGATGAGAAGGGAATGAATTTTGGTCATAGATTGGAGATGGAGGGCCATTGTGCAAAACCATGAAGGCACATGGGAAATACAGATGAGCAGTTAAGAGCAGACCAGTTTGACAATAGCGGAACTATAAACATTATATTTTGACTATAATGGAAGGTACATGGAAGAAAACAACAAGGAATAAGACTGAAAAGTGGCCTTAAATGCCAGGCTTAAGGTTTTCTATTTTTATGCAATACAGGGAGCCATTGAAGATTTTTTTTATTAAGGAAGTTACACAATCTAATGTGTTTTTAAAATATCAAATTGGCCAAGGTACATGGTGCATACCTGTAATCCTTGCTTGAGAGAAGGCTGAAACTAAAGGTTTATTGAGATCAGAAGCTCCAAAATGCTGGTATAATGGCCTAAGTTCAGCATCAATTTCATGAGCCCCTAAGGAACAGGAGGCCACCAGGTTACCTATAGATAGAGTGAATGGAACCAGATTGGAAACAGAATGGTGTGAACCTTCTATGCTGTTTAGTAGTGAGATTGACCTTTGAATAGTCTTCTGAATTTTCAGCCTAGGTAAGATGGGGAGATGAAAGAAATTGGTAGAGGAGAAAAAGAGAGAGAGAGAGGAGGGAAGGAGAGGAAAAAGGGAAAGGAAATGGAGGAGAGAAAGAGAGGGAGGAAGGGAGGGAAGAAAAGAGGGATGGGAGGAGGAAAGAGAAGGGAAGAGAAGGGAAATCTCAAATATCAATTTGGAATCTGTGTGGAAGAAGAATTGAAGAGGGTAAAGACTGGGGAAAGGAGCCCAATTAGGAATCTATTGCCATAATCCAAAAGAGAGTAATAAGGGTCTGAATTGACATATAAGAGAACATATGAGTAGAGATAAGTGGATGAATGAGAAAGAAATTTTATGCAATGCTGTCCTACTCTCCCAAGATGCTTGCACCCGAATTAAGTAGTTCTCATCCATTCATTCACTCCAGTGGTTGCAAATATTCTTCTTTGGGTGAGAATCATTGTATCCAAGTTTTGTCATTGTGGTTTTTTGGGTTTTTTTAAGTTACTTTGAAACTATAGACCCAATACAGGACTAAGTACATTGGATATCCTAATGGAGATTTCCTAGGGGAGGAAGATAATCATCACACTTGTCACTTCCTAGGGGGTAGATAATCATGGTACTTGAGAATATCACTGCCATTCTCATGTTCTTTCCTGAAGCCAGGTAGGAAAGAGGTATTATTATTATCTACATGTGGGGAAATGAGCCCTGAGAGACTAAGAAGATGAAGACTAAAATACCCAATTAGTTCCTGGCCTTCACTCAAATAGCTTCATTGTGCTTCTGGTAGACTTCTTGGGCTCTTTGCAGCATTTGACATTATTGATCACTCTCTCCTTCTGAATATTCTCAATTTCCTGGATTTTTTTTGACAGTACTCTCAGCTGATAGATTGCTTTCTTATTTGGGTATATGCCCAAACTCCAGAGCTCTGGGTCTCGAATCAGGAAGATCTGAGTTCACATATAGCCTCAAATATGTAATAGCTGTGTGATCCTGAGTAAGTCACTTCATCTCTGTTTATTTCAGGCCCCTCAACTGTAAAATGGAAGGATTTCTGTAAGAATCAAATGAGATATTTGTAAAGCACTTAACACAGGCCTGGCATTTTAGTATATGCTAGTACATGCTAACATAAATGATTATTCCTGAGCCATGTCTTCTCATTCCATATCCAATCTTGGTGACTTTATCAGATCGCCATAGATTCAAGTATTATTTTTATGTAAACCAATCCAAGATCTATATACTCTAGTCTTTCTCCTGAACTCTAGTCCCCTATTTTCAATGGTCTAGTAAACTTCCAAAGGGATGTTCTGCAAGTATCTAAACATAAATTGTTCACAACAGAACTCATTATCTTTTCCACCCAAAGGGATCCCTATTCCTAATTTCTATATTCTGTTGAGGATACCATCATCCTTCCAGTCACCCAATTTTAGAACCTCCAGATTTATATACATCCTCCCACAGTCCTCTAGATATCAAGTTAGTTGCTCAATTTTAGTCATTTTAGCTTCATAATCACTGTTCCCTTCTCTGGACTCAGACAATTTACATCCTTATTACCTCTTGCCCAACTAGAGAAGTAGCTTCCTAATTAGTTTCCTTCACACACCTTCTCTCTTCAGCCCATCTTCCCTATGTCAATTGATTTCCCATAAATATAGGTCTCACAAGTCACTCCCTTCCTTAAGAAGCTCCAGTAATCTCCTTTGAACACCAAATACAAATTCCCTGACTTGTCATGTAAAGCCTTTAATTCTACTTTAGCTTATCATTACTTATCTAAGAGAGTAGGTCTGACCAGCACCCAGGTCAAAAAGTCCATAATGTATTAAGGAGAAGCAAAGTTTCAAGTAGTGAGACAATTGGCAGCAGAGAAGAGAGATCACTATGGATTTAAGAACTAGCATGCCCTTGGAAATCTCAAGTAAAGTTATGATGAAAAACAGACCCTAGGAGCCTAAGTGAGAAAACACTCAGGAGAAACACTTGTGTGCCCAGGGGGGAATGGGGGCTCTAAGAAGGGAAAGAAAAGGCATAAGAAGCTTGTAGGATCAGAGGTATAAATTACTTTGGCTCATATACTTCCTTCATGTGTATCTCACTTTCAGTATATTTGATCCCAGTATACTTGGAATGGGTGACATTCCACCCAGGTTGTGGAGAAAAAGTTTTATAGCTTGTGTTTTGATATGTAATCTAGTACATGCCTTTGCAAAAGAAGAAAGGAAAAAAGGAAGGAAGAAGGAAGGAAGGAAGGAAGGAAGGAAGGAAGGAAGGAAGGAAGGAA
>JAJPUD010001770.1:298880-309010 GCA_023553655.1 Myrmecobius fasciatus
GGAAGGAAGGAAGGAAGGAAGGAAGGAAGGAAGGAAGGAAGGAAGGAGGGAAGGAAATAAGGGAGTGAAATGGGAAACTGAGGACTTCTCAGAATAATGACTGTGAGAGATTGGTGTGGTTTTTCATTGGGAATCTCTACCGCAGGAAGAGATTAATTGTGGCTTTTTAGAATATCAAAGGCAGACCAGACTTTGAGAACCTATTTGATAGATATCTGTGTGTGATGAGTGGACCGGAAATGACTTGTTCTGGAGATTAGCAGGTCCTGGAAGCCTGGTGGCTCCCCTCCTCTCTATATAAACCATGTGCTTAAATGAGAAAATTTGGCCTTCTTCTCCGTGGCTTGTCCCGGAGGAGAATGACCATCCAGAATTTTGCGAGATTCTAATAAACTTCTAATCTTCACTTTGAGAGATCTCTGAGTAATAATTTTGAGTCAGGAGTTGCATGTTTATCCCACCCGGAAGGAAGGAAGGAAGGAAGGAAGGAAGGAAGGAAGGAAGGAAGGAAGGAAGGAAGGGAGGGAGGGAGGGAGGGAGGGAGGTAAACAAGGAAGAAAGGAAGGGAAGAAGGAAGGAAGGGAGGGAGGGAGGAAAGAAGGGAGGAGGGAGGGAGGAAGGGAGGAGGGAAGGAAGGAAGGGAGGAAGGGAGGAAGGGAGGGAGGGAGGAAGGGAGGAAGGAAAGAAGGAAGGAAGGAAGGAAGAAAGAGGGAGGGAGAAAGGGAAGGAGAAAGGAAGGAAGGGAGAGAAGAAGGAGGAAGGATTTAAGTTTTGTACTAGGCATTGTATTAGGTGTTAGGAATATAAATATAAATAAAAAGACAAATTCCTGCCCTTGAGGAGCTTACATGCTAATGGAGGAAGGCAACACCAAATGGACAGAAGAGAGCTTAAAAAATGGAGGTGAAGGCAAATGAAAAAACCTGGTGCATGGACATGATTTTAAAATTTGGAAAGTCAAGAGCAGGGCCAGCAGGGGAACAAAGGCAGGCCCTTCCATAAAATGGAGGTTACAGGAGGATGAGGGGAACAGGCTCCTGGAGAGGAAGTCCTAATCTCTTCTTCCTCTATTGGTATCAATTCTCACTGTCAATTTCTTCTACTTTTTTTTTCTTTTTAGGAAAGTCTATCTCTACTTCCTGCCTGCTCCACCTTTCATCATTAATAGACTATATTTAACTTTGAATTTCTAGAAGTTCTTGGGAGGATGAGTCAGAAATTTTAAGGTAGCTGGATGGTGTATAAACTAGAGCACGGGGCCTAGAGTCAGGAAGTATTGAATTCAACCAGCCTCAGAATCATCCTAGCTGTGTTTTCCTGGACAAATCATCCCTTAACCTCTACTTCAGTGTCCTTAACAGCAAAATGGGAATAATAATAGCAACTCTTTTCCAAGGTGGTTGTGAGGATCAAATGAGACATTACTGTCAAGTGCTTAGTGCAGTGGTTGGCACATAGCAAGTGTGATACAAATGCTAGATATTGTTGTTATTATTACTTCCTCCTCTCTAAAGCAAGGGAGTCTCCTCTGGTGGCTCTTCATTAACCACAAGGTCAAATCTAAAATGCTCCATTTGATTTTTGAAGAGCCAAGTTAATTTCCTGAAGTTAAAGGATGAGAGTTCTGTTCTGCTTCTGGATATCTCTTCCAGTGGGAGGTGTGGACACCCCAATTAACAGTACATGAGAATATTGAGGGCATCTCCTGGATGTGGCCTAGGAAGTACTCTTAGCTTCAAACCCAGCTGAGCCTCAGCAATCTCCTTGAGGATGAGGGAGTGAGTCATGGAGCATCCTCACCCCAGCCAGGAGGGTTACCGGGGAAACGGAAGGGGGAGTATGGATGCTGCAAGTACTTGGAAGAGGGCCTCGGCTTCTTGTCCCTGGAATAAGCCTGCCTCAGTCAACAAGATGATGTTTTCAAGAGCCAATTCAGCTGTTGATGATGACCTACAGCAAAGTGATGAACAGAAGGTGAAAGGAAGGAAGCTTCAAATGGGGGAGAGCAGCTGTCACAGATTTCCCTAGCACTATCATCCTACTAGAGCTGTGGGAGAACAAGAGTGTTGCTCTGTGTACTGAATACTGGGCTTGTCATCTGAGTGTAAAATTGGAGAATATCAGAATAGAATATTCTGAAGTTCGGGTAAACCTGGGCTATTCCTACCTCCTCTGGGGGTACATAAATAAACAGAAAAATATGTTATGAAACTTTTTAAAAAGCCAATGTGGTTCACAAGCCAAACAATGAGAACAAACGGATGAATTTTTATCAAGATCTTCAGGATATTGTGGAAAATGAGCTCAGTTTGGCATGAATCTACTCTATGCATTCTCATAATCAAGAAGCCATTGCTATCCATTGATGATACTGCCAAATTACAGTTTGTGTCCTTCCCCATCTTATTAGTTTTAACAGAACATTCTTCATATTCCTCCCAGATAACTGGGATTGATTAAGTCAAAGCGTCTTCTGAATGTGCTTTACCTATCTTGAATGACATCCCAGGCATGTCTGGTAGTCATTATTACATGATTATCTTGATAAGAATAAAAATTTTAGATGATTTCTTTAAGACTCTGGATCTCAATCTTTGCAATATGGTGCACATGTGACTTTTGAATGTACTCTGTACATAAAGTACTCTGTAGAACTCAAATTCAGTTGTTATTTCTTTTACTGACCTCAATTCCTTTCTCATATTCTATTCTCGTTGACTGTCTCTTACTAAGTACAATGCCTGAAACATAAGAAATGCTTCTTTCCTTCCTTCCCTCCCTCCTTTCTTCCTTTCCATTTTTCCTTCCTTCCTTCTTCCTTCCCTTCCTCCCTTCCTTCCTTTCTTCTTTCCTTCCTTCCTTCCTCCCTCCCTCTCTGTCCCTCCCTTCCTCTCTCCCTCCCTTCTTCCTTCCTTTCTCCCTCCTTCCTTTCTTCCCTCCCTTCCTTCCTCCCACCCCTCCTTCCTTCCTTCCTTTTTTTACTTCCCCCTCCCTCCTTCCTTCTTTCCTTCTCTCTCTCCCTGCCTCCTTCCTTCTTCCTTCCTTCCTCCCTTCCTCCCTTCCTCCCTTCCTCCCTTCCTCCCTTCCTCCCTTCCACTCGTCTTCTCTCACCTATCTTCATGAGTACTCGGAGTGTACATGCTTATAATAGCTAATATTTATATAGCACTTTGAGTTTTGCACGATGTTTTATCTCATTTGATCCAGCAATCTTGTGGAATAGGTGCTATTATTATACCCATTTTATAGCAAGTAGGAAAAGTTAAGTGACTTACCCAGAGTCACACAGTTAGTTAGCATAAGAGAGAGGATTTAAAATGAGGACTTCTTGACTCCAAGCCCTGTCCTCCAGCCACAGTATCACTGAGCTGCCATTGATGCATGAGCTGAACTAAGCATATCAATATTCTAACTTGTTTAGACGTTCTAGGGGTTGAAGTTTGCCCCATCCTCACACATCCCACTTCTATTGGTTCTTAATATTGAAATACAAAGCCATTGCACTGTAAAAACAAAATAATAAAATGAAACAGCAGAGCAGGAACAAAGATTCAAGTGAACTTGGGTCCCCAGGAAGGTTATTTATGCATGGATTGTTCCAAATCCAACACAGATTCATTAAGCACCCATGATAAGCAAGGAAAAGGCTTGTGAGGATAGAAATTCAAAGTGGAAACCAGATCCTACCCCCACAGAGTTTACACTCCACTGAGAAATCACAACACATGAGAAATATTTACATGATCACTTGAGGAGAAAGAATAAATCCACAAGCACAAAACACCAGAAAAGGCTTCTCTTGGGAGATCACACATGAGTAGAGTTTTGAAGGAAGTCAGGGATTCAAAGAGATGAAGGGGAAGGGGAGAGGAATGATTGGGGACAATCTGTAAAGTTAGAGAAATTAAAAATGGGTCTAGTGGGAGAAAAGCAGAAAGAAGGTTGCTTAGAAATAAGCCTTGAAAGGTAGGTTGGAGCTGAATTGTGTAAAATGAGAATAATATCAACCCAAGGAGTTTATATGTCATCTTAGGAGTAATAGGGACTCACTGACATTACAGAGTAAAATCAGGCTTATTCCAGGAAGGTTTTGGAAACTGAAGAAACAGCTGAAGAAATAACCCTTGATAGCTATGGAAAGGCAATTCAAGGCAGAACAGCTCAAGCAAGGAGTGGATCACAGGGACTGAAAGATGGTAGAAGTTCCAAGAACATTAGTGGAGGGACTGAAGTTTCTAGACCTAGCCTTCAGGAAAGATGAGAAGCAAGTTCATTACAAAGCTTGTCAGGAGGAGTACCAGAAGACTGATCCACAATGAAGTAAAGTAAATTGAGACTTTCCTTCTACTCTTAGTGTGAATAATACTGATGTCTACAAGAAAGGAGTAAATGCTTCAAAGTGCTTTTGGTTCTGGAAAAGACTTTCCTGACTCATTCAATCTGGAAAACCAGAGATCAATGGGGCATTAAAGGTAGCCAAGATTTTCTAGTCTATCTGCTCCAGTCCCCTCCCTCATTTGTGATCCAAATTGATCAAATGAAATAATATGGAAAAGATTAAAAAGCATAAAATGTCAAATGAATGTTATTTTATCATTTTGTGGATAAGAAAATAGTCTGAGAATGAAGTAACTTGGTCAAAGTTGCACAGTGAATTATCATTAGAATTAATTCTAATATTAATCATTAATCATCTAATATTAATCTAGAGTTGTGGGCTTGGAAGGATCTTGGAGATCGAGGTCTAGTGCCTTTAAAGAGCAAGACTATGGGAGTGAAATCAAGACCACCTCATTTACCCATTTGCTTCAACCATCCTAACCACAGCCAAGAACCACAGAACAAACTAAAAAAATCATGGGGATAGGCAATATAGATGTCACAAAGTTGATATAGATTATTCATAAAGACATTCCCTTAGGACTTCATTCAGAATGATTTACTCTTACTTTATTCACACTTTTATCGAGATTTGTTATCTGGCTTTCTACCTCATCAAATTTGAAGCAGTAAATTAAAAGGAGAAATAAGGTACTGCTGGAAGCAATTTATTTGATAACATTAAGAAATGATACCTGAAAATCCTATTGAGCAAGAGGAGTTATACAAACTGTTTTAAAAAAAAAAAAGATTTCTTCAGAAGAGCAGTCTGGACTTACTTTAGGAAATGCGATGACAAACATCTTAATACTTTCTGAGAATTATTATATTAAAGCACATTACAATCATTGAATCACATAGAAGAGACCAACGAGATTATTATACACATGAGGAAACTGAGGTACTTATAGGTGAAGTAACTTGTCCATTGTCACACAGCCAGTCAGTGTCAGAACAATGCTTGGAGTGGAAGCAAGATTCCCAAGCTAGTGCTCTCCCCCTCTGCATCATTCTGACAAAATCATTTAATGTTGGACCTAGAAGGGGCCCTAGAGATCACCTATGCCAACTTCTTCATCTTACAGATGAGGAAACTGAGGTTAAAATCATGGAATGTAAACTCCTTGAAGTCAAGGAGTTTTTCATTTTTGTTTTTGTATCCCTGATGCCTAATAAAGTACATAACACATAGTAAGTGCCTAATTATTGATTGGATTTGTCTTAAATAATACAGCTAGTTAAGTGTAGGGCTAGAAGCCAGAGCTCCTAATGTCCAAGTCAGGGCTGATAACCTAGCCATCAAAAAAGTTCTTTTTGAGAGTTACGTTATTAGGACCGAGGTGAAAAAAAAAGTAATGTATTTTTAGAAATATTTTCATCAAAAGCTAAACTTTTGATGAAACTAAATCTAAAACTAAAAAAAGTATCTGGAAAAAGTAAGATTCAATTATGTAGAAAATGCATTTTGATAAGATCTGGGGGCATTTTGGAGCCAGCTCAAACCAGCTCACAAACTATAAATCAAAGCTTGTTTTATTGTCTTGTTGATTATATAAACTTAAGAAAGTTGTGGAGAAAATGTTGAAAATACAGATTAAACTTCAAAGAGTTTCCTGCCTTTCTGGAGAGCTGGCTTTTCCATAGTTACCAGCACACTCTTGGTAAGTCCGCCTCCTGAAGATAAATGAGGTGATGCTTCTCTTTAGAAAGACAAAGGGAGGTAGCATGACAAAGTACTAGTCAAAGCAGTTACTTTGAAGTGAACTGGAATCAAAACTCACCTTTGGCTCAAAATACCTGTGTAGTGCTGGGGAGGTGGTAGATCTATGGGGTCTCAGTTTACATATCGATGAATTCTATGGTCCCCTACAATTGGTCAAAGATGCTATGAACGCAACGTAATGTGGGTTAGTAGAAATATGGTACTTGAATATAAATGTAAATATATAAATAAATATATTAATGAAAACATAATTAAATATAAAATGTAAATATCTCTAATATTTATAGAAATAGCTTTGCAGTTGGGGAGAGATGATAAACTGAAGGATTAAATATTTCCAGATTCCTCCTCCTCTCCAGAATGGATAAAATAGGACAATCCAGTCTCTAGGATGGGAATCTATATACTGTGACAAGATGCTCCATTTAATAGCTTTTTCCCCTATTGATGGATAATATTTCTTTCAAACTTCAGAGAAAAAAAACTGACATGATTCATAAAGCAGAACAATCCAATGATATTAAGCCTAATAAAAATGTTCAAACTGAATTCATAGGGCATTTAAAAAAAACCCAGAGATTTACTTAAGCATTATAATAATCTAGTATAAGGATGAGGTCTCCTGTGAAGGTTTATTTTATCCTTTTGAAAGACTGGCAATTATCCAAACCACTCACCTCTGGCACTTTTCTACACAATCTATTTGGATTTATGTGAATAGAGCATTGCCAGATCAGAGATTTGGACTGGAAAGAATTTAGAAGCCATTGAGTAGAACACTTCCATTTGTGGAGGTGAAAACTGAGATCCAGAGAGATGAGGTGAGCTAGACTTATAGTTGTGGGCTTGGAAGGATCTTGGAGGTTGAGGTCTAGTCCAATATCCTCATGTATATTACAGAGGAGGAAACTAAGGACTGGGGAACTCAGGATGATTGAGTCACCCAGCTAAGAAGCATCTAAAGCTAGACTGAACTCAGATCTCAAGCTTTCCCAGTTATCAATGGAGTGAAACAAGGCCGTGTGCTTGCTCCTATGCTTTTTAGCATGATGTTTTCATCCATATTGTCCAATGCCTTCAATGAGAACAAACTTGTATCAAAGTAGTTACTGAATTGATGATAAATTCTTCAACTTACAAAGATTACAGGTCAAAATGAAAGTGGAAGGACTATTATGCATGATATTTTGCTTGCAAATGATTGTGCATTCAATGCAATCTCCAAAGCTGAGATGCAGCAAAATATGGATCAATTCTCTGCTGCTTGTACTAATTTTGGCCCAACAGTTAACATCAAGAAAACCCAGATACTCCATCAGCCACCACTACGCCATTCTTATGTGGAGCCATCAGTTACAACAAATGGAGGAGTTTTGAACACTGTGGATAAGTTCACTTACCTTGGCAGTCTACTTTACAGGGATGTACTTATTGACAATGAGTTTTAAACATGCATGGCCAGAGTTAGCTCAGTGGTTTGGGGGAAAGTGTGGAAGAAGAGGGGTATTAGACTAACAAACACAAATAGTATACCAGCATCTTGCAAGAAACTGAATTGCTACTATTTGAATTGTCTTAGAAAGATTCTGAAGATCTCCTGGCAAGATAAGATAACAGACACTGATGTTCTTTCTCGAGCTAGAGAGAACAACTCCGTTGGGATGGCCGTATTGTTCAAATGCCAAATGTCTGCTTGCCAAAAAGATTATTTTATGGAGATCTCACACAGGGCAAGCGCTCACGTGGTGGTTAAATAAAAAAAAAACACTCAGGATCTCTCTTAAAAACTTTAGAATTGATTGCATGACACAGGAGACACTGGCACAGGACTGCCCAGCATGGTACAACCTCATCAGAGAAGGTGATGTGCTATATGAGCAAAACACAATTGAATTAGCTCAGAAGAAACTCGAGATGAGCAAAATTAGAGAATCTGCCCCAAATGTTCATAGGGACTGACCTGTGGCAGAGAATTCTGAGTGTCATTAGACACACTAATTTGATTCTAACGTAGTGATGTCATCTTGGTCCTCTTGGAGAATGCAGGACAGCAGCCAACCAAGGGAGGTTAGAATTAGTGGAGTAATGGAAAAAGGTCTGGAAAGGAGGCTGAAACCAGATTACAGGAGACTGACAAGTATCAGGCTTAGACACTTGCATTTTCTCCTTAAATTGATGGAGAAATCAATGGAGGACTATGGAAGATGTTTAAATAAGAAAGTGACATGATCATCTTGCATTCTACAAAGCTCATTTTGAGGCTGTGAAAAAGGGATTGGAAAGAAGGGGGTTGGAACCAGTGATACCAATCAGGAGACTGATAATTAATAATCTGGGACTGAACTGAGCTAACAGGGGTGTGAGCAGAGAGAAGGGGAACACAAGATATCCTGATATGGATATCTATTCAAAATCTGGAGCAATCAGGTCTTTCCCCAGGGTCTCTAAACAAGGGCTAAGGAAGTCAGGAACTGCCTTGAGAAACAGATCAATTAATCAATCTACAAGCATTTGTTAAGTCCCTCTATGTGCAAGGCACCATGGGAAGTGTTAGAGTTGCAAGGACAGAGAATGAAACACCAAGAAGCTTCCATTCTGATGGAGGAGTCAACAAGCACGTATAAAAACATAACTATAATCTTAAATAGAATTATAATCTCAATTATTATATCTGTGTGCATGCATATAATATTATATGCATATACGTGTGTGTGCATTTGGGTATTTATGCATGTATTTACAAAGTCATCCCCAGGAAAGTGTCCAGCATGAGGAAAGTCCAAGTCATCCTTGATAGAGGAGAAACTGGGAAGGGTGGGAAAAAGTATTAGCCTTCTGACCTTATCTTTGAATCTATTTTCTTTTTTGTCCAGCCTTGTTTGGGGAGTCTCTGTGTAAGGAAGATAAGGGCTATTATTGCCCCTATTTTACAAATGAGGAAACTGAGGCAGAGAACGGTTATGACATTCCCAAGGTCACATAGTTACTAAGCATCTGAGACTGGATTTTTACTCTATTCTTCCAGGCACTAGATCCAGTACTCAATTCACTGAATTAATTAACTGCCACTACTTAAAAGCATAAAGAATGATTTCTGAATTTCCTTCCAGCTCTAAAATTTCTTCATAACAAAAAAATCACCAGCTGGGTGACAACTGGCAGTGCAGTGGATAGATCTCTGGACCTGATGTAGGGAAAACCTGAGTTCAAATCCTGCCTTGGACACTGGCTGTATGATCCTTAAGTCACTTACTTAATCTCTCTCTGTCCCAATTTCCTCATCTGCAAAATGGAGGTGATAATAATAGCACTTACCTCTCAGGTAAAGGTAAGAGGTAAGACCAGATGAGATCATAAATGTAAAGCATTTTTCAAATCTTAAAACAACATGTGCATATTAGCTATTATGATCTGAAATCTGGCAATTCCCAAAGCTAGTTATATCTCTGCATATTCCTCTGCAGCTATCTGTAGCCCAGAATAGGGAGGGGCTGTGTTTCAGGGACAACTGCATTACTCAATGGGAGGAAGACCATCCCTGAAGCATGGGTCACTCAGCTGTCTATCCTTTGGGCCATGACACTTGTCCCCTGGAGCCCTTCATTCAGCAGACTAAGACACATAGAGAGGAGAGAGGGCTGGAACCTTTCATGAAGTACTCGGCAGTGTTCAACGTATCAGGAAGGAAATGTATTTACTGCAATCATGTGAAAATGAAAACATATGGGCACAAAGCCCATGACAGCACTGGGGTTCCTTGCCAACTCAGACTAATCGGATATTAACCATGCCCTTTTGCTGGGAAGTCGTGACAGAGAGGGAGCTGGGAGCCAGATATCTCTGATAACTAGGGGGTGGGCAGGGGGTGGATACAGGGAAGGGAGTCCAGAACTCAGGACAAAGGATATAAAAAAGAACCCTACATAGGAAGGAAATAGAGAAGCAGAGAAGGGAAAGAAGACTAAAGGAAGGGGAGAGAGGAGAGAGAGAGAGAGAGAGAGAGAGAGAGAGAGAGAGAGAGAGAGAG
>JAJPUD010001770.1:312364-363741 GCA_023553655.1 Myrmecobius fasciatus
CTCTCTCTCTCTCTCTCTCTCTCTCTCTCTCTCTCTCTCTCTCTCTCTGTCTTTTTGTCTCTCTGTTTCTGACTCTATCTCTTTCTGTCTGTCTTTGTCTCTGTTCTGTCTCTGTCTGTCTGTATCTCTCTGTTTTTCTATGTGTGTCTCTCCTCTCCCAACTCTTCCCAACTCTCTCTGTGTGTCTCTCCCTCTTTGTCTCTTCTTTTCCCTATATTTTTGTCTCTTTCTCCTTCTCTCTGTCTGTCTCCATCTTTTTCTCTGCCTCTCTGCCTCTATCTCTCTCTTTCATCCTTACCTCAATATAAATGGTTCTAATTAATCCTTCACTGTTTTTTCAGTTGACAGAAAACATCCAAACTGCTTAAACAGAAGAGTATGAAGACTAAAGTTACATGTGTAAGAGTTTAATATTATAATCAAATTAATCACACAAAAAATTCATTAGCCATATTTTTAATAATAGAGTTTTGGTTTTATGATAATTGAGTATAAATGGAAACAGCTAACATAAATGATTATAATTAGTATCACTTTTTCTCAACTATGTTAATTGTTTAGTTTTTTCCCTCCACTTACATTATTATCCTAATATTTATAATCAGATTCAAAAATAATTTCCTATTTAATCATTGTCAGCACAACACACTGACACCTGACAAAATTAAGAAGTAAAGGTCCTGGTTCTCACTCATCTATAGCTAGAGCCTCCTTTCTTGGTCATTGCTCCATGTGCCCAAGAGCTAAAGTCCATGAGTTCCACCTGTGGTCCTCCATTCACTCACAACTCATGAATAGTATTTAGGATACAATGATGGTAGGAGGGTGACTGGACCCAGTCATACTGATCTCCTTGAATCTTCATCAATGGATCTATACCTTTTCAAAAAAGAAAAAAGAAAAGAGAATGAGAGGAGAGGAGAGGAGAGGAGAGGAGAGGAGAGGAGAGGAGAGGAGAAAGGAGATGAAGGGAGGATGATGAATGGGCTAAACTAGATGATTGATAAAATTCATAGCAAGTCAGAGATTCTGGGATTCTGGGAGAGTCAAGCAGAAGAGTTTACATGTGATGTGATAAGAAAAACAGAATCATTTAAGGCTTTTGAGCAGAAGTGACACAATGAACGTAATGTTTAGGCATCTGTTTGGCAGCCACACACAGGACAAATATAGTGGGAGTAAGATTTGTGTCTGAGAGGCCAACAAGGCTATTGCATCTATATAGGTCTAGACTGATGGGAGTTAGAACGTAAAGAAATGGATCAACTCATAGACTGAGAGAGTTTTAGAGCTGGAATGGGGAATAGAGACCATTCAGTCCAATCCCTTTATTTTACAGATGAGTAAACTGAAGGTCATGACTTTCTTGAATCTCTTCCTGAGTCAGGGGAAATGTGTTACAGCAAAACCTTCAAGGGAGTAAAAATGAGATTTATCATGACATAAGGTGAAGAGTTTGTACCTTGACAATAATAACAGTTAACATTTATATAGCACTCTTCATCTAGCAGCATGATGTAGTGGGAAGAATTCTATATTTGAGTCAGTAAGAGTCAACATTTATTAAGCACCAGCTATGTGCCAAGAACAGTGGTAAAGGCTGGGGACATGAAGAAAGATAAAATATAGTATCTAGCTTTAAGGAGCTTTAAGGAGCTGTTATAATGGGAAGGGGGAGATAGGTATATAATACATGTAAAAAAAACAACAACAGAAAATAATTTGAAAGGGGAGGAGATGAAAGGAAGGAAAAAAATAGAATGTCTTGGTGAAGTCGTCCAATCAGGTGAAAAGGGATAAGATGGTTACCTTGGACCTCCTCTTTAAATGAAGGAACTAGAACTAGAAAGAGCTCTCTAATGTCCACCATTTACCCTCTCCAATCAGGGAGGTCTGGTGTTCTATCTATTGTACTAGTTAGATTTAATTTCTCCTAATGTATATAAAATATGATTTAGTTTACAAAAAAAAATCCCTTCAGGGAAGTTGGTGGTCCAGTGGTTAAAGCACCAGGCCTAGGGTCAGGAAGATTGGCCTCAGGCACTCACTAACTGGTGACCCTGGGCAAGTCATTTAACCCTGCTTGCCTCAGTTTCTTCCATCTGTAAAATGAGCTGGAGAAAGAAATAGCAAACCAATCCAGTATTTTGTCAAGAAAACCCCAAATGGAGTCACAAAGAGTCATATGTAATTGAAACAACTGAACAACAAATATCCCTTCAGGAACATAGGTATTGCATAAGGCAAAATATGTCTAGTAAGTGCAAAGGAGACAGATATAGCTAGGAGAGTTAAAAAAAAAAACCTAGAAATTCTCAAGTACCAACCCAACTTGGACAAAAAATGTTCCAACTTAGTCCTTGAATAGACATCTTCCCAATTATGCTTCAATCTCCTGCTCAAAGCCTTCAATGACTCCATTGCCAACCAAATGAAATCTAAACCACTTAGCCTTTCCTTAGGTCCTCCTAGAACCTGGCTCCAATCAACCTTCCTGCCTTATCACCCCCTTCTTTCCATGTGTCACATCTTGCTATTTCTGTGCAGAACAATCATCACTTTCCATTTCTATAACATTCAACATCAATATATCCGAAATACCTTTATCTTTTATCTCCATCCATTGAGATCCTCCTCACTATCAAAATCATCTGTATCACATCTCTTCAATTAAGCCCTCTCTGATTTTTGTCCCAACAAAATCCAACACATACTTCAATGGGAGAGATTTGGAGGAAAGAGAACTGGCTCCAAATCCAGACACTATCTGTATGACCTTTGGCAAATAACTTAAACTCTCAAAGCCTCAGTTGTGCAATGTGTAAAAAAAAAAGGGGTTGGGGCAAGTCAATTAAACTCTCTGGACCTTAGTTATATCATCTGTAAAATGGGGTTGGACTAGAAATCCCCTAAGGCCCCAAATAACTCTAAGTTTATGATCTACCAAAGTGGTCTTGATCTCTTCTGAGTGTCTAGAGCATATAACTTATAATTGTTCATTTTCCTTATAGCAGAGTTGTAAATATCTTTCACGTTCCAAGCATCCCAGTGGTTTGGTAAAATGATTCTGTTCTCAGATTGGGAAGTAGATTTCCTTGCTTCAGTTTATGACCTTAATGTGAAATGGCTTTTTTCTTTTTTTCTTCTCCCACCCAACCACCATAACAAAGGTCTTTAGCACCTCTCATCTAGACTGTTGGGAGTTACTAATTAGATGTGGATAAACAGACATTTATGAAACATTAACAACATGCCAGACACAGGACCTATTGCTCTCTGTCTCAGGTCTTCCCCTACTTCAAGCCACCCTTCACTCTCAATGGCACATTGATGCTCCTATAGCATAGATCTGACTGTGTCTCTGATTTAAGATGCAGAAATTCCCTGCTAAATGCGGGAGAAAAACATCAACTTGTTTGCTGGTTTTCAAAACTCTTCTCAGTCTGGTTCCAATGAAGGCTTCTGTACACATCAATCCCCTTCACATATTTTGTGCCCCAGCCATACTAACCCACTTGCTGATTCCAGTATAAAACATTCCATCTCTCCTTCTCCTGCCTTTACATAACCTGTCTGCCATCCCATACAGCCTCTGGTAGAATTTCTAGCTCCCTTGAAAGCTCAGTTTAGGTTCCATTT
This sequence comes from Myrmecobius fasciatus, assembly GCA_023553655.1. NCBI lineage: Eukaryota > Metazoa > Chordata > Mammalia > Dasyuromorphia > Myrmecobiidae > Myrmecobius > Myrmecobius fasciatus. Next base: position 316,004 of record JAJPUD010001770.1, read on the forward strand.
CCCAAAGGAGATTTTTCCTGATTTATCCATTTGTTGTTGGCATTCATCATATGGTATTTATTTATCTGAGTACATGTTATGGCCTTCATCCCCACTAAAATGTAATCTCCTTGAGCAGGGATTGTCTTTGCATACTGTTGGAACATTGAAGAACTGGACTTGTGAGATTGAAAAAGCTCCCCAATAAGGGAATTCCCTTTATCAATGCAAACTAGCATCTTCTCTGCAGCACCTAATGTTAGGACCCTGAGAAGTTCCTTTCTTTGCAAGCCAGAAGTGAGACCTGAACTCCAGGTCTTTCTCATTTTGAAATTATTTCTTTATCCATTGTACCATTATATCCATCTTTATCCATTGATGCTTTTGTACACAGATGCTTAATATTTAAAACGCTTAATTCAATAAGCGTTCAATAATTCAATTATTGAATTAAACTTGACTGTGTTCCAAGCCTGGATTGTTCTTGACCTCCTGACTTTCCTAGCTTCCTTCAAAGCCCAGCTGAGATCTTACCTTCTATAAGAAACCATTCTTGATCCCCCTCTCCTCCCTCTAGTCTATCTGTTGCCGAGATTACCTTTCCTTTAAATTGCATGTATCTTATATTTAGTTATTTGTATGTTGTTTCCCCACACCCTCCACCAGAATGTGAGTTCATTGAGTGCAGGGACGATATTTTGGCCTTGGTTCATAACCCAATACTTAACAAATTACCTATAAATGCTTCCTGATTGACTGGTTGGACTTAATAGCACATGATATATACTGCTTCTCAAAACACATACATCAATCTCAATTCGTTTTATTTTTTAAAAGATCTTTAGCTAGGGAAGAGAGTACCTTGAGGCTCCCAAGAAGGGAATGAAAAGGATACATACATTATCAAGCCTAGCAAGCATCACTTACTCAATGGCAAAGTCACGGTCTCCCTTTTGCCATCTCTCCATTTCCTATCTCCATTCTTAGCTGCTCAAGGCTCTCCTCCTCCAAAAGTTTCATCTCACCCCTATTCTTTAGAATCTTCTCTTACTTTCTTCACATCACAACTGATGTCCCTTTCCCTGAACTCTGGAAAATGAATTCCACCCAAAGATTTAGGCTCTTACACTTGAAGTAAAGCTTTGGGCCCAAGGGGTATCTAATTCTAAGCACTTAAAGGCAGCAAGGAGAAGAAAGATCTGGCAGGGGCCCTTCAAATGCCACCACAAAGACAGCTCCTTGACCCAGATGAGAAGGCAAGGACTGAGGAACTGAGGACTGACCAAAATGTAAGAAAGTCACCAGGATTTTTAAGACACGAAGGAGAAGACTGTTAACCCCTGCCTGACAGCATGTGGGCAGAGTTAAGCAGCTGGAAAATATTCTAGCAAGCTAATTCCCCACTTCCAGAACTGATGTCCCTGAGAGAGATCTGGACAGGAGCTCTAGTAGAATAAATTTTCAGCTATGCAGGGTTTCAATGTCTATTCATATAGGAGAGTACCTAACTTGGTTTCTTGGCTCATGGAGTGTCCTTTGAGAGAATTTGAAAAGGGAATTTAATGGGTGGAATTCAAACATGGTTTGGGGATTCCTTCCCTTCAGCCTCTGTTCAAATCTCTGGGTTGTGTCTGAGATCGCCTACAGCCTGGAGACAGGAGAGCCGCCAAGTGTGTTCCGGAGGAGATTAATAGGGGCGCCAACCTGCTTTTTAATAACTAATTATGCATGGAATTTATCATCACCATCCACACATCCTCTTCCTTAATAATGTTTGACAACCCCTGTTTTCCCATTGGCACAAAGCCCATCACAGATAGATTTCCCAGCTAAAATGAAGACATCATCTAAATTCAGAATCCAGTTATATCAAAGGTTCACCTGAGCTTTCCCCAATGGGAGAGTAAGAAAAGTGGAAGCAAGATGGGTCTAAAAGGGGCCCAAATTAATCTTTCCTCCATGAGGTATTAAGGCAATAAAAAAATTCCTTCAGCTTCCTGAGAAGCTGGTACATACTGCACAAACTGGGATGAAGTGACCCCGGAAGAGTTACTGAGATTGAAACTGAATTTGTGACAGTCACCTTGTGAACCAACAGTGACAAATGCATTTAGGTTCCTTCTGATCAGCCCTGATGTCCCAAGTGCACTTGCAAGGGCTCCCAACTCTCATAGGGAAGTTTTTGTTGATTTGTTTTTTTCCCAAATGTCTAATTTAAGTTTCTCTTGCTGCAGAACAATCTCATGTTTCATCTTGGGCTTCTTTCTCTGGAATCAGGGGTGAGGATGAGCATGGGTTAGAAAATTGTTCATCATCAATCATCTCCCTGTTGAGATTAGGAGAGGGTAATTGCTTTCACCAGCCTCAGCCTTCTCTACTGAAGACTGAATAAACTCTCTTTACTTTGCCTGAGTCCTATTTCTTTCTCTACTTTAATTACTTTGCATTAATAGCCCCCCATTTCTGAAAGCTTACAACTAAGGTTAATGAAAGGAAAAGCCTTGAGTTATAAACTTTTTCCCCAGTACCCGCTACACCCACATGAATTTGGTTGAATATGTGTCTACACAAAACTTAAGATAAATAACTTGTATTTGGAAAGCCTGATTTTCTAAAAAGGCTGAAATTGCTCAGATTTTCATCTAGACACATCGTCAGTGCAATCATTTGGATCAAAAGAGCTGTAATTGGCCCAAGTTGAGTGTGACTTTGTCTCAGGGTGTTGATAGCAAAGGAGGGACATACTGCCTCTCTCTAGTGACAAGATCCTTATCCCTCCATTACACAGGCCTCTATTGACTCTTTGCTACAGAATAACTGCCTTTTATGTGGCCTTTCAGCATGGAACCCTCTTCTGAAATCCATCTTCCTTCAATTCCTGCCAGAGCAGGGGCTAAACTCTCTGGAGAAGAAGCCACTTCCTCTTCTTCTTCTATTTCTTCTAGCCATGAGTGAAATCTAATACTAGAATCAATCAACTAGCATTTATTAAGTACTTAATGTATGCCAGGCACTAGGGATAAAAAAGGACAAAGTCAAAAACATCATGGTGAGACTGCTTTTTTCATCACTGTTGAACCATATCACTTCTACTCCTCCCTATTCCCCAACACCCCCCCCCCACATACATACATACATACACAGACTCTGCTCAAGGTACTTTCTTTCTTTTCCCAAATATATCACCTTCTTTCCTTCCTTCTCCTCTATCTAGAAGGTTATTGCAAGGAAGGAAGGAAGGAAGGAAGGAAGGAAGGAAGGAAGGAAGGAAGGAAGGAAGGAAGGAAGGAAGGAAAGAAGGAAGAAAGGAAGGAAAGAAAGAAGGAAGAAAGGAAGGAAAGAAGGAAGGAACGAAGGAAGGAACAAAGGAAGGAAGGAACGAAGGAAGGAAGGAAGGAAGGAAGGAAGGAAGGAAGGAAGGAAGGAAGGAAGGAAGGGAGGGAGGAAGGAAGGAAGGAAGGAAGGAAGGAAGGAAGGAACAAAGGAAGGAAGGAAGGAAGGAAGGAAGGAAGGAAGGAAGGAAGGAAGAGATAGAAAGAAAGAAAAAGAAAGAGAGAGAGAGAAAGGAAGGAATAAAGAAAGGAAGAAAGAGAGAGAAAGGAAGGAAAGAAAGAGAGAGGAAGGAAGGAAGGAAGGAAGGAAGGAAGGAAGGAAGGAAGGAAGGAAGGAAGGAAGGAAGGAAGGAAGGAAGGAAGGAAGGAAGGAAGAGAAAGGAAGAGGAAAGAGGGAAAGAAAGAAAGAAAGAAATGGGAGTGAGTAGAGATTTGTAGCATATGCAATATTCCCCACTCATAGTACACACACACACTCACACACACACACACACACACACACACACACAAGAGAAAGAGAGAGAAGGGAAGTATGTTTTTTCAACTCATCTTCAAGGCTAATACTGGTCTTTTTTTTTCCTTAACAACTAATATTTTGTGACATTGCAGTGGACAGTTTTCATGATTTACAAACAGAAAATAAATTTCCCTGTGGCAAGTATACATCAAACGGAATAAAACCATCAACACTTTCTGATTGGGGAGGCTGCGTCAGCTCTGGAGATTGATGGATTGAGGTGAGAACTGCTAAGAAGGAACTGTCAGAGGAAACAGACCATCTAGAATCACCACAGTGCTGTGTACATAGTAGGTGCTTAATAAATGATGATTGACTGACTGAATCTTAATGATTCATCAGCCACCACATATACACACTCACAACAAAAAATCCCCCAAAAAAGGTGGGGAAGAGGGAGAGAATCCCTAGGAAATACAAGCAATAGTATGACAGGATATGGAAAGCAAATTGGATAGCAGAAAGAGTGAGAATGACGAAAGGGTATTAAAAAGAAATAACTCCTTGGGGAAATGACTTTGACCATCCAGTTTCATACATTTACATTAAATATACAAACCATTCTTAGCTCAAGGGCTGTACTGAAGCAGGCTGGCTGTACCATTCTGACTCCGGCTTATGAGGAATGAGAAGCATCAATCCAGGGGATGCTTGCTTGTCATCCATGTTCTTGGGGAGGCTGAGCCTGATGGGTCACTTGAGTTAGAAGTTGTAAGCTGAGACAGGGTTATAGCTGATGGGTGGCTAAGTCTGCCTCAGTCTGGTGAAGCTCCAGGACAGAGACTAGACCCAGCCTAGCCCAGGAAAATGGAAGAGGTTACAGCTTCCCAGCAGATCAGTATAAGGATCAGGTCCATTCCAGACTAGGCTAGAATATAAGGAGATTGAATTCCTCCCTGCTTTCACCCTCCTAAAAAGGGGAGAGTGGAGAGAGAAAAAGAGAAAGATAGGGAATTGAGGAAAAGAGTGATAATGAAAGGTAGCCATGAGTAAAGTTTACCATATCAATCAACAAGCATTTCTTAAACACAATATGCTCAGCATTGGACTAAGCCATAGTGGCAAAAGCAAAAGGTTCCATTCCTTCAAGAAGCTTCCTTTCTATTTATTTTTTTTCTTTTGCTGAGGCAATTGGGGTTAAGTGACTTGCCCAAGGTCACACAGCTAGGAAATGTTAAGTGTCTGAGACAAGATTTGAACTCAGATCTTCCTGACTTCAGGCCTGGTGCTCTATCCACTGCACCACCTAGCTGCCCCAAGAAGCTTCCTTTCTAACAAAATAAACAACTTGGATATAAATGTGCAAAAGTTGAGAAGAGCCTTGGGGGTGGCCGAAGACACAAAGGTGGGAGGGAATGCCTTGTCTGAGAACAAAGAGAAAGTCTGTTTGACAAGACTCTGTGGTATAGGAAGGCACATTGTGTACAATGAAGTTTGAAGGACAGATTAAGTCAATTTGTGAAGGGCTTTAAAAACCAAAGTTTATAATTTATTGCAGAAGCAACAGGCAGCCAACAGATTTTATTGACTAGGGCAATGACCTGTCAGAATTAAATCTAAGGAAAATACTACAGTGGCTACATGAAGTTTGTATTTTTTAAAGAGAAGAAAGACATCAGTCTACCTGAGACCAATTAGGAGGCTACCAGAAAATCTTAACTAAGGACCACTCCTTGGATGCTAATATAAATGGAGAGAAGGGAACCCGTGTGCCAGATGCTGATGAGGTAGGAGTGGCCATATTTGGCGACTGACTGGCCATGTGTTGTGAAAAAGTGAGGCTGAAGATTATAGATAGATCAATAAAGCATTTGTTAAATGCCTGCTATGTTCCAAACACTGTGAAACAATGAGGACACAGATATGAGGAAAGGCTCTGATTTCAGGGAGCTAAAATCCTAATTGGAAAACAATCCATCTAGGAAGTGGTGCTCTGGAAATATAGGACAAAATCTCATCTGTCAGAGCCCCCAAACTCAGTGCTGGAGTCCAAAACTGGAGCAGAGGGAATTAAGAAGAATGGACGGAGTGTAAGGACATGCTGAGGATGGTGTATAGAAGTGGATGAAACTGAGATCAAAAGCTGGAAGACTGACAAAATCATGGCGCCTTCCTAGAGCACAGAGTCAAAAGGGATTTTAGAAACCATCTCAGCCCAACCATTCACTTCCCAGCAGAAGAAACAGAGGTGAGTGGAAGTAAAGTAGTCTATCCAAGACAGCATGGCTAACTGGTGTCAGGGCTAGGATTTAAATATTCATCCAAGATTTGTCAAATCACTTAGTTTTTCCAAGTATTGATCTTCTGAAATAAAAGGATGGGCTACATCATCTTTAGAACTCTTACAGCTTTAAAAAATTTCTGGGATACCCTCCAGTGTCTTAACCTCCAGTCCTTTTCACCAACTTGGGCTTGCTTAACCAAATGAGCAATAATATTGACCTTCCAGAGAGCCAACTACTTTAAAAAAATGAGACCAACCATGAACAACAGTTATCAAGTGTATTGACCTAACATTTTTCCCATTAATTTTGTTGGATTTTTAAATCTGTAAAGGATTTTAAATCTGTAGGCCCCATTCCTCAGATTAAAACACTTTTAATTGTGCTGTCATGTCAGGCTTATTTAAATCTAAGTGACAGCATCAATGGGGAAAAGATTTATGCCTATGGTAGTGCACTGACATGGTGTTCCATGATAGCTATTCCAGGAAATTATATATACATACATACATATATACATATATATACATACACATATACACACATACAGAGAGAGAGAGATAGTTGGGTATATGTATGGGTGTATACATACATAGATATTTATATAGATGTGTACATGTAGATATATATATATATATATATTCATATATACATATTCATATATTCATAATTCACATATACATATATGCATATGTATTGCATACACATACATAGATACATACAAATCACAATCATGGACTCCTGATATGTAAAAGCACACTCCTACAGTCTTATCAGTGAGTCAAACAAAGTTGGTTCCCTTCACTTGCTACCAACAGGTTATCTCTCTACCTTTCAGCATGAAGTTATTCAGTTCAACAAATATTTATTAGATACTTGCTATGTGCAAGGTATTGAGCTAGGTGCTAGGGACACAAAGACCAAATAATCCCTTCCCTCAAGCATTCTAGTGGGGGATAAAATAAATAAACCTATAAATAAATATACAAGGTAACTTAAGAAAGTTTAGTGCATTGAAAGTTGGGGAAGGTTGAAGAAAAAAAGCCAGTTGCATGAAAACCATCACATAGGCAGTGGACCTAAGCTGAGCTTTGAAGGAAGCAAAGCATTCTGAGAGGCGGAGCGGGAGGAAGTTGCATCTCTCAGGATTGGTGAACCAGCTGTGCAAAGTTATTGAGACCAGAAATGAATTGCCAAGTTCAGGGTACACCAAACAGACCAGTTTGGCTACCATGGATGATGTACGAAGAGGAGAAATGGAGAGCATCTGAAAAAGAGCTTCCAAAGTCAAACAAAAGAACGTATATATTCCTGCTGGTGACAACAGGAAGCTGCAGTTTTCTTCTTTAGATTTTAATTTTTGATGAGGCAATTGGGGTTAAGTTACTTGCCCAGGGTCACACAGCTAGGAAGTGTTAAATGTCTGAGGTCAGATTTGAACTCAGGTCCTCCTGACTTCAGGGCTGGTGCTCTATTGACTATACCACCTACCTGCCCCAGCTGCAGTTTTTTAATAAAAAACTAATGCAGTTATAACTGTGCTGTGAAGAATGTGGAATAGAGAAGGGACAAACTGAAAGTGATGAGACAAATTAGGGAAGCTATTGCAATAGGCCAGACAAAAAATAAAGAGGGCTCCTATAGCAAAGTAGTGATCATGGAAATGGAAAGAAAAAGTGGGAGGAAGCTGAGTAAAAATTAGAAATGTATTGTTTATGAATAGGATGAGGAATAACTAATAGTCCAAAATGAATACAAAGTTTAAGAACTTGAAGGATGGTAGCATTACCCTTAGGATACATGGATATGAAGTTAGTAGATCAGTCAGGACCATGGAGACCTACTTCCACAACAAGAAGGCACAAAAAATAATAACTAATGATTCAACATTACAAAGAGAAGAAAAGTCGTAACATGGTAAGTGTACTGGAAAGTGCACTTGGTGATTATACAAATTGGGTTTTGAAGCGTGATTGGCAATGGGACAAGGAAATGAGAAATCCAGGGGTAACAAACAGTGGTTGAATTGATTATCTATAGTGTCATGACTTTGAGGTTATGGATGATGGCAAGACCAAGAAAATAGCAAGTGTGATAGAATCTGACAAAGAATTATATTGTCTATATCAATAGAATGACCCAGTCTGTTCAGCCACTTTGAAAATTTACTCTTTATTTTAGACAAAGAATTATAGAATGTCAAAGTTAGAGGGGACTTCAAGGAAAACCAAGTCCAACCTCTTACCCAACTTTACAACCAACATTATGCCTTTGGAGTTCCAACCAATCTCCGCTTGATATAGTAAAAATGTCCTGGATTGAAGTAAAGGAACCTGGGTTCAAATCTCATCTCTGCATAATGCCTGGGTAGATTTGAGCAAGTCACAATGAGCTGGTGCTCTATCCACTGCGCCACCTAGCTGCCCCTGTTTTGTCAATTCTTAACAATCACAAGAAAAAGAAATTGTAAACTCTTCTTCAAGAAGACCACACAAACGATAGTGGTCACCAGATGATTAATCTAAATTCTGCTGAAAAATGTGTTTCTTTTTATGAGAGCAAAACTTCAACTACAGAATTTCACAAACTCTAGGGAGAATGGATATCAGTGACTGACAGTGTTTCTGTAAGAAAAGCTACATTGGGTGTAGAAGACATAAGGCAGGAGCCAGGGAGAAGATAGCATAATTATAGTCAAGCTTCCTGGGATGATGTGTCCAAATTTCAAGGCTCCTGGGTCACCAAATCCCATTTCAGAAGAAACAGATCAAAGCTGCTGTTCCTTTCAGTCCCTAATATTCAAATATTATAGGTCATCGCTTCAATGCCTAATTATATCCAGCGCTACTCCAGTCCTCAAAACTCAAAACTAACAAACAATCTCTATTTTTCCTGCCCTGATATTGTTTATATGTGGTGTAGATTTGTGCTTGTCTCTAATGAAGGCATTTACTTCAAAAGAATAGCCCTCAATTTTGGTTCCAGGCTGTATATCTTATTTTTGGAGACTGCCTATGATTTATACATTATAAAGAACAGTATTTAGCATAGATGCTAGGAGTCATCAGATGAAGGAAATACAAGTATCAAGGATAGGGATCCACTCCCACAATGAGAAAAGGAAGCTCTAGGGCATATAAGGGCATAGACCTTCAGGACCCAGCATAGAATTACACCCTTGTGGAAGATTCCACAGAGACCAAAAAAAGGACTTCCAGCAACCAGAATCTGTGAGCTTATTCTTTGCCATTTGGGTTCCCTAAATGTGCCTTCCTACTATTTTACCATAATTGCTAGGTCATTCTCATTGGGGATCTTGTATGTTCAAGGAGAAAGGTATGTCCTTGGTTTGGAGAAATTGTTTTTCTAAAAACAACTGTCCTTTCTATACGTTCTAGAATTAATAAATACCTTTCCTAAAAGCTAATTGAATCTGACTGATAAAAATGAGAAACACACAGATAGGGGCTCATGAGAGACAGTATTAGAAATCTTAGTCCTTAAAGGTTACCATATAATGCTAGGTAGAAAAGTAGTCAGCTATTCTCTGGGGACCCAGACTATCAATGGTTGTGGAAGTGCTATACACAGTTTCTTAGGAAAAAATAAATAACAAAATAACAATAATTCTGATCTTGCTGATTATATGGAAATGCCAAATCAACAAAGTTTGTAATTCATCCCTTAACTTGGTCCTTTATTACTATTTCTGAGGGTTCCTTCCACCTCTAAAATTCAATGTAACAATTATTTTTTTCCTTGACAATGTTTTCCTCTATGCTTGTTTTCTCACTTATCAACTTTTCATGTATCCCTCTCTGTATGCTTAAATTTTAATTCAATTCAATTCAACAAAAATTTTTAAAATGCTTATTAAATGTAAGACACTGTCTATAAGAATTTATTAAATGTCTACCTATACAAGGTGATAGAAATAGGAATTCAAAAATGACAATCCCTATTTTAATGTTATATTCCTTTGAAAGAAAAAGGTAAACATTCAGTTGTCCAATTTGGCTCATTACATAAGAGTTCTGTATGGTCAAGTTTTTATTGACTGAATAAATGAAAAAGCATTTAATAAGTGTTTATTAAATGTCAATCTCTATGTTAAACCTTGGGGATGAAAATTCAGAAGCAAAGATAGTCTTTGTCTTTTTTATCAAAGCTTTTAATTTTCAAAACATATACAAGGATAATTTTTTATCACTGACTCTTGCAAAATCTTGTGTTCCAATTTCTCCCCCTTCCCTTCTACCCCTTCTCCTAGACAGCAAGTAATTCAATATGTATTAAACATGTTAAAAATATATCCAAATCCAATATAGGCAAATGTATTTATACAATTATCTTGCTGCACAAGAAAAATCAGAACAAAAACAAAAAAATGATTAAGAAAACAAAATTCAAACAAACAACAACAAAAGGAGTGAAAATTCTATGTTGTGATTCACACTCAGTTCCCACAGTCTTCTCTCTGGGTATAGATGGCTCTCATCATCACAAGATCATTAGAACTGGCCTGAATCATCTCGTTGAGAAGAGCCACATCCATCAGAATTGATCATCATATGATCTTCCCATTGCCGTGTACAATGAAATCCTGATTCTGTTCATTTCACTCAGCATCAGTTCATGTAAATCTCTCCAGACCTTTCTGAAATCCTCCTGGTGATCGTTTCTTAGAGAACAATAATATTCCATAACATTCATATACCATAATTTATCAGCCATTCTCTAACTGATGGGCATCCATTCAGTTTCCAGTTTCTTGCCAGATAGTCTTTATCTTCAAGAAATTTATGTTGTAATAGGGTAAGATAAGAGAGAGAGAAATATGATGAGCAGGGAGGAGAATTTGGTTTGAAAATTTTAAGAGATGTTGAAGGGAGCCCAAAAGTAATAGATGAACGTGCTATGAAGTAGCAATGTGCTATTTATTTATTTTTATTTTTTTATTTGTGTCTACTTGATTGTTGTTCTAGAATGGGGAAGAAAGAAGGAAGTAAAGTGAAGAAGGGCTGGCACCTGCCTAGAGAACTGCTGGCCATAAGAAGCTGAGATCTCCAAGCCATGGGGCAGACCAGCAGTGGACTAAATGATATAGGGAAGAACACACTGAACAGGGAGATAAATGTTGCTAAGTGACTTTGGCTAAGCATCACACATAGATTATTATATGGGGGCATTATAAACAGCTGTGTGGGAGGAGGTCCATTCCTTCAACTGCCATGATTTCTTCAGGATGAGGACTCTCTTTTGAGCTAAACCCAGAATATTACTTGTATAATCTTGAAGAATTACCAAGGGCTAAGAGACTTAACTGGGGTGACACTGATGCTAAATGTCAAAGGCAGAATTTGAAGCCAGATCTTCCTGTCTCCAAAACCAGCACTCTCCCATCTGCCACTCTTCTCATAATCAAAGCCCTTTATTTTGGCATGGTGTTTTATACTTGTTAAAGAGTTTTGATGAGCACAGTTCACGTCATATCTAGCAATCTTAGCCAAATCTGTTCCCTCCTGTCTCTAGATGATTAGCTCTGTATATCACTTGGGAAGCTCCTCACATATGATCATTGTTCCTGCATGTGTCTCACTTCTCTGATTCAAGCTCCACAAAATCTTATAATTTTTTATGCTTCTATTTTGAGAGGCATTGAGTTAACAACATTCTAAACATCAGAAGACCAGAGCTGTAAATCCCATTTCTGATATTTACTAACCTTATAACTCTGAGCAAGTACCCTAAACTCTCTGAGCTTCAGATGCAAAATGTAAATCACTGAATCATAGATTTAAAGGGACCTTCCTTAGAGGCTATATAATCCAATCCCCTTATTTTTCTTTTATTTTTAACAAATATTTTTACTCTGTCATGTCTACTATCCTCCTTCCCATTAGTTTTTAAAAATAAATTCACCAACACATATCTATACATTACAGGAAAAAAAATCTCCATGTTAGCCATATCCAAAAATGCATGGCTCTCATTCCTTCTCTGTCAGATGGTGAGTGACAGGTTTCATCTTCATTCCTCTGGACCCATGGTCTAAAACTGCATTGACCATAGTTCTTTGTCCTGTTCAGTCATTTCAGTCACAGTCCCATTTGGAGTTTTCTTGAAAAAAAAAATATTGAAGTTTCCTTCTCTATCTCATTTTACAGATGAGGAAATTGAGATAAACAGGAGTAAGTGACTTGCCCAGGATCATACAACTGAGACCATGAACTTATGAAGCTGAATCTTCTTAATTCCCAGTCCAATGCTATATCCACTGCACCACTTAGCCATTTTTCTCTACAAAGTTATCATTGCACCAATTGTTTTCCAAATTCTACTTACTTCTTACTTTACAAATGAAGATACCTTCACCCAGAAAGAAATAGTATTTTGCCTGAAATCACACTCATAGAAAGTGGAAAACCTAGGATTTTAACTCAGGTACTTTCATTCCAAAACTAACCAGCAGTTTTACCACTATATAATGCTCTCCCCTTCATATAAATCATGGCAGAATCTCCCTTAAGAAAGATAACATGGAAAATGCTTTGAAAATTTTAAAATCCTATCCAAAAATAGTTATTGTTATTATCTTTTAATTCTTCACAATGGCTTTACACATTGACAGGTCATGGAACAGAGGGAATGAACACTATTCATTGATATAGTTCTTAGTCATATACATCTTAGTATTTGGCTAATAAGTTTCTCTGGTTGAAAAAGTTTATGACCTAGCATCCATCCCTTGGTAAATATGTGTCCTTTGATGACAGACACACTAAATGTCTTCACACTGTACTGCAAGCCTTCCTGGTATGACTTACAAGTGGCTTCCCCTCTCTCCCTGCCCACTTACATAATTTTTTAAGAAAAGAGGCAATTTCACATCACAATGATATGTTACAGTAGAACTTTAGTGAAAACCAGTCTGTCAGTTAGTCTGTCAACAAATATTTATTAAACACATTCTATGGGTCAGGCGCTTTGTTAAATGCTGAGGGTATAAGAAAAGTAAAAAATCCCATGCTTTCAAGAAATGTGTATTCTAATAGAAGAGGCAACCAACTGCTAAAATAATGACTACAGCCACTAAATACAAGAAGTAATTATTTTTAGGGGATAAGTCTTAATAAACATGTATTGACTAAATGAATAAATTGCAAGTGAGTTGAAAGTAGAATGTCTTCTTCTTTGTAGCCTCCATACCTATTTCAGTGGTTTTATTTGAAGGGGTGACATGGCAGGTGTCCCTCCCAAATTTTGGCTAATAGTTGTCATTTATATAGCATTTTATAGAGATTGTTTCATTTCATCCTCCAGATATCATGAGACAGGTAATATGGCTATTATGAACCCCATTTCACAGATGAGAAAACTGAGACTCAGATTGTGTGATTTACCATAACCAAACCACCAAGTATTATCAGAGACACCTTTCAGAGTCCAATCTCTTCCAACTTCAAATTCAGCTTTCTTTTCACTATGCCCGCTAGCTCAAAGTCACCTAATTTTGCTGGATTATACAGAGGATTGGTATGGGATAAGACTGAACAGATCAAATCAATCAATCCTTAAGAAATTGATTCAGGTCATTTAATTGGAAGGTTAAATGCTGAAGCTGAAGCTTAAATAGTTTGGCCAGATAATGATAAGACAGAACTCACTGGAAAAGATCCTGATGGTGGGAAAGATTGAAGATGGGAGGAGAAAGGAATGGCAGAGGATGAGAGATGGATAGGTACTGTCATGGAAGCAAAGAACATGAGCTTGGACAGACTTCAGGAAACATGGAGGATAGAAGGGTCTGGAAGGTAGTAGTCCCTGGAGTCACAACTGAATGAATGAACAACAACAAAGCCTGAACAGATCTGTTGGAGCCAGATTAGGAAGGGCCTTGCATGTCAGGACCATCAATTTAAATTTATTCAGTCAATAGTAGAGAACCACTACAGTCATTTGAGTAGAGGGTTCACATGAGCTTAGCAATAAATTAATAATGAGAGTTACCATTTATATAGCAATTTAAGGTTTGTAAAGCATCATATATGTTAGCTCATTTGTGTGATGGATGGGTTTTTAGAAATGAAATAGAGGTAGGAAGACTAATTAGGAAATCATTATAATAAACCATATGAGAAGAAAAGAAGACTTGAATTAAGGAGACTTAGAGGGAAGACAGAAGGGTAGGGCCATATATGAAAGATATTGGAGAGATGTCAATAGTAGAACAGCAATTAATTTAATATGTTGGGTAACATACAGAAAAAAAATAAAAATGGCTCCAAGGTTGTAATATTAGGTGATCTGAAGGATGGTGATAGCAGGAAAAGAAGGAGAGTTATCAGGAAGAAAAGCATATTCAAAGAGAAAGAAAAGCTGAGTTTTAGAGACATTGGATTTGAGGTGTCTGTGGGCCATTTAGGTGAAGACATTCAGAAGCCAGCTAGAACTATGGGGAAGTTGTGGATGTAGATATTGATATGGAAGTCAACTGCATATAAGTGATAATTAAAACCATGGGAAATGATGAGATCACTGAGAAAGAAGTGAAGCTGGAGAGATGACCTAAGACAGATCCTAGAGGAATAATCACATAAAAGGTTTCTTCCCCATCATGAGGCTTACTTTTAAGATAAGTCCAGCAGCTAAATGACACAGTGGCCAGAGTACTGACTCAGGAGAACTTGAGTACAAATCTGGTCTCAGACACTTATTAGTTATATAATCCCAGGTAAATCACTTAACCCTGTTTACCTCAGGTTTTAATCAGCAAATGTTAAACCACTCCAGTATGGTTGGCAAGAAAACCCTAAATAGGATCAGGAAATGGGCAGGACTGAAAGAATTCAACAACAATGCAGAAGCTCAGAGAGATGCCATTGCTATCCCAAGGTTAATGCCAATTAGTGGGCATAAGGACAAGATCATTGGAGGGTGGAGAGAAAGCCAACAATTACTGGGATTAGGAAAAGGCTTCGAGACAAGATAGCACAAGGGCTGAGCCTTGAGAGAGCAAAAGACTTAATGGTACAGAGGGTGAGGAGAGAGGGCTTTCTAATCATGAGAGGCAGCCAAAACAAAGCCAGAGGAGAGAGATGGATGCCTCATGAACAGAGATAAAATATACAATGCTGAGTTCAGGGAAATGCAGATAGGATGGTGGCTGAAAATACATCAAGAAAAGCACTTCAAAATTAGGCTGGAAATGTGGAACTGAAGCAGATGGGACAGTGCTTCAAGTGTTAAGCTGAGAGGTGTTTAATCTTACCAAGAGGACTGTCATCATTGAAGTTTCTTCAGCAGTAGAATGACATGATTTTACCTATGCTCTGGAAAGATTATTTTGGCCGTCATGTCAATAAGTGAATTGGAGAGACTTTTTACCCTTCCCTTTTTCTCCCTTGTTCTTTCCCCTTCCTATTTCTTCCCTTCTCTTCCTTCCCTTCTCTCTGTCTTCTCCTCTCCCATCCCCATTCTTCCTTCTATCCTTTCTCCTTTCTCCCTTCCACAGCCTAGATAATGTAGTGGTGGAGATGGCCAAGGCCACAGAGCCCACTGAGGCAGACATCACAGGACTGTGCCAGGACATGTTTTCCCAAAATAGTCACCGGTGAAGACTATAAACATCTGGAAAATATGAACAAATTGACTAGCTTGAAGAATCTAGAAATGAAAGTTATTGCGGTACACATAAGTAGAAACCTACAGGACTTAAACTAGAAATATGCTACACTTTAACCTTATCTGGATCAGATGACTTTAATTGAGGAGCAAATAGCAGCTCTTGACCAGATAATCCACAAATTGGGTGCATATTCAAAGAAACTAGAAGCAGAGTACCGGAAGTTAGAAAGGCAATGAAAAAATTCTTTAGCACAAAATATTTTAACTACAATAATGCTTTATATGAGCTGAAATGTGTGAGGTGGAACTTAGCAAACTTCTGTGCTTCAGTTCCTTAATAGGAAAAGAAGCTGCTGATCCAAAGAGAATGCCAGAGCCCACCTTTGGTTAGATTATAACTTTGGCCACCCCTTTATGTTTTCCTAAAATTGTACCCCCTGGAACTTCATGTGATCATTTGCTTTGTGGTGTGCCCTGGACCAACGCTCAGAAATCAGCATCAACCCCATCTAGAGCAAACACAGATGAGAGGCTCTAGTTTCCCTGTCTCCTCCCTTCTCCCCAGGATTCTATCTTTGGCTCTTTCTGATGCCCCTACTCCCTTCATAAACCGTTCTTGAACTTAAATTTTAAAAATGTCAATTTATGACACTCAAAAAAAAAAGAAAAATGGATTGGAGAGGGGAAAAAAGGTTGGAGAAACCACTGGGAACGCTTAGAGCTTTGGTCCAAGTGAGAAGTGAGCTAGGGTAGTAACTCAGAGGAGAGAAGAGGAAAGATGATTAAAAGAATGATAGGCTGTGGAAAGCAAATAGACAAGAATTGGCAACTGATTGGATAGAGAACATAAGGAACTTGGAAAAGTTGTGGATGATTTCCAAGGATGTAATGATGGCAAGAATTAAATAACCCTGAAAGTATAACTATTCAAGAAAAAAACACATTGATCAGCCATAAACATGGTGAATTTCTCTTAGGTCCTGACTTATAAACTCAATTCAAACAACTTCAAGATTTTTCCTTCTAAGTTAGCTTGGGAACTGAAGGAACTTGAAGTTCAACAAAGCCAAAAAACTGTAATCAACTTCAGGAGTCTTAGGGGAGTTACCAAGTAGATTTTTCCACCATATGGAAAGCACGCAGCCTGCCCTGGTGCCCAAAAGACTGAGAGCCCTGGAATTAAGTCCACTAATGAAGTAGTAGGCTTAATACTAGTGCCATCTAACTCACACCTAGCATTTGAGCCTTTGATCATAGTTCAGCAGTAGCCAGGTATTGTGGTGCACACCTGTAAGCCTCCCTTCTGAGAAGGATGAAGTTGTCAGATCATTTAAGCTTGGGATGCTGAGCTACAGTGTGGTGAGCCAATGGGATCTCCATTTGGCTTCAATATAGTGAACCTCCCAAGAATTAGGGGAGGTAGGACCACATCAGGTTCACAAAAGAGGAGAAAACTGATCCAAAATGGAAAGATAAAAGTCCTCCTGCCAATCACCAATCAAAGTTTGATGGAGTTACCCAGAAGTAGGTACTGAACTTCCAGCCTAGGCAAAAGGAGGAGGGGGAGGAGGTAGTGGAAGAGGAGAAAGTAGAGGGGGAGGGGGAAGAAGAAGAAAAGGAAGAGAAAAAGAAGGAAGAGAAAAAGGAGAAGGAAGAAAAAGAGAAAGAGAAGAAAAAAGACAAAAAGGAGGTAAGGGAGGAAAAGAAGTAGGAGAAAGAGAAAGAAAAAACAAGGAAGAGGAGAAGAAGGAAGAAGGAAGAAGAAGAAGCTTACACAGAGAGCTGTTAATACTGTGATGGTGGGGGAACCCTTTGATTTGATGAAAGAATAAGTATCCTGTGCCCAGAGCATCACCTTTCAAGATGATCCTTATCCTCCCTCAACTTGACCAGAAGGCTTTCTTTTCATTGGAAATATGGGCCCCCAGAGCTTCCTTGGGGAGAGGAGAGAACTGGTGGTGGAGGGAGAAACAGAGCCAAACAGATGCCACATAATGGGCAGGTCCCACATGCTTTGGAGACCCTGGGGCCCAACTTCTCTGCCTCCTCAGTCAGATCCCTGTGGTATAATAAGACCCACAAATCTTTTGTCTGGGAAATTATCCTCCTCTTGTAACACTGGAAGCTGTTACCATGGAAATAAAGTAGCCTATTAGCCCAAATCTACCCAAACACTGGAGAGGCCCAGCTGAATTTCTGAGGCCTTTCTCTAATAAGGAGAAAAGCAGATTAACCTTTAAAAGAATTGACAAGAATGGCCGTTACTTGCTAGATTATGATTTTTGGTGTTGCCTGTATCGGTACTGATATTTGAGCCTTCTGCAGCCATGCTAGAAAAAAAGAAGCCAGTCTGGAATCGAAGCTCCCAGCCTCCTTCATGGCCCAGGGTTTGATTTGAATTCCTGTCCCTCCTTCCTTCTCCACCTCCCCCAGCCAACACCATGATTTTCCTTCCTTTGGGTTTGGTCTACCCATTTCCTGAATGGGCTTTCTCTATAGGCCAGGGAGCAGAGAAAAAGAGTGTGAGAGGGGAGGACATGGAGAGATGGAATGAGACAAAGAAACAGGGAAAACAGAGGGAGAAAGAGAGGAAAGGGAGAGGCAAAGAAAAGAAACAGACAGATGGAGAGGAGGAGATATGAAGAGAGGGGAGAGAGAGGAGAAAGAGGGGGGAGGAGATGGAGAGGTGGAATGAGACAGAGGAAAAGCAGAAGGAGAGACAGCAAAGACAAAGAGGCTGAGATAGAAGAGAGAAACGGAGAGGAGGAGGAAAGATGAAGAGAAGGGATATGGAGGAGAAAGAGAGGATGAGAAAAGAGGAGTAGAATGAAAGAAACAAAAAGAGATAGGGGAAAGAGGACAGTAAAAGAGAAAGGGAGGAAAGAGAGGGAAGAGAGAAAGGGAGAGAGACAAGAGATAGAGGGAAGAGAAAGATGAAGTCAAAGGCAAAGATAGAAAGAGAGGCAGAGATGGAAAGGGGGAAGAGATGAAGAGAGGAGGGGGAGAAAGGAGAAAGAGAGGAGATGAGAGTAGAATGAAAGAGAAAGAAAAAAGAGGGAGAGGAGAGAAAAAGAGAGAGCAAAGGAAGATAGGAGTAAAGAAAAGAAGAGAGAAACAGCCAGAGGCAGAGCGACACAGAAACGCGGAGGGAAAGAGAAGGGGGAGAGGAGAAAGGAAGAGAAAGACAAGAGAAAGAGGCACAGACAGAGAGAAAGAGAAGGGGAGAGGAGAAAAAGGGAGGTAAACGGATAGACAAAGAGAGACACACACACAGAGACACAGAGAGAAAGAGAAGAAAGGGGGAAGGAGAGAAAGGGAGACAAACGGATAGAGATAGACACAGAGACAGAGAGAAAGAGAAGAAAGGGGGAGGAGAGAAAAGGAGAGACACAGAGAGAAAGAGAAGAAAGGGGGAAGGAGAGAAAGAGAGACAAACGGACAGACAGACAGAGACACAGAGAGACAGAGGCAAAGACAAGAGGCACATAAAAAAAAGGGGGGGGAGAAAAAGAGACAGAGAGATAGAGAACGGGAGAGATTGCGTCCCACTCGCTGGAGCAGCAGCTGCTGGCGCAGAAAGCGCTTCCCAGAAACCCTCCGTGCTCTAAGACACCCAAGAGAAACCTCAAACCCAGGCTGCCCTCTGATTAAGCCCTGCCTTTGGCCTCCTCCTTCCCGGTTGTCTTCATCAGGCTGCCCCTGGAACATTCTTTCCCCGTGCCAAATCCCAGAAACCGAGGCCCCCAAAATAAAACCAGCCGCGCCCCCTCCCTCCGCTCCCCGCAGCCCTCCTGTTGTGTCTGGGCTCGGTGCACGCCAATTACCCAAGGCCCCGAGCAGCGTGGGGCCGTCAGCGCGCCACCCGCCAGCGGAAGCCGCCGGCTGGCCCCGAGCACGCAGTGGCCACCCCATTGTCCCCAGCCGCCAGAGGAAGGCTAATCAGCCAGCAGAGACCTACTATTACGCCCAGTGGGGCTGCTCACGGGGGCCAGGAGGCTTCGCTAACTGGAGGCGGGCCAGCTCCAGCCAAGGGGTCCCGAGGAACCTCTCAATTGCAGGCGGGAAGGTGGGCTGTTCTGGGGAACGATCCCTAGGCTCCTGGGGCCTTTTATCCTAGGAGAGACAAGAGAAAATAAAGTTAAAGGGACATTTCCTGGGCTGATCCGTGAGCCCAGGAAAGGGCCGGAGCCCTAACTAAGGGTTCCTCCTTCAAGACGGGGCGTTACCTCCAGCATCTGGCCTCAGGTGAATGGGGGAATCGGTTAATCATGACACGCTTAGTTCAATCCAATTTCGATTTAATTCAGCGAGCCGTTATTAAGCAGCTACTCTGGGTAAACCAGAGAGGCAGAGTAGGAGACCCAGACCATGAGCCCTGGTTAGTCTGTAGGACTAAAGCTGACCAGCATTAATAGAACGAGCTACGTATATAAGTACAGTTCTCTAAGCGTAAGCCCGCCGTGCCAGGCTCTGAATGTACAAAGACAAAAATAAGACAATCGCTGCCCATCCTAGTGGGGGTGAAGGATGCAGAATGACTGCAGAGGTAAGTGAATAAAATACAAAATGAAAACCAGAGCTGGGAAAGAGTGCTCACAGCTGGAAGACTCACCTCTTGTAGGAGATGATGTTTGAGCTGGAGGGGCTAAGAAGCAGAAATGAGAAGAGATAACATTTCAGGAATGGGACATAGCCTGAGCAAAGGTTAAGATGGTGGAGAAGATGGAAGGGTGGACAGAAAAGGAAGGATGCCTTCATGTCCAGGCAGAGAGAATGGAGAAGTAAAGATTATCCACGTAAGGCTCTTAACTGTGATTTTTTTTTTTCAACTTTACTTTGAAGTATAAAGGCAGTGAAGTTCAATGGATAGAAAGCTGACCTTGGAGTCTGCTAGATTTGAGTTCAAATGCCCTTTCTAAAACATGCTGGCTGTGTGACACTGAGGAAATTATTTAACTTCTCACTGCTCAAAGTAACTGCCTTAAGACAGTAAGTTTTAGATCATTGCCTGATGATGTCCATTGGAAGAGGGAATTTCTTCACCTGACAGTTCCATATACCAATGAAGTCACAGACCGAGTTTTCTATTTCTTTAACACCAGAAAGACCAGAATTTAAAGATGCTCCAGGACCAAGCTGCTCTGATTGATATAGTGCCTTTTAAAAAAAATCAATAAAGCAAAGAATATAATAATACTATGATGAAAATGTTTATTTTGAAATAAAATGATATCTTCTTGTAAATAATTGTAAAGTACATGTATACAGATAAGAGAAATGATAGTAAGTTATTGTAAAACTATTTTAAGATTATATATACATTATGTGTTTGTATAAAAGTTGGCATGGTGACCAGAGGCCCACCCTTGGAAGCAGGAAGACCTGGATTCAAATCTAAAGCTTGACATATGCTCATTGTATAATCCTGAGCAAATCACTTAACTTCTCAGTGATCTAGACAATTAAAATTATAGGCTGTAAACAACTGTCAATCTGAACTATTAAAAAGAACTCTTCCTGGGAGTTCTTTCATCAGTGAAACATAGTAGAATAAAAAGATTATTGGATGAGATGTTCAAAAAGCTGAATTTAAATCCCCACTTTGCTACTGGGTAGCTTTAACTGAGGTATGGTAGTAAAAGTTTAACAACCACCTTGGTGTGGGGGAATGTACATAGGGCAAAATTTTAGATTTAATCTGTATCATTAACATTTTCTTCATTACTTTCTTAAGTATAGACGATTGAAAAATAAATAAATCAAGGCTTCATTGGCACCATAGTTGGTCTCTCACTCTGTACAAGCTAACTCCAGCACAACCCTCAATCTTAAATGTCATTCTATTCCAGAGTCTGAGTTGTTTTGTTTTCAAAATAAAAGGATAGGGTAGATAGATAACTTCCAGTGCCCCTTCTAATTCTAGATCCAATCAATAGCATAATGGTGAGGGATGGATGGCACTGTGACTGTGGGACTGTCTTCTTTTCCCTATTGTGTCTCATTTTCACTATCCATAAAAATGAAGATTTGGGGTCTCAATGACATTTAAGATCTCTTAAGATTTAAATTCTGTGATTGTAGGATAGTGATATAACCTTGTATAACTTGGACCTTAGTTACCTAGGAGAGACCTTGGTAGTCTGTGGGGGGGGGGGAAGAGGGGGGGGTCTTTCTGTCTGTCTGTCTCTGCTTCTATATCTCTGTCTCTCATTCCTTTGCCCTCTTTTCCTCTCTTTCTTATATGCTTACTTATCTAATCATCCTTCTATCTTCCTCATCTACCTCTCTCCTTTCTTTCCTTTCTTCCTTTTTCTCTTTTTTTTTCTTTTTGCTGAGGCAATTGAGGTTAAGTGACTTGCCCAGGGTCACACACCTAGGGCATGTTAAGTGTCTGAGATCAGATTTGGACTCAGGTCCTCCTGACTTCAGGGCTGGTATTCTATTCACTGTGCCACCTAGCTGCCCCCCCCTTTCTCTTTTTCATTTTTTTCTCTATTTTTCCTCTTTTTCTTTCTTTTTTGCTATTTTTTTCTTTTCTTTATGAGGATAGATTCTCATAAATGGATTCCAGATTAAAAGAGAAGCAACTTTTGGTGGGCCTGATCTTCCTGATGATAAGCAGAGATGCTTTAACCTGCTCTATTTCCATTGGGAGGGGCGTGCTACTCCTCAGGCAGCTTAGTGTTTTCCAGTCCCCAGTCCCAAAGTTCATCATTTTGACATTGAATTTAGGGGAGACACCCCATCAGCTATAGACCTAATGCAGTGGATATAGCCCTGTGCCTAGAGTCAAAAAGACCTGGGCTCAGACACTAGCTGCATGACTTTGAGTAAGTTATTTAACCTCTTAGATGGTCTCAGTCTACTTAACTATAAAATGGAGATAATAATATCACCTATTTTCCGAGGGTTGTTGTCAGTATCAAATGAGATAATGTTTATAAGACATTTAGCACAGTACCTGGCACATCATACATTCTATGTTATTTACAAATTACAAATCCTAGTTATTTACAAATTATTATTATAGGGCTTAAAAGTGTGTACCATCACAACTGGTATAATTCTATCAGGATCGTCTGCTCCTTTCATTACTGCCCAGAAGCTCAAATCTTCCTGATGACTCCTTTAGCTATTCACAGCCTTAGAGAATCTCACTAAAGCCAGGACAGGCACTTGAGAAGGTCTGAGTTTCTCCTTGTACACTAAAAGTCAAGATAAATGCATGATTTGCCAGTTGTAATTAATTCAAAGAAAGATGAAAAGTTACATCAAGTAGTACTCCTGAGGGCACTGGAAAGCACAGTCCTTTGTACTTGTACATCCTGTTTTTTATTCTTGTCCTGACTTGAACTATGAAACAAAATATCTTGTTGGAGGTTTTTGGCATTCCAGTGAGAATTCAGGATATAGACAAGAAAGAGAATATTGTGTTAGAGAAGGAAGAAAGGGGGGGAGGGAAGGAAGGAAGGAAGAAAGGGAGGGAGGGAGGAAGGGGGGAGAAAAGAAGGAAAGAAGGGAGGGAGGGAGGGAGGGAGGAGGGAGAAAGGAAGGAAGGAAGGGAGAAATGAAGGAAGGAAGGGAGGAAGAAGGAAGGAAGGAAGGAAGGGAGAGATGAAAGGAGGAAGGAAGGAAGGAGGAAGGGAGGAAGAGAGGGAGGAAGGGAGGGAGGGAAAGAGGGAGGAAGGGAGGAAGGAGGGAGGAAGGAAGGAGGGAGAAAGGAAGGAAGGAAGGAAAGGAGGGAGGGAGGGAGGAAAGAAGGGAGAGAAGGAGGGAGGGAGGAAGGAAGGGAGAGAAGGAGGGAGGGAGGAAGGAAGGGAGAGAGAAAGGAAGGAGGGAAGGGAGAGAGGGAGGGAGGAGGGAGAAAGGAAGGAAGGGAGAGAGGAAGGGAGGAAGGAAGGAAGGAAGGAAGGGAGGGAGGGAGGGAGGAAGAAGAAGAAGGAAGGAGGGAGGAAGAATATAGGAAAGAAGGGAAGAAAAGGGAAGGGGAGGAAGAAAATAAGCACTTATTAAGTATTATTATGTAACTGAAACTGTGCTAAGATCTGGGATACAAATACAAGCAAAAATAAAAACAGTTCCTGCCCAAGAAAATTACATTCTAACATGGGAGACAACATGTAAATGGGAACTGAAGAATGAGAATGAAGGCAGCTATGCTAGGACACAGTTTTGAAATCCAGAAAATAAGGGACAGGTCTAGGAGGGAAACAAAGGCAGATTGGCTTGGACCTCTCTTCCAAAATGAAGGTTTTAGAAAGAGATCACCAATAGAAGATGTCAGGTAGACCCTGCAAAAGGATATTCAAATGGGGCCGGGCAACAAGGATGGCAGACTATTCCAAAACAAGGAGGTCTCAGCCACAGAGAAAAAGAAACCAAGATAAAAATTCAGGATAAGACAGCAGTAGAGGCATGATTTTGAAATCCATAAAGTCCTATAATGAAATATGTAACATGCGTCCTACTAAAATATTACACATCTCCCCCCGTTGGATCACTAAGCCCTGACCAATTATTTCCATTCAGAAATCATTTACATATAATAGGGAGATAGATCTTTTGAGTATTATTTGCCCAAGTTAATTCTAAAGGGTGCTGATTCATCCCAGATCTATGTATCATGTGACTAAGAATCACAAGCTCTTTTAGTTGGAGAGGATCTAAGAAATCACTTAATGCTAACCCATTCCTGATCAAAAATCAACTCAACACATCCTTGACAAGTGGTTATCCTATCTCCACTCCCAAAATTCCAACGAAAGGAGACCCCTATCTCCTTCAGCAGCTCTATTTTGGAGCAATTCTATTGTAAGAACCTTATATTGAGCTTATATCTACCACAGATTGCCATAGTTTGACATGACAAGCACTCATATATTTGGAGGAAACTTGTGTTTAATCTAAGCTTTCTTTTATGCAACTTGAACATACTAAAACGTGTAAGTTCTGAAAAGCTACTCACATAGGAATGGGTTCAATAGGTAACACTACATATATACCATGAAGGGTATAATACCCTCCAAAATCTATAAAGAAATAAGGGAGAGGAATGGGCAGGTGGGGAAGCAAAGAGTGAGGGAAGAAGACAAGGAAGGGATCTTTGGGTGGAAGGAGATTAAGTAATTGCAAGGCAAATTATGGAGCAGAATTTAATTAAAGCAGCAACAAAGATAGGAAAGATGTGTGTGTATGTGGAGTTGGTGTGTATATGTATCTATATGTCTATATGTATACATAAATATATCTTTTTTTAAATCTAGCTTTCTTGGAAGTGGGGGGAGGAGAAGAATAAAGTAAATAAGGTGAGCAGCAGAGAACTAAAGAACAATTTAAAGGAAATAAAGAAAAATGGTCATTCATGAATATAATTTCTTCTACTAATATATATACTTTCCTGATCTGGTAATTTGTAATTATATATTTTGAATCCTCCCTGATGTTCTACTGGGCATATGACAAGTTCTCTTTTGTTTTATTTTATTTTGTTTTGTATTTCTTTTCTGTTTTCTTTTTTTTCTTACTCTTTTTCAAACAAAAAAAAAAGAAAAAGAAAGAAAGCTCTTACCAATTCCTCACACAGGTATAGAGCATTGAATAATCAGTCTCCATCAATAAGGAGAGACATGGAAATAGGCTTTGAATCAAGGTTTATGCTAGAAACCGTTATTCCAATACCTTCCAATAAACTCCTTGCTAAAATGTGGTATCTAGACTTCCTACCTCCAAATGTTTTCTTACTGGGAAAAAAAAGTACAGTAGGACTACCACCACCTCCTATCTTCTAGATTCTAAGATCTCAATTGAGGCAACAAGAATATGGAAAGACTGTATTTTGAGCTAATAAATTGCCATAGCTTCCAGGTGTTTTTCACATGCGCTGGTGTCTAGTCAAGCATCTCTCAACTGTTAGTTCTTTGGATAATTTTTTTTAATTTTATTTTATTTGCATAACATATGTGTGGGTAATTCTTCAACAATAACCCTTACATAGCTTTCCGTTACAAATTTTTCCCCCCAACTCCCCACCCCTCCCCTAGATAGCAGGATATCCACTACATGTTAATTATGTTAAAATATTGGCAAATCGAATATATGTATACGTATTTTCAAACTTATCATTGTTGTGCAAGAAAAATCTTATCTACACAAACGATATATCAGATAAAGGAAACACAATGTAAGCAAACATCAATCAAGGAGTATGAGAATGTTATATTGTGGTCCACATTTCGCATCTCTCTCTGGGTATATATGGCTTTCTTCAGTGAACAATTGGAGGTGGTTTGAAACATTTCATTGTTGAAGAGAGCCATGTCCATCAGAATTGATCGTCATATAGTACTGTTGTTGCCGTGTATAATGATCTCCTGGTTCTGCTCATTTCACTCAGCATCAGTTCATGTAAGTCTCTCCAGGCCTCTCTGAAATCATCTTGCTGGTCATTTCTTACAGAACAATAATATTCCATAATATTCATATACCATAATTTATTCAGCCATTCTCCAATTGAAGGGCATCTATTCAATTCTTTGGATAATTTTTTAAACTAACTTTACAGCTTGGGATATTTAGCCTCATTAAGCTCATCTTATTAGATTTGGTTAATCATTCTACTTCACCAAGATCTGCCTTCTTGTCATTTATAAATTAAATAAACATATCAAAATAGTATTAAAATAGGATCACAGATTTAGAGATGGGAGGGATTTTAGAAATCACAGAATCCATCACCCCACTTTACATATAAGAAAACTGGGGCATAGAGAGGTTAGGTAACTTCCCAGGGAGAAAATAGCTAATAAGTGTCTGAGGCTAAATTTGAACTCAGAGCCTCCTGATTCTAAGACAATAGTCCATCCACTCTACTGCCTTGCATAAAACATCTATTTACATCCTTCAGCATCAAATAAAAAGATTCACAGGCACATATTAATAAATACAGGAATGTAAAATACTTCATCAGTTCAATATATGTATTATAACTCCTCCTTTCTCCTCCCCCTGACTCACCCAGTGTAAAGATTGGTGGAATAACTGCACAAAAGACCCGATCTGACCAACAAGGGTTTGGGAACTAGTTTTTGTTGTTTCTTATCTGTTTGTTTATCAACTACTATGTGATTCTGGATCTGGTCATCTTCTTCAAAAGGTATACTGTTATGGGGCAGCTAAATGGCACAATGGATAGAATAGTCTAGTCAAGTCAGGAGGACTTCAGTTCAAATCTTCAAGAAGTTCAAATCTTCAAACTGAGTTCAAATCTTGCTTTAGACACTTAATAGTTCCTAGCTATGTGACCCTGGGCAAGTCATTTAGCCCCAATTGCCTCAACAGAAAAAGAAAAAAAGAAGTAATATACTATTAAGAAAATATTCCTCCTCCTAATCAGCTGAGGCTTGAATCCCAACTTCAGTTTTGAACTTGAAAGGAGTTCAACAATGCTGCAATAACCCATTTCTCAGACTGACAAGTCAGTGACCTCTGCTAAGAGACAGAAATAAAGAACCAAGAAAAAGCAATGAGAAATTCGAGAATCCAGCTAAGCAAGCATGTCACCTAATATGTCCATGCTTTAACTCATGACTGCTATTTTGGGAAGTGGATGGGAAAAGGAAAGAAAGAAATCCATTTCCCTACTTTCTGAAAACCTCAGGAAATATGCAAGGAAACAGGATTCCAAATGAGAAGGATAGTCATGTCTATAGCCCTTCTTATAGAGCAGGGAGATTGAAGATTTCTCCACAAGACACCAATCTCCTAATTCTCAGTTGCTAATCATCTTTGAGACGGTCTAGTCACTGGGGATCAGTCACATGTCATTAGTATCACCTTGCCAAGGTTCATGTCCTTCAGCAAAAGACCAAAGTTCCATGAAAAATGCCTCAGTGGATTTACAATCCAGGTCCCCACTCCCCATCATCCCCTGCGACATTTCTATCCAAGTCATTAACAATTCTGAACGGCACATGAGGCAATGATGGAGCCCAGCAACACTCCTTTAGACACCTCCCTCTAAATTGACATAGATCCTTTAATGACTATTTTGGGAGCCTGGTCATTCAACCAATTCCAAATCTGCATAACTGTACTATAATCTAGGCAACATCTCTCCATCTTGTTCCTGAGGATAATTTGAAAGTCTTGGCTGAACTCCAGGTATGCAACATCAACAGCACTGCTTTAATCTATCAGTCTAATAACCCTGTCAAGAAAGGAAATGAGAATAGTCTGACATGACCTGTTCCTGATGAAGCCATGCTGGGGCTAAGTGATCATAGCTTCCCCTTTTCCTGTGTTTACAGGAGCCATTCCTTTACTCATACTTTTTAGAATTTTCCAGAAATAAATATGGAGCCAATTGGCCCAGAATTTAGAGACATGACACACTTGGCCTTTTTTCTCTTTTTCCAGTCAAGACGTTTGCCCAACACAAATCTTACAAGGTACTTCTCTCGTTCTCCATGATTTTTCTGAAATCAGAGAAAGTAGTTTAGCAATCCCATTTTCCATTTCTGCAAGTACTTTATCAAATAGTTTGTCAGGCTTCATAGGTATAATGGATATCATCTTGCTTTCTCAATGGGTAGGAAAAGGGCTGGAGGAAGGGAAAAATGGAAATTCAAAATGAAAAAGTTAATTTTAAAAATAGTTTGTCAGGGCTTGGTCACTTGAATTAATGCCTCTGTCCATCTCTGCAAAGTAATCCCTCTCCATTTCCATTTCTTAGCATCCCTAAAAGCTCAAGCTGAGCTGAGATCAAGCTCAGCTCAAATGTCATTCTCCACATGAAGCCTTTCCTGATTCTCCCCTTGCTGCTAGTGTAACCCTCACTTCCAAGAAACATACCTTGTATATTTATTTTTATATGGCATGCTGTTTTCTTGATGGAGGGTAAGTGGCTTAAAGTCAAGAATTGTTCGGGATCTTTTAGTTTAGTTTAGTTTAGTTTTATTCTTATCGAATAGCACAGTTGTTGGTATACAGAAAGTGCTCAATAAATGCTTGTTAAGTGATTGATGAATGGATAAATCCAGCTATGGAAACTTCTAATTTTTAAAATAAATAAATAAATAGACTTGTCTGAAATACTTTCTACTTCCATGATGATGGAGTTTCAGAAAACTGGGTAAAAAATTATAAGAATCACAGTTTTTATATCAGGGATCTTTAACATGGGATCCGTCCCTGCATATATTTTGGAGAACAAGGGTGTCTATTCACTGAAATGCGGTGAAATTGCAACTTTATTTTAAAATAATTTTCCTTTCTAATCATATATATTTTATGCATTTAAAATATTATTCTGAGAAGAGACCCACCCATAATCTGCCAAAAGTGGTACATCTCACACACAAAAAATATTGAAACAACTGGTTTAGTTTTCAAAAGAAATATCAAACTTTAAACATGAGATCTTTGTTCAGTGATCAACACTAATTGACTTATAATTTTAGAACCAAACTGCACCAATATTTATATTCTTGGGATAAATGGAAGTAGAAGACAGAAAGAAACCACAGCTAAGTGAAAGAGTGGTTCCAAGATTGTCCTTGGACAGTCAAGTAACTAAGTGGTCTCATGAAATGATGCATCTTTCTACTTTTGGGTGAAGATTGAAACTGATATCACCAGTTATTTTAACTGACACTTCATTTATCTTAAGAAAATATGGTGAAAAGTATATTTGAAAATGTAGGTCAAGTTGGGGAAATCAAGGCAGCCTAAGGCTTGCAGAAAATGAGACATGTTTAATGTAGAAAAAACCCAGGGAGGACCTCATAGATGTCTGCTAATATTTAAGGGTTTGATTATATGGGAAAATGATTATATTTATTCTGTTTGGTCTCAGAAATCAGAACCAGGAGTACAAATTCAGGGTTAAGGTTAGTAGTGGAAGTTGTAAAGAAGCAATTGGGTTTGGTGTTAGGAATGCTTCCTAATTAAAAGTATTTCCAAAAGTGGAATAGGTCAACTTAGGAGGCAGTGAGTTCCTCCTCTTTGGAGGTCTTCAAGAAGAGACTGAACAACTACTTGTTAGATTTGTGACACAGAGTGAGGATTCTTTTTCTGTATAGATTAGACTAGATGGCTAATGGAGTTCCTTCCAACTCTAATATATGTAGCATAGTGCCTTCACTTAGTAAGCCTTACTAAATCCTTGTTTAATTGAGTCCATTAAGACTTCAATGCTTCTCCCTTGGTATGAAAAATGCTTTTTTCTAAGAGAGAGTGGAAGGGCTCTGATTATAATGACCACCAAACAACAAAATTCAAGAAATGAAATTAACTATAGCTTAGTGCACAGGAAATGACTTATAGCTGAACCTGTATGCTCTCTGACCACTAATATATTAAAATGAGTAAAAATCATCATCAAATTGGGGGAAGAGGAAATGCTAAGTAATAGAAGATAATGTAAACCATTACAACACCTTTGCTTGACTTATTCAAACAAACTACTGTTGCCCAAAAATAGGAAATGGAGAAAAGCAAAGATAAATTACATTTATTATTAGTCATAATTAACATTAATTATCACCATTTCTTGCTACATCTTAAATTGATGTAAACTAGTTGCCACAAGAAGAGAGAGGGAAGCAAAATAATTTGCCAAACAGGAACAATGGCCAAGGAAAACACCAGTTTTAAATACAAATTTATTTATAAAACACGATAGAAGATCACAGAAGACTGTCACCTTGAATAATAGCAAAAAAGCAGTAGAAGTGAAAACAAGTCTAAAGAAAACTTGGCCAGAGTCCCAACTGAAGCACAACATTGCTGAAGTATCCATATATGCAACTGGTAGGAGTTGAACAGCAGAAGAAAATGGAACAAATTGGCCAAATTTTCTATAATGATCTTTTTTTTGGACGTGGGAAAGAGAGAAAGAAAGAGGGAGGAAGGAAGGAAGGAAGAGAAAGAATGAAATTCATTCCAGACAAACTAACCAACCTATCCATAGATTCTGACAATTTGTGCAGTGTTTATGCCTTTGACTCCACCTTAAAGTAAACCACAGAGGCTTGGGGTAGGGGTTATTATTAGCCATTCAGTGAAAGTTAGAGTGACTTGGATTTGAAGCTATAGGCTTTGATAAACTCTCTCACTTAAATCCGATTCACATTTAGTCAAAACATCACCCCCTGATGTTATTGGTCCTCTTCAAGAATGAAGGGCAAACAACAACAATAGTATCTCCACCTTAGAAGGTAAGGACCAGCATTTTCTCATCTCTGAGTCATTGTAATTACACAGCAAAATAAGGATTCTTTTATATAATGTATTATATATATATATATATATATATATATATATATATATATATATATATCAGTGACATGAGAACTCTCACTTTAGGAATCTGGAGTCCTTGATCTGCTACCCAAACAAGCTTAAGTGGCATTTGAGCAGTAGATGACTTGAAAGAGCAGCTGGGCCAGCCCAAGTAAGCACATCTTGTGTGTGCTGGACAGTACCTAATATGCAAAGCATTACAAGGTTGTGCTATAAGCCACTTGAAGAATTGAAAAATACCAAAAGAATGGAAAAGAATACAGATGATATTAATTCATCTCTCAAATCAAGAAAAAACCAACAACTGCCAAGCCATATGCTCACTTTATAAAAATCTTTTGGGGTATGATCTACATAAATATTTGGAGTACTCTTGATTAAAAAAATAGAAAAAGTGAATAGACTTTCACAGCTGATTTTCAAAAATTTAACCACTTCTTGTGTCTTACCTACTATTTCATTCATGTGGAGAGCTCTCAGGAGGGAAACTACTCTAACAATGTTGTCCTTAATTGTCAGAACACTAAGAAGCTCCCTATCTTACCCAGGATTATACAAATAGTTGACTGAGGCAGGATTCAAATCCAGGGTTTTATAACTGTAAGTCCAATATTTTTAACTACAATACCATGTTTTTTCCAATCCTGGTTATAATTATTGATGTTGACTATAGGTGTATGGGCACAGCTGAAAATTGTCTGGTTTTCCCCAGGAGTAATACTGTCTCTCTAGTCCAGGTCCCCCACTAGCTTTTTTAACCTACCCATTAGATTCCAGTGGCTCCCTATTATCTCCAAGATCAACTATAAAATACTGTTTGGCTTGTAAAATCTTTCACAACCTGGCCCCTTCTAACCTTTTCAGTGTTTTTTTTAAAGTCTTATTCAATGTCCTGTACTCTTTGATAGATTGACCCTGGTCTTCCATTTCTCCCACAAGACTCTCCATCTCTTGGCTCCAATTATTTTCTCTGGCATCCCTCATGCCTGGTATGCTTTCACTCCCCATACCCTCATTGTCCAACAGCATTTATTAAGTGCCTTCTATGTGTCAAGTGTTGTGATAAGATCCTTGAGGAAAGGGATTGTTTTTATTCTTCTTTGTGTCCCCAGCTTAAAGGTTACCCCCCCTCTCTCTGATTCTCTGTGTGTGTGTGGTCTCTCTCTCTCTCTGACTCTGTATATCTCTGTGTCTCTGTCTCTCTGTCTGTGTGTGTGTCTCTCCATCTTGTATTTATTTATAAATGTATTGTTATTTTATCCTGATCCTGATAACTCTTTGAGGGTATGCGCTCTTTTGTTTTCTTTTGGTCTTTTTTACCTAATACAGTGCCTTGTAAATTCTCTTTGACTAATTATTAACTGAGGAAATTGAAACTAATTATATTTACTGTCTTATGCCAGAGATCCAAAGTTGCCATTGTGAAATGACCTAGTCTTTTTCATTTACAGATGCTGTAGTCATCTCCTGTTCTACTTTCTCATTTTAGTGCTCTTTTTCTTAAGTGGGATGTAGGGGCAGGGAGTGTCTCATGGGAAATTCCAATCTTGTCTGTTCTCCTTTATCTCCTATATTCTTTACCAAGACATTAAAAAACAGTGTCAACTGTATTTCCTGCTTGAAATGGAGTTTGCACAGGTGACTGACTTGAGAATTTGAACAATTCATGGTTATGAATATTCAAAAAGAAAGAAAAATAAAATCAAAGAAGTTTGTGGAATGTGCAGTCAGAGACAAATAAATTGGTAACTTGGGTAACCTGAGAGGGGCATAAGTATGACTCAACAGGTCTTTTTTTTGCCTTTTGCTATATTCTCAGTGCTCCACAGAGTACTTGGAATACATTGGGAGTTTAATAAATGTTTAACTGAGAAGACAGGACCCCAGAAAGACAGAGTTTGCCTTTGCTGTCTCCAATCCCAGGGCATATTATAGAATGTTGGGCATCCCGGGAGGGTAAGAAAGCTTATTGGAGAGTGCTAGACTTGAAAACAGACTTGAGATGAATTTCCTACCTTTAGCATTAGAAGTCCAATCCCCTCTTTTTATTGATAAGAAAACTGAAACCCAAAGAAGAGCAGCACTTATCCAAAGCCATACAGGGAGCCATGGACAAAACTGGTGTTCAGAAGTTTAAAGTATAGCCACACTTGAGCTACACTCAGCCTTCCCAGGCTACAACACCCTTGACTATCCATCTAGCAAACTGCCTTGCTTTTACTTTTCTTTCTAACTATATCCTCTGACCCTAGTTCCAGGCCTCTTTTTTTTTTTTAGCATCGTACAGGTAACCATGGATGAGTCACTTCCTTTTTGTAAACCTCAGTTTCCTAATCTGTAAAATGGAGATAGTAATACCTTCCTTATGGAATTGATATGAGGCTTAACTAAGATACATTTTCCAAAAGATTTGAGAAGTCAACTGTCATCATCCTTATTTTCATTCCCCTTTCCCTTAACCCTACACCAAGCTCCTCTGCACAGCTCCATCCAGATGATAGCTGACCAAGGTTCCTATTTATCAAATGGGTGGAAGTTAGTTGTTTTCATAAGGTGACTCCAATATTGTTGTGTAGAGGTTAAGAAATAAATGTATAGAACTCAGATTGGAAGATTAATGAAAAGACTCTTAAATGTTCTTTGAACTGAAGGTACACGCGCACACACACACACACACACACACACACACACACACACAGTGAGCTAAGGCTCTTTGGGATCCACTTCATCTTGGGCTGTTGTTTCCTTCATACTTTACAGGATGAAGTACAAGCTGAAGCTGGAGAGTGACATCACCCAAACAACTTGGCTGCCTAAGAGCCCTCTCCTGCTAGATCCTCAGGATTCTGAAAGAAGGAGGATCAAAGGCTCTTCCCTGGCTCAGAAAGGCCCCTCAATTCTGGACAGATGACCCTTCAAATCTGAAACATCCTCACACACTCAGATCCTCTTAGCCTGTGGTATTTGGCAAAGCTTTGAAAAGCACTGGACTTGAGCATGAACTAGGAAACTCAAAACACTCTCCAGCAAGTGCCAAAAAGGGTTTTGGATCTGAGAGAGACATCATGAATGCAGGAATTCTGCAGGACAGAATTGGGAAGACCAATCCCCCGGAGACTACAGCAAACTGCAAAGGATCGCCATTGTGTCACACTGCTTAGGGGAGTTAAGAAGGGGGTTCAAGTTCTAAGTCTGACACTTTTTACTTTTGTGATTTTGGACAGGTTAACCTCTTTGCACCTCAGTTTCCTTATCTGTAAAGTGAAAGAATCAGACTAAGTCGACTTTGAGTTTGTTGATGAGTTCCTCTGGGAGGCTCCATTTTGGGGAAGAGCCCAGACTGACAGCCTTCATCCCCCTCCAGGCTCTGCTGCTGCCTTTCAGGATGTTGCCTTGTACCTCTATGGGTACCCCTGCTTTTTAGTTCCTTTTTATGTATTATTTTTGTCTTCTTGTGAGAAAAGGAGTAAGGGAACAACTATAAAGATTTGGAATGGCTTTTCTGTAATTAGTACATGAGCTGAGCTAGATGATGCACTGGATAGAGCATCAGGCCTAAAGTCAGAAAGAAGCAAGTTTAAATGTGATCTCAGATACATAAACTATGTATGTCTAGGCAAGTCATTTTACCCAGTTTACCTCAATTCCTCATCTGCAAAATGAACTTAAGAAGGAAATAGCAAACCACTGCAATATCCTTGTCAAGAACCCCCCAAATGGGGTCACAGAGAATAGGACACAACTAAAATGGTTGAAAAACAAGAAGTTCTAAGGGGCACAAGTGAGAAGAAAATGCATTACAGGCATGGAAAACAACCTTAACAAAGGCATGGAGGAGGAGGCAAGTTGAGCATATTTCATGTATGGCAGCTTAGCTCAATTACAGGTCTCCTAGAGGGGAATAGTGTTCAGCAAGCCTAAAAAGACAAAATGGAGTTAGTTCATAAATGATATCAACTTTGACAAAAGCACTTTGCAAAATTTAAATAGTTATAGAACAGTTGAATGATGATGATTATTAGGTATTGTTAATTTGCATTTAAAAATATTCACTTTGGTAACTTTCTGTATGGGCAAATTGGAAAGAAGGATTGAACAAGGCAGGTGCAATTCTGATCTCTTTTCTGGCATACCACACATGTCTGACTCAACATACAAGGAGAACAAGAAAAGTGAACCACACAGTGGACATTTAAAAGGGAGTGACCCAGCCCATAGTATCCCTTCTCTTCTCTTTTTGGTTCTTGTTCTGAACCACTTTCCTGGCTTTAAAGTCAGCTCTTATTCATGATTCTACATTATCTCATGTCTTGTTTGGTCAGTATAAACATGGCGGAAGTAAAGCCCAGATGAAAAGTAGAGTAGGATCCATCTAATTATTGGAACCTATGGCTCCTAAATCTCCAAATCTAAATTCATAATTCTATGATCCCTAAGTTATAAGGAAATGTGGCCAAAATCCTCCACCCAGAAGTCTGTGATTCTCAATGCTGGTCTTCCAAGCTACTCTCTGGATAGTTCATCCAGAGACCAAGTGCCAGCATTCCTCTGGATTTCCCCCTTCAAGTTTCCCATCTCCCTCAATGCAGATTATTTTTTGTGGAATAACAGATTTTTCACTATGTAGATTCAGAGAATTTAAGGCATAAGTATTTTCTAGCAAGACTGAAATCCTGGGTATCCTTCCTCCAAAACCCTCTGGGACTTAAGGGCAATTGAGGAATAGTTGGAAATCTTGGCCAAATAGAATCAGGGCTTCCTGGCCAGTAGACTAAAGAATGCCCTGTTGACCACTGGAGCCTTCTGGGAGCCCTGGGAAATGAGCTGGAAGAAGCAGTCAAATGAAAGAAAACAGCCTTGCAAAAGAAACTGTCTAAGATACAAATGCTTTGGGTTGTCACTGAGAGAAAGGTTCCCCTGTTTCTTCTCCAGGAGGAAATCTATTGCAATGGGCCTGTTAATTGCCCAGTGAAGTCTGGGACTGGGTATTATATGACTGCCCTTCAATTTCTGCAAGTCTTGGATTGGGGGGGGGGGGAGGTACCAAATAAATAAATAAATAAAGCTCCAAATCATGATACAGCAATTAAGGGCCTATTACTCCAATGCAAATATCCATAGAAAGAGCTGAATAAAACTCCATTTGGAAGAATGAAGTCTGGATTACAGTAATTGCAGGCTGTCTGCTGGCTCTCTGGCGTCAGGCCCCAGTGGAGGCTGCCAGCTAGCCTCGCTAATCACCTGTCTTCCAGGAAGGGAATATGGGGAGGAAAGGAGTAAAGAAAGCCAGAAAAAAGGGGGCAGAATGGCATGGGGGGAAGGGGAAGGGGGAGGGAGAAGTAGCCCAGGCCACCAACACATTCTC
The DNA here is from genome assembly GCA_023553655.1 of Myrmecobius fasciatus. Classification (NCBI taxonomy): domain Eukaryota; kingdom Metazoa; phylum Chordata; class Mammalia; order Dasyuromorphia; family Myrmecobiidae; genus Myrmecobius; species Myrmecobius fasciatus. The sequence goes on from JAJPUD010001770.1 coordinate 352,346, forward strand.
ATTCAGCTGTGATGCTCCCGCTCTGCAAGAGTACAGATTGGCTTTTCTGATTTAGCCCTTCAGAATGATTCCCTAACCCAGCAAGGTAGCTTCTCCCTGCTGAACGCCTAAATTTCCCATTAGTCTCCTTCATACACTTAGAATTCTAGCCCAACTAACTTTACTTGAATTTCCCTGGACGCCACCTTTTATCTCCCACTCCCACACCTTTGCCCAGGCTGTCCCTCATGCTTCATACCTCTGTTTCTTGGAATCCATAGCATTTAGGGCTCAGCTTGAGTACCACTGCTTTTAAGAAGGATTTCCTGATCTTCCTCACTAGTAAGACTCACCTCATCCCCTCTGAAATTATTTTGTTTTTGTTCTTAATATATTTTAATGTATTTAGCAGTGTTCATGTTTTGCTTTAGGATGCTTTAAGTTCCTGGAATCAAGTACAATTTTCATTTTACCTTTTTAAATTCAGGATTCACTCAAGTCAATGAGTATCTATTAAGTACTTAATATGAACCAGACATTGTGCTAAGCACTGGGAATACAAAGAAAGGCCAAAAAAAAGTCCCTTTATTTTTTTAATTTGCTTTTTCCAATTGTATTTTTTAATATATGTAAAGATAGTTTTCAACATACATTTTTGTAGATAACAATGAAAATCGTCAAACCTGCTCTTTCTTAAGCCTAGTTAAGTGAATCTTTGGGGTAATTTAAATGGATGAAGCAGCCAGGAGAATAGTGAGATTGAAAGGTATTTTCTCACTCCAGTATAATTAAGAGGCAAACCTAAAGAAGTAGAAACTGAGAGAAAGGCAAAGCAGGCCAAGAGTCAAGCTGTTTGAACCCCTTCTCATATTTTAAAAGAAGGGAAGAAAATGCTAAACTTCATCTATAGATGACTGAAAATAAAGATATAATTTCTGCCCCACTTCCCCTTCCCTTGCCCCCCTCCCAAAAAGATAGCCTTACCTAGAGGTTTTTGTTGATAGTAAGGTTGGCACCATGGTTTGACTCACACAAGGGCTGAAATTTCCCTGAGATTAAAGATCTATGAAAGTGTTTCCTAAGGGGATGAGGTTGCAAAGCAGCTGGATTTTAGGAGTGAATCAATTCAACAGAATAGCAGCAAGTAGCAATATAGTGCAATGGAGAAGGTAATTTCAATGGATCACATTAGTAAAATTAAAGCTGGGGGGTTAGGGAGAAAGGTAGAAGACCATATGATATCAGAAAAGCAGATGACAGTAGCAATCTTTGGAGTCAGAAAAAACTGAAGCTGAGATGTAGTCCTAGGAGACTGAGTTGTCTTGAGTATGTATCATCTCTATATTGTATTACCCACATGTATTTCCTGGCTATACATATTTTCTCTATATGTTTCCTTTCCTACTAATGTCATGATAATCTTTGGGAAAATGTGCAGTGTTTTATAGGAAAGAATGACTTTTTCTTGTTATTCATCTTGTTATAGTGCTAATTCTAGTGCCTTCCCTCTGTTAATTATTTCCTTTTTATTTTGCATAGCTTACTTTCTATACTTTTGTTTACATGTTGTCTCTCCTGCCAAAAAGAGGCAAAAATCTTTTGCCTCTTTTTGTATTCCCAAACACTTAGTATGGTGTCTGGCATATAGTATACTAAATGCGTATTTATTGATTGAAATTCAATGCTATTGCTTCGAATTCATATGTCTTCTGGTTTGGTGTGATAAAAGAAAAAAATTTTTTGGTGCTTATGAACTATTGTTTTAAGTTGCTATTGACCCAAAGTGTGCCTTGAACCCAGACTTAGTTTTCAAGAATTCTCATGTGAAGGGAACCCCAAGCTGCATTAAGAAAATATCTTTCTTTCTTGATAAGATGTGGAAGACATTGAAGAGGGGATACTTCATACCTCATCTTGCCTTCAGCTACCTGCCATTGGCGTTACTTTGTTTTTCAAAAGATTGTATGTTCAAACCCATATGGACACACAGTCCATTCTGCTGACATTTTTTCCTACTGCAAGGGACTAAACTTTCTTTTTTGTCAAAAAGAGCTGGGGGTGAAGGGGGTTAGAAAGGAGCTCAGCTTTAAAACTGGAAACATCTGCTCAGTGAGCACCTGAGTATGTCAGGGAGCCCAGAGGTCAGTCACTCTTAAAAATGCTCAGAAGATAAGAGTTCTCCTTTGAAATGAACTGCTTCCTGTTGGATGGTTCTCAGATTCCAAGCAGAATAAGAGGTAACTATGGGGATAATGATCACAGCCTTGATAAGGGAAGCACAAATGAAAGGTAGTTTAGGAGGGAAAAACATCATTGTTTTCAGATATTGGACTTGTATCTATTTAAAGTCATTGTCCAAATCCTTTACCTTCTAGATCTATACAGAATTCCCCATTCCCTTACCAACTATTAATTTCCCTACCCAGACAGGAGACAAGTTCTTAGGTAGGTTTGAAGCCTATTGGCCGGAACCTAACACTTTTGATTAATAACAGGAAAAACTGTAAGCCCAGAACCCAATCTAGACTCAGAGAGACACAAAGTCTGCCAAATGGCTACCGAAGTAGGGGACTGGGTCACCAAGGACTTATCTGGTACACCTGCTCACTGCCAGAGTCTTGTCAGTTACACAGATGCTATTCTCATCAGCTTATTACAGTGGGGGGCTATTACTGTTAAAGTACTAACCTTTTTGGCAGCCCATCTCTGCCACTGCAACAGTCCAAACTCCTCCAGACAAGGAGTAGCTAAAACTTAGAACAATGATCCCCAACAGCCCCTGCTCTAGGAAGTGTTAATGTATCATATTACATGAAACAATGATGCAGAAAATATCTCTTCATCCTAATGGGATGTCCCTCCCCTCTTGAAGCAATGGACCAGCATGACAGGGTTGGAGAAGGAAGACTGGAAGATTTGCTAATTACTACCAAAGTAGATTAAATAAACCATTAAAACGGGAAAGTTGGAATATTTGTGATACTCAAGCTTCATTAAGCCAGGTCAGATTACTCTTGGAATGAGTTTTACAGGACTTTTATAAAATACACTATTATTGAAGAGAAGGAACATTGGGACAGAGAATCTGCCCAGATTCTATAGCAGAAATTTACTATATAGACTATGAGAAGTACAAATGATCTCTGCAAATGGTCTACTAGGGGTAAAATCGCAGAAAAAAAGCTCTTTGCCTATGGCCATGCCATCTCAGAGATTCCTCACAATATATCAAAATTTAGAATTGTACAAGACTTCAAAAATCCAATTCCCAAAAGAAGGAAACAGGGCTGCAGAAGTAAAATCTCTTGCAAAAGGGCATCCACCTTATTGCCAGAATTTCCTTCTGTTGCCTGTATGGCCCAGGACTCTGTTTATCTCTCGTTTGGCAACTACATAACTCCCTTTCTGCACATTGTTATTCTGTCTCAATAATCTTCATAGTGATACACATAGATATACACATAGTGATACAGAGCTGTTGCTACAACTAAGTTGAATGTGCAAAGAATCATCATTCAAAATCAGATACTATATTGTTATTTTTGTTTTTAATTCTTTTAAGAAAAAGTGACAGACTTTCTTGGAGAAAAATGGCAACCTCAAATATACGTACAGGGTATGTGTTGAATCATTTTTCACTGTTTCTTTTGGAAAATTAACATGGTACCTACCAATCTTTGTGCACCAAAAGGAATGTTAAGCTCAAATGTGAGTTAAGAAAAACTTACAAACTGGATATGCCTTTGTCATTGCTGCCTAATCTGAGCACCAACGAATAAGTTTGCTCTTTTGGAGCTGAGAAAAATATTGCTGGCCCTCCCTTGATTAGTGAAAATGGAGAATGACACTGGTGAAGATCTTCATTTTTACAAGCAAGGAAGCAGACATGTCAGGTATAAATCCAACTCCCCAGGCAATCTAAGACCCATAAATCTCTCTAGGGGAAGCCTTCCAGGGAATGATTCAGTTTTTTAGGACCCAGTCTCTCATCAGGAAGTCAGAAGAGAAGGAAGAGCTTCTTTTTCTTATAGAGCTGTCAGGATCTCTCACAGATTCTATTCTGAAATAAGAGTAACAGAATGATTGAGGGAACTGCTGTGATGAACTGCATTGGAGCACTCGACCCTACTCCAACCTCCTCCACATAAACATTCTGGCTCAGCCAATCAGGGGTCTTGCCTGTCACCCAAGGCACATGTCCAACAAGGTTGATCTGTTTCCTGGATAAAATGTGGAAGGACCTCTCAATACCCATGCCCAAGCCTGGCTCTTTCTGCACTGATCCAGCAGTAACTGACTTTCCCTGAGGCTTAGACCCTTTTAAAATATTGGAAGAGAGTAGGAGCCCAGAGGCAGTAGGATCTAGAATAGTGAAATTTTGCTGTGGAATGGAAAAGAAGGAAGATGACGAAGCTCTAGATCCCAGGGAGGTACAGGTTTCCATGGCAAAAAGGGGAAAGATTGGGGACTAAGGGTAAGGAGAAGGGAGACAAAAAACAGTAGACCACAGATCCATAACTGGAAGAGATTTCAGAGACCATTTAGTCCAGCCTCCTCATTTTCCAAATGGGGAATTTGAAATCTAGTGAGTTTCAAAGATCTCCTAAGGTCACATAGGTAGTAATCAGCATAGGTAAGATTTAAATCCAGATCCTCTCATTCTAAAAGGAGTGTTCTTCCCACTATAAGTAGGAGACTGTCTCTAATACATGGCATCTTTTTAATTTGACTTAGAGTGGCCTGGGACTCCCTTCCTGTTTGTTACTAGATTGTCTTCTTCTAGGGACATCAGTTCTGATATAAGCCAAAGAAAAGAGTATGTGAAATGATCCAGAGAATAAAGGTATAGGAAGGAAAGGCATGGGACTTGGAGACAGGACATTGCAGTTGGAATAGGCTTCTTCACTATGGAGCTATTAATGGTCTGATGCACTGGAATAAGCACTGGCTCTGAAATTAGAAAATCTGGGTTCAAATCCTACTTTTCCCCTCTCCTCCCTTTCTTACTTTCCCCTCCCCTCCCTTCCTCTCTTCTCCTCATCTCCCTTCCCCTCTTTTTCCCTCCCTTTCCTTCTTCTCCCCTTCCTTCCCTTTTTCTCCCCTCTCTTCCCTTCTCCTCCCCTTTCTTTTCTTCTTCTCCAGTCTCCTCCCTTCCTTTTAACTTATAACACCAACAGGCTCTTCACTCCACATATGCTCTTGCTTTGCCTGGGCCAAAGATGACTTTTGGCTGGTAACCATGTGGAGAGGAGATAGTGGTGGAGCTCTGATCACAGAGAGGTGGGATGGCATAGTGAGTATAACCCTGAACTACAAGTTAGAAAGATCCAAAATTCCATCTTCTACAGGAAGCTTTTCCCAGTCTCTCTTAATTCCAATGCCTTCCTACTATTAATTATCTTCCATGTATCCTGTATATAGCTTTTTTGTATATATTTATTTGCTTGTTGTCTCTCCCATTAAATTGTAAATTCCTTGAGGGCAAAGATTGTCTTTTGAGCACTTAGCACACCACCTGACACATATTAGGTGCTTACTAAATGTGTGTTGAATGACTGACTAACTGATCTGGGTTTATATACTAGCTGTAGGTGATACTGGACAAATTATAGAACCTCTCTGAGACTATTTCCACATCTATAAAAATGGGGACAATAAAAGCACTAATACCTGCCTCCCAGGCCTTCCATGAGGCTCAAATGACATGGAAAATGTTTTGAAGATGATCCACCATGATTCCAGAAAAACCATGCTGAAAAATGCTACCCAGCTCCTGACAGAGAGGTGGTGATCTCCGGGTGCAGAATGAGATAGACTTTTTTGGATATGGTCAGTGTGGGAATTTGTTTTGCTTGATGATGTATATTTGTAAAAAAAAAAAGAAAGAAAGAAAGAAAGAAAGAAAGAAAGAAAGAAAGAAAGAAAGAAAGAAAGAAAGAAAGAAAGAAAGAAAGAAAGAAAGAAAGAAAGAAAGAAAGAAGGAAAGAAAGAAAGGAAGAAAGAAAAGAAAAAAAAGAAAAAAAAACTTTGATTTTTTTTTCTTCCAATGGGGGAGGAAGCTGAAAGAGAGAGAGGGAAAAAAAACGGATGTTTTATTAATTGGGTGGGGAGGGAAATGGGAAAAGTTTTTTTTAATAGTTTTTATAAACTTTAATGCTCTACTATTATTTACTAATGATACTATTATATTATGTCATATTGTATTATAGCAGAGTATAACATGGCATTTTGGATTATATCATATCAATGTTATTAGTATTATTTCTCATGAATCTGACCTTTATTCTTTCCCCCCAACTGTTAGGAGTTGTCTCTTCCTGGGGCTGGGCCTGAGACCAGGTTGAGAGCTGATGGAAAAAGCTGGTAGAATGAGGAAATTGGCCCACCAGCTTCCCCACATCACTCCCAACCCCAGCAAACCTCATCTGTTTGTTTTCCTTTCACAACAGCCAAAATGCAGCTAAATGTTACTGGGGAGACCTGGAGGCCAGAGAGTGGAGCAGCAAAGTTGATATGTGGGAATACAGCAAACCAAAGGGGATGAAAAAAAAATCCAAATGAGGACATAGTTAAGAAAACTTTCATAGAAAGCTACCCAGCAGGTCTTTTGAAACTGGAGAACAATGCTCCTTTGCCTTAATTATTCTCCTGCAAAGCTTCCTGTTGTGTGAACGGATTGGACAACATATGCTTTACTTTTCTTGGGGTTAAAAATCTGCTGCCACCCCAATTTTAAGTTCATAAAACACCTCTCCCCATTGCTTTTTACCCACTAGAAACTAGTGCATGCTGAGGGCAAGGTCTGTGGGTCTGTGTGTATGTTTGTGTTTGCTTTCACAAAAAAAACAGCTTAATTAGTCTTATTTAAAATATGATTGTTCCTTGAGGCTCTGTGCAGAAATCAATTTGGGTGGACTGTTGGGTGGATTGTGTTCCCCCTGCTCCATCACCACCCCTTTCTCACATGGTTACCAGCTGAAAGTCAACTTTGTCTTACACAAAGTAAGGGCATATGAGCAGTGAAGAGCCTGCTGGTGTTATAAGTTAAGATCAATCGATTTTCCCTATGGGGGAAGAAGCTCACTTCATGAGTTGTAAATAGAGGGAAATGAACCACTTACAGAATTATTTCTAATGTGGCTGATGGTTACAGCTGCTGTGGCAAATGGAACAGATCTGGACTAGCCAGAAGAGATACTGTGGTCCTTCCCCCCAAAACAGACCTGGTTTCCATACTTGGGTTCAATTACTGGTGAAGTATTTGGCAAACCAAGTCCCTGAGCCTCTGTACCCTTCCCAGGCTAAACGAGAGAATATGACAAGATGTTATTGGTACTGATGCCCTAGCTGGCATTCTTCAAGAGGGCTAAGTACTGGTTTTCAGAACATGGACCCAGGGGAACCCCCCCCATGGAAAAAAAAAAGCAAGATTCAGCAACCACAACATCACATGAGCCTGCTTAAAGCTGGGTGGACAGGCTACCAATCACAGCCTCTGGTGGGTGTTGTTGACAACGGCAATGATGTGGTAGAACCCGGAATTGACTCAAAGGAAAGGGTTCCCTCCCACAGAGTCAGCAGCACAAAACATTTTGTTGGGTGGATGTGTCTGGCATCCCTGGACAATACATATATTGCTTAAAGCAGCCCTAGAGAAAAAAAAAGAAAGAAAATCTGAAAAAGGGCTGAACTTCAAATACAATCGAATCCTGCTGTAACTTGACTCATTAAGTCACTGATGCAAATATACCACCCATCAGACCGGATTTCCTGGAATATAACTCCATGTAGAAAAAGCCTAGAATCAGGTGACTATCCTATTACACAGACATTAGCCCTATCCCCCAAACACTAAAAAGGATGTTATTTTACTTTTTCCTCCACAACTGTCTGTCTGTTTTTTCACTGTCCAGTCACCTTCCATTACTCACATACTAAAAATAACATGAAGTATAGTGGATCATTCTTAATGTCAGAACAACCAAAGTTACTTGCATCCTGTTTGACCATCCCCACTTTGCTAGCTGTCCCACAGATGCTCTATCTGGGGCAACCAGATCTCCTTAACCCACTCAAGTTTTGGAACACTATCTGATTGATGAGTCAGTCGATGAAAATACACATGAACTACTGTATCTAGCCAGCCCCAGACGCCAGATCATGGTTCACACCCAATCTGGCGATCTCTTTGCCATCTGCCCTACTACCTTCCCAAAATGTACCCATTTCCTTTTCACACCTTGCCCCAGGAACTATAATCAAATCGATATTACTATTGTTTCTGGAAAGAATATACCTTGATTCCTTCTGACTTCCCCCCCCCAAAAAAACACACTTTTCTAGACACTACTGCTTTACATCTTTTCCTACAAGAATGCAAGCTCCTTGGGGCCACTATTATCTGGGGGTGAGGTTCTTTTGTTTGGGATATTTGTATCTCCAGTAGTTAGCTGAGCACCTGTCATGGAGTAAATATTTGATAAATTCTTTTTACCCATTCATTCCATCATCCCCACTTCTGACACATACTCGTATGTGACTTCAGCCAGATCACTTAACCTTCTGGGTAGCACTTTATAAGTGGCAGATGAATCTTCATTGATGGGGGAAGTTTCATATTGAGAGTTCTCCCCAATGATGAAATCCCAGGTTCCAATTAAAATGTAAAATATATCCCTAAAAATAACAAACTAGTCTCTGCTACCCACCTTTTTTTTCTTTCCAAACAAGCTGAAGTCACCTAAGCTGGCTTTTAGAAGATTATGCTCAATTAGTCAAAAATCAATCTTTAAAAAATGAAATTAAAATAAAATAAATCAACCATTAAATATTTATTAATCATCTCCTATGTTCCAGGTACTATGCTTAGCACTGGGGATACAGATATTTTAAAAAAGGAAATTCTTATTACAAGGAGTTTATAATCTGATAGGTGAAGACAACACTCCAAAGGGGGAAAACAGAAGCATCCTGGGGACATGGTGAGATTAGAAAAGTTCCAAAGTAATGCAGGCAGGTGAGAAATGAGCCTTCAAAGCTGACCTCCATCAGATAGTCAAAGTTCATGGTTCACTCATCAATCAGAGGGGAGGTAGTGATGAGGTACAGCACTAAGACTAGTTGGTTGTTTGGTTAGTATTGTCCTTTGTTCTTGAAGAGTACCAAGACTAAAAAGGATGCTGAAGGATGATGAGATTTTCCAATTAAGGAGAATGATGGAGAATATTAGAGTACTACTAACAAAATAATAAGGCCAGAAAAGAAATTAATTCAATTCAATTATCATTTTTAAAGCACTTCATATACACCAAGCTCTGAGTGAAGTACCAGAGATATAAAGACAGTAAACATTTATTAACCATCTACTATATACTAGGTACTGTGCCAATGCTGGAAATATAAAGACATGAAAAAGAGTCCCTGTCCTGAAGGAGCTAACTGGGACTGGGGAGACAGAAAAAAAATTTCCTAATCTTAAGTAGCCGAAAGATGGGGGGCACATCAACACATACATAAATGAATAAAGATGAAGAATTTTTTGGATCCCAAACCATGATTTCACTGATATATGGAAACCCCTACCACCAATGAAGGTCAACAAACTTACTACAATGTTTAATCTTAAAGGGGCATGGGAAGATTTGTTTGATTCTTTTTAATAGAAGATGTTTCCTCAGTTTAGAGTACAAAGATTCATGGGATCACAGATTTAAAGTAAGAAGTGAATTTGAAGGTCATCTTGTCCAATTCTCCAAAACTCAGATGAAAAAATTAAACCAGACTAGTGACTTGACTTATTCGAGTGTTATAAGCAAGAAGCCAGTTAATAATAAATAATAGCTAGCATTTATACAAAACTTATCTACAATGATTCGGGTATTGTGTAAGAACTTTATAAATATTGGTTCATCTGATTCATGCAATAATCCTGTAAGACAGATTCTATTATTATCCTCATTTTATAGAAGATGAAACTGAAGTAGACAGAAGATAAGTGATTTGCCCAGGATCACCCAGCCAGGGAATGTCTGAGGTCATATTTGAACAGGTCTTCTTAACTCTACCCCATGTGGGGTTTTCTTGGCAAAGACACTGGAGTGATTTTCCATTTCCTTTTCCAGTTAATATTTCAGATGAGGAAACTGAGGCAATTGGCATTAAGTGACTAACCCAGGGTCACTAAACTAGAAAGTTTCTGAGACTGGATTTGAACTTAGGAAGAGAAGTCTTCCTGATTCCAGGCCCCATGCTCTATCAACTATACTACCTTGCTGACAAGAGTTAGGATTTGAACTCAGGTCCTCTGGCTCCAAATAGAATACAGCATCATACTGTCTCTCTTTCTTCATATAGAAAGAAAATCCTATAATTTCAGAAATCAACAAAAAGACCCCTCCAAAAAAGCAGTTTCAGATCAGAGATCAACAGCTCCCCAGAAACATGCCAATTACTGAAGATTATGGGGATATACTTGGCATGGGAAGACCAAAGAAAATGAAGAAAGCAAAATACACTTGTTCCAAAATTATGTAGTTGCCCAATCAATCAAGTAATTTTTAAGGCTCTATGAATTCCTGATGACTGTCCAGAATTGTTTTTGATATTTTTTTGCAGACTTTCTACAAATCTCTCCAGCAACTGGCCAAAAATAGGCATAGCTGAGCAGAAACATCCAGCTTAAAGAAGAAATGGGAATCACTGTTCCAAGTTTCAAATCCCTGAAGACTTCATAAATAAGAAATTTGGAAGGCTCAAAATTGGAGACCATTGAGACAGAAGAAAAAGAAGAAGAGGAGGAGGAGGAGGAGGAGGAGGAGGAGGAGGAGGAAGAGGAGGAAGAGGAGGAGGAAGAGGAAAAAGAAAGAGAGAGAAAAGAGGGAAGAAAGAAAAAAGGGAGGGAGAAAGAAAAGAAAGGAGGAATGAAAAGAGAAAGGAGGGAAGAAAGAAGGAAAGAGTGAAGAAGACAGAGAGGGAGGAAGGAAAGAAAGAAGGGTGACAGAAGATAGGAAAGTAAGAATGAATGAAGAAATGAGGGAAGAAAGGAAGAAAAATGAAATGAAGAAAAGAGGGAGAAATGAAAGAAGGAAGGTAGAAAGTAAAAAAGAAAGCAGGAAGGAAGAAAGGAGGGAAAAAATAAGGGAGAGAGAAATTAGGGAGGCAGGAAGGTAGGAAGGAAGAAAAGGCTATAGAAGAAAGGAGGGAAGAGAGAAAAAAAGAAGGAAGAAAAAAATAAAGAAAGAAGAAAGGGAAAGAGGAAGGAAAGAAGAGAGGCAGGAAGATAGAAAGGGAAGAAAGGAGGGAAGAGAGAGAAAGAAAAGAGGGAAGAAACAAGGAAGGGTGAGGGGAAACGAAGAAGGGAAGGAAGGAAGGAGAAAGAAAGAAAGAAAGAAAGAAAGAAAGAAAGAAAGAAAGAAAGA
>JAJPUD010001771.1:0-126436 GCA_023553655.1 Myrmecobius fasciatus
CCATATTGGATTCTTTATTGAATATTTTAGTTTCTTCTTGGTAGTATATCCACTCAGTGCTGTGTTAGTCCCTTAATCTATATTTTCTAATTCTTCTCTAACCCTGTACATATATTAATGTTCTTTAATACTTGTAGTTTCTGTATGGAGAAAAAACATGCATTGCTACACCATATTACCTACTGCATCCAGGCTTTTGTAACACTATTCTGTATTTTTCTCCCTCTCCCTATCCCACCCAACTCTATTAAAGTCTTTTGTCAGCTAATATCTTTGTAGCTTGTTAAAAGTTGGGATAAGGGAGAGCCAAAAGAAACTGCCAACTACATAATTTCCATAGACTTGGCTTCAGGGGATTACTGAAATAAAAGGATTCTGAAAAGCCCTTCTGAACTAGGGTTCAAAGGTCTGGTATGCACTCTTTCTGTGAATAAACTTGGTAATAGAATATATATAGTCATTCTGAGCCCTATGTCTCCTACCTAGGTAGAAAACAGGAGTGAGGTTCTACCTTTGTTCCAGCTGCAGTTCTAAATTCTAGTCTTTAGTCTTTTAATAGGTTAATTCATCTTTATTTTTGTTAATTTTTAACTATTAACTTTTAGAAAGTTAATTAACCTGCCCTGAAAATTCAAGTGCTATGCTTTTTGGAAATCTCATGCATCTTGACTTTGAGGATGTGGACCAGGGTGTAATGTGGGGAAATAGAGAAATTTGTATTCTAGTTTTGTAAACTATTGCTATTATGCAAATATATCTCCAGAGATGTTTTGGAATATATTTTCTTCTGTGGATCCCAGACAATATCATTGACATACAGTTAAAATGCTTCTTAACATCTCAGACTCTATGGTGATTCTAGCTTCTGTAGCTTAATGTTAGATTTGCTTAGGATTCAACAAAGACCTGTTTTAACATTTTTATAGTCAAAATTTTGTCTACCAAAGATTTGATTTAAATTTCATTTTTTAAAAACATTATCAAGTGCTTTTTTTCTCCCTTTCATTTTATCTTTCCCTCTCCCCTTGAAAAAACAAAACCTTGGAACAAATAATTATATTTAAGCAAACAAATCCCCATGCTGATCATATTCCAGGAAAAATGTATCTTTTTTTCACGTATTAGGTTGTCACTTCTTTACCAGGAGGTAGGTAGCATTTCTCATCATTCTTCTGAAATTATGATTTATCATTGTGTTGGTGAGTTTCCAAGTCTTTCTAAATTGTTTTTAGTTGATGTAATAAATTGTTCTCCTACATCTCATTTCATATAAGTCTCAAATTTCACTGAAACCTTCTCTTTCATTTCTTACAGCACAATATTATATTACACTTATCTATCATATTATGTTTAGCCATTCATCATTTGATGAGTACTCCCTTAATTTCTATTTCTTTGTCATTACAAAAAGACTTGTTATAATTTTTTTTTATATGTAAGACCTTTCTTTGGTTTCTTTGAGGTATAAGCCTCATAGAAATACTGCTGGATTAGTTAGTAACTTTTTGGGCTTAGGTCCAAATTGCTTTCTTTGATGGCTGTGCTAATTTGTGCCTCCCACCAGTGTGCTGGTTTTACTACAGTCCTTCCAATATTTATCATTTATCAGATCCAGCTTTCACTTACGTAGCTATATGATTTTGGGCAATTCACTCAACTTTTTTCTTCCTTCTATAAAATGAGAATAGCATTACCTCCCTCAAAGGATTGGTGTGAGGTTCAAATTAGTCACCTTAAAATAAAATGCTTTGTAAACCTTTGAGTACTGTATAAGTATTAACTCCTATTATGTTTTTGGTTTTTTTGTCAACTTTGCAAATCTGGGTGTGACGTAGAACCTTAGAGTTGCTTTAATTTGCATTTCTCTTAATTTCTTGTGATTTGGAACACTTTTTCATATGGCTGTAGATAGTTTGGATTTCTTCACTTGAGAACATCTTTTTATTGTATTGTTTTTTAGAACTATCTCTTCTAGGTTAAATAGGCCCTCTTGATAATTGAGTATGGGCTTTAATATGTCATTAAAACCAAGGCTAGCTTTTAATCTTAGGCATTTTGTTGTTAGATTTGAAAGCTTCTTTAAAAAAATTAGATATTTTATATTTAGTTTTAGTTATAGAAGTTTTACTGTAATTGTTGTTCATGCTAAGCAGTGTGAGATGTTTGCCAAAGAAATGCTTGTGTTTTTTCATTTTAAGTAAAATGAAATAGAATAGATAGAATTAAATGAACATTTAATGTAGGGCATTATATTTGAATTGTTTACAACTTTTACAATCTATCCCTCATTTTTGAAGATAGGTCAGTATGTTTAACTTACCAGAAAATGTGTTTCAATATTATTTGAGGCTGAGCGTGTATAGCACACAAATACTCTGGGCATGCTTTCTCACTTTTAAAATAAATTGTAAGTAAAAGGGTAAAATTAGTTATAAAATACGAGAGTTGGTTAGGAATCCAATATTGAATATAGTAGTGTCTAAATCCCAGTTTTCATGAGGAAAAAAAACTTAAATGTTTCTGTCCAGAGAATTAAAGGATTAATGATATTATGACATTTGGGTCATACAGAAAATCAGGGTAATAAAGCAGCAAGAAGGTCAGCCTTGAAGTCAGAAACATTTTTCAAATCTTACTTTTGACATATATCAGCTATGTGATGGGCAAATCCCTGAAACTCACTCTCAAAGGCAAATATGACTGAAGTTGCTAATTCCCATAGGGGGAATTTCAATCTTGGGAATTTGCCACAATAATAAAATTACAGGTCTTAACTACCACTCTTTTATTTTCACAAAAAAAAAAAATTTAAAAAAGCTAATATTTAAAGTTAACATTTTTTAATTACCACTGTTTTTCAAGTTTTTGAATCTATAAGTTAATGCTTATTTCCTTACTATCCTTCCCTCAGGATCATTCCTAGTATCCTAGATTTAGAGTTGGACATTAGAGGATATTGAGTTTAATAATCCCTATTCCCATTTTACAGTTTTGGAAACTGGGGCTAAGGGTTTAAGTGACTTGATAGGGTCACATAATAAGAGTCACAGATGGAATTTGTATTGAAATCTTCCTTCCTTATCTGTCCATTATCCTCATACTACTTCAGTCATTCAGTGGTAAAGTGTTAAGTAGACCCAGACTATTTAAGACAAAGATGGAGTAATTCATATGTAATGCCCAATAGGAAAATGATCCACATAACTTAGGTGAAAAGTCATTGACTTTTCCCCCATCATCTTAGAGGTTAGAACAGAGCAGAATGCAGGGAGGAGGAGATGAATATTTAAGATAGGCTTCTTATCAGCATCCTAAGCTATGGCACACTTGAAGTTAAAATATTTCTAGAAAAATATATAAATACACTATTGATCAGAGAAATGCAAATTAAGACAACTCTGAGATACCACTACACACCTGTCAGATTGGCTAAAATGACAGGAAAAGATAAAGATGAATGTTGGAGGGGATGTGGGAAGGCTGGGACACTGATGCATTGTTGGTGGAGCTGTGAACGGATCCAACCATTCTGGAGAGCAATTTGGAACTATGCTCAAAAAGTTATCAAACTGTGCATACCCTTTGACCCAGCAGTGTTTCTACTGGGCCTATATCCCAAAGAGATTTTAAAGGAGGGAAAGGGACCCACATGTCCAAAAATGTTTGTGGCAGCCCTTTTTGTAGTGGCAAGAAACTGGAAATTGAAAGGATGCCCATCAATTGGAGAATGGCTGAATAAATTATGGTATATGAATGTTGGAATAATATTGTTCTGAAAGAAACGACCAACAGGATTTCAGAGAGGCCTGGAGAGACTTGCATGAACTGATGCTGAGTGAAATCAGCAGAACCAGGAGAACATTATACACAGCAACAAGACTATAGGATGATCAATTTTGATGGACATGGTTCTCTTCAACAATGATGTGATTCAAACCAGTTGTTCAGCGATGAAGATAGTCATATACATCCAGAGAGAGGCCTGTGGGAACTGAGTGTGAACCACAACACAGCATTTTAACGCTTTCTGTGAATATTTCCATGCATTTTGTTTTCCTTCTTAGGTTGTTTTTTCTTCTCTTTCTAGATTTGATGTTTCTTGTGCAGTAAGATAACTGTATAGATATGTATACATGTATTGTATTTGTCATATAATTTATCCTATTTAGCATGTATTAGATTACCTGTCATCTAGGGGTGGAGGGGTGGGAAGGAGGGGAAAAGCTTGGGGAAAAAAAAAGTTTTTGCAAAGGTCAGTGTAGAAAAATCACTCATATGTTTTGTAAATAAAAAGCTTTATTAAAAAAAAGAAAAATATATAAATAGTAATTTGCTCCAAATTTCAAAAGAATATATAAATAGAAAACTTCAAGACTTTTTTTCTGTTCAGAGTAAGTGGCTTATCTAAGGATTAAAGAAATAACAATTAAATCTAACTTTTCCCCATTAAATTTTTTTACAGCTAAGTACAAATTCCTTTTAAAAAGGGAGCCATATGGGGCAGCTAGGTGGCGCAGTGGTTAGAGCACCAGCCCTGAAGTCAGGAGGACCTGAGTTCAAATCTGGTCTCAGACACTTCCTAGCTGTGTGACCCTGGGCAAGTCACTTAACCCCAATTGCCTCAGCAAAAAAAAAAAAAAAAAAAAAAAAAAAAAGGAGCCATAAAGCCATAGTGTTCAATACTGGTGTGTTTTAAATTTCAATACTGAAGTGTTTTCTTTTTTTTTCTTTTTTTTATTTTTTGCTGAGGCAATTGGGGTTAAGTGACTTGCCCAGGGTCACACAGCTGTTACGTGTCTGAGATCAAATTTGAACTCAGGTCCTCCTGACTTCAGGGCTGGTGCTCTATCCACTGCGCCACCTAGCTGCCCCTAATACTGAAGTGTTTTATACAGAATTTCTTGTTGTAATTAGATAGTGGCATAATTTAATAGAAATTGACTCAAACATTTGAAATGTATTTTAAGATTATAATTTTTAATACAGATGATGATAATCCTCCTGTATCTTTTGTGAAATTCTCTCCAAATGGTAAATACATTCTTGCTGCAACTCTGGACAAGTAAGTATTTTATACTTTTTTTTTTCATTTGTAAGAAAATAAATTTACAAAAAGAACTTTATACTAATATTTCAATTTTTACAGGAGTTAGAGTAATCAAACATGTAAATGAGAATAAATTATTTTAAACTTGAATATAATTACTTAAAAGCTAGGGTATCAGAGTTTGGAGAAACCTTAACTCTAGTACATCTCATTCATTTTACAGATTGGGAAGCCTAATTGTAATAAGGTTTAGTAGTCACTACTTTAATCTTTGAAATAGCTTTTAATTTTGTAATTTCTTGATTACACTTGATTGGGTAGGATAAGATAGACTTTATAGCAGAATCTCATTGAGTTAAAAGTTGGCCTACATCTAAGGTAGGAATTTCATTTTGTCCTGCTACAGGATAAACTTGATTAGGACCTGTGATGTTTGCTATGAAATGTATTCTGACAACTGGAATTTTTGTCCTCACATTTCTGGAATGATTGAGTTTGTATACTGAATGGTAGTCATAATTGTGGGAAGTTACTTTTCTCATAATATTAGGAAGTTCCTCAGTGCTGAGATCTTTATAAATTTTAAAAGCTAACTAGCTATTCAAGCCCCATAGGCACAAATATTTTTAATTTTGGGAGCAGGTTTGGAGTACTTATTTTAACAGAATGAGTTACATGATCAGAATAGGTTCTCCACTCATATTTATGATCCTAGATTTCTATTTATAAAGCAAAATATAAAACTCAAATGTAAGTACTCTTATTTTACTAGAAAGTGTTCTTTTGAATAGACTAGCATAAGAAGCAAATTAAATTGGACTCACTGACCTGAAATCAAAATTGATTCATTACTTTCTCTTAATCTCTAGCACTCTTAAGCTATGGGACTACAGCAAAGGGAAGGTAAGTATTTGTTTAAATTAGATGAATTATAGGGCAAAATAAAAGTTTCATTCCAGGTTTTCTAATTTGGGTGTTATGTGATAGTACTATTACAAGATTAAAAGGAGAAATTTTAGTGAGAGGTAGGTACTTCATAGAGTTGGCCACATCATCTAAAAATTTAATTTCACAGATTGAGACTTAAATATCAAAGTTATAAGAGAGAATAAACATCTACGTAATAAAATATTTCAAGGCTCTGTAGTTTCACTTATGTGAATATTGGAATCCTTCTGATTTAGATGGTCTTTGATAGTTGTTCTGGCTAAGAAATTTGGCGTCTTGTGGCTAATCTGGTGATGAGCTTTTCTAGTTTTAGAAGAGCTGATCCTTAGTTCAGATAATCTCTCATCATTCCAATAACCAAAGCCTTGTTAACTTGGTTTGGTATAGTTTTTGAGAACTAAAGATGCTCTTTTATTTCTGAGGATTTTGGTGGATGATACATCTATCAGTAGTTAAATACATAGTCTCAGGTTTAGGAGTAAATAATAAAAAAAAGATGTATATCTGTATGCTTGGAAAAGGTTTAGATGTTGAAACAGTAGGACAAGTTACTTGAGTAGCCAATTTGAGCAGGATAAAAGTATTCATGAAGAATGCATTAGAAAATACAAAATGATTTGAATCAGTTCCATTCACATCAACATGATGCTGACCAAAATTTAAATGCTCACAAAGGTAAAGAATGACCCAGCTTTGCTTTTTCTGCTTATAGTTTCTCTCTGTATCTCTCTTTGTCTCTCTCTTTCTCTGTCTCTCTGTCCCTCTCTCTGTTTTGCTCTGTCTGTCTCTGTCTGTTCCCCTCTCCCTCTTTCTCTCTCTTTCACACACATACACAAAACCTCCTATCTGGTCCCTAATAATGAAGAAAGGTCCTTCAGTGGGATGCTGTACAGAAATATGGAATATTTAGAGGGTTTTGTGAAACTTAAAGCATTCTTCAAATCCAGCAGCTGTTATTTTTAAGAAACCCTTCTGAAGGTGAGGGGTAGTAGACTTTGTTGCATGAAGAGAGGTCAGGTGTTTGTATCTCCAGCGTTTAGCACAATACCTGTCATGTAGTAGGCATAAGATAAGTGTTGACTGACTTCACTAGGTAGTTAATATAGGAAAGAAGAAAAGTCCATTAACATGGATGGGACTGCCTGATTTAGCTTGGATCCTGGGGAATGACATACTGGAAGATCTTAAGTCTAAGATAAATCTGAAAATAATTTTCTTTCAGTGCCTGAAGACATACACTGGTCACAAGAATGAGAAATACTGCATTTTTGCTAATTTTTCAGTCACTGGTGGAAAGGTATGTTTCATGTAGCTGTTTTTATAGTGTTGTGTCTTTGAAGGGTAGTTGAGAGATAAAAATAAGTAATGGTATTAAATTTAAATGATAGTTGATACCTTCCTTTCTAAGACATATAACTCAATTTATGTAAAATACCCATTCTATAATAGTTGAAGTTACTCATCAAGGGACTGCTGTGTACTTGGCCCCAGGAGAAAAAAAAACAAATGCAAAAAAATCATTGCTTTCAAGGAGCTTACTTTTTAGTGGAGATGTGTACACAAATAAGTTTATAAAAAAAAAAGGGAAACTATTTTCTTCTATATAAGAACTGAATAATCCAAAAGAAAGCAAATGTATCTAAAGTCTACCCAGTTATACACCATTAGCCTGCCAGAAGATTGAAATTTTCAGACTTGATTCACTGAAAAATATATAAATGAGTCTTCAACAATGGGCTTAATAGCTTAAATTTGGAGAAACATGTAATTCTCTCCTTAATGTTTCTAACCCTGCCTCGCAGTGGATTGTATCTGGATCAGAAGATAACCTGGTTTACATTTGGAACCTTCAGACAAAAGAGATCGTACAGAAATTACAAGGCCATACAGGTGAGATGAAGGTTTTCTAAACTATCATATCCATATTTATTTTATTTTGAACTATGTGACATCTGTGCACCCACCTTGTAAATACAGTGCCGGTGCTTTTTGCCCATGGTTTGTTTTCCTTTTGATCTTTCTGCATCATTGAAGGGAAAAAACAAGCAATGTTTTCCCTCTGGCTTTGACCAGGCCATGTGCAGTGTTCTCAGCGTGTGTGTGTGTGTGTGTGTGTGTGTGTGTGTGTGTGTGTGTGTGCGTGCGCGCGCATGCGCGCAAACTCTGCTCTTAATGAAAATTCTCTCTTCATCTCTTGAGTTTCTTAACATATTACTCCCTTCACATACAGGTCTAGTTAGCAGATGTCTTCTTAATTCCTGAACAAGCTTTGTTCACTCTGATTTGTCCGAGTACAATATTTCCTTCTCCATCATATAGTTTTCTCTTTTTCTTTCTGTAAAGTCTGGTTCTACTTCCACAAATAACATTTTCTGACCACTCTAGTCCATGCCAATTTGTTCTTTTAATTTCTGTTATACTGTTATAATCACACAATTATATACCCAGTTCTTCTTTTCCAGTGTATTTTTATCCCTATTAAAACTGTTGTTCTATGACTTACCATGTCTTCTTTGTATTCCACTGCTCATAGTATAGGGCTGGCCATAAAAGTCCCTTACTGCTTACTCAGTTAATTGACAAACAAATCCACAAAACAAGTTAGGGTTCAGGTTCAGGACTTGGAAAGCTTGCTACTTTTATCTTTGATATTCCCTTAGTCCTTCCTCATCTGACTGTTATATTTAAGTTTTTGATACTTTGTTCTTTTAGGACCTCATGTTTCATGCTCTTTATATACAGAAGTCCTGTAGCTGATTGCTTTTCTCATGTCTTGTAGACTCACTCACATGATGTGTTCAATTCTTATATTTATGGAGAGACTGGAACAAAAGTGTTTACATTGCTTGAAATAGATCTTGACTTTTTTTAAACACAGGAAAATAAAAGCTAAACTAACAATTTTTGTTTTTAAGCTCTTTGATTTGGCTGAAAAAATTGCTGGCTTCTAAGGTCAAAATGAATATATGCCATTTTGTCTACTTTTAGTTCTACTTAAAACATAATGCTAGGATAGTTTTAAGTTCAACTGACTGCTTATGTCTTTCCTTTCTCCTCTTCTCCCTCCAGTCTTTCAAAAATCAGTTAATTTCATTAAGATGTGAGCATCAATTTTTAAAGTGTATCCTTTGGCTATAAGGGAGAATGGAACAAGAGTGTAGACCAAAGAGTACAGGGTCCACTTCAGTTGCTAGGGGACAAGTTAAAGTCAAGTCTATTGATTGAGGACCATACATGAATAGCTTGCACACAATAGAGTTGTCTTTTTTTTTTTTTTCCAGATGTTGTGATTTCAACAGCTTGTCACCCTACAGAAAACATCATTGCATCAGCTGCATTAGAAAATGACAAAACAATTAAACTCTGGAAGAGTGACTGTTAAGCCCTTTCGATATCATGTTAGAGACTGTATCAAGAAGAAGTAGATCCTATGAGGCAAGAAACTAAGATATTTGAGAATGGTTTCTTGGCCTAAAGGGATATCCCCTTTTTTCTTCTCTGGAATGGGTAGCCTGGTGAGAAGAGGCAGCATCTGCCTTATTTGACAAATGGATCTTTTTGTTATTTTTTTGTTTTAAGGGGAAAAAATTTGCTCATATTACTAGAAGATCCCAAAAGACTTTGGTGATGCTTCTTGCCAACTCTCCTGATGCTGGAAAGGAGGAATTTCAATCTATATTGTGTATAAATCGAGTCAGCAAAAACCTGAATTTTTAATTTTTTATTACAGAAGGATAAATTTCATTTCATCATGAATTTTTCCTCAACTAAATGCTCTGTAATTTTTTAAAAGATATCATCCACTTCTAACTCTGTGACCAAATACAACCATGTAAGTTTTTGGCTTTCTGTCCCCCAGTTTCACTGACTGACCTTGTAGTGAAATATCTTTTAATCTTCTGTATAGTTTTACCTCTTGCTATGTATGTTTAATAGATGCTATTATATCACAAGTTGTCTACTTTCCCCCCAAAAACCCATTAATTCTGCTTGTAGAAGTTCGCTGCACATTTTGAAGTCTTTCTGGGGAAAAACAAAACAAAACACTCAAAACATTGTAAAGTTTTTCAATGTAAAGACAATTTTGTATCTTTAAAGTTCATAATATGGAATTGTTAATGGCATGACTGTATACTTCAGCCTCAATATTTTCCCGTTTGTCACACTCTTGTTTACACATCTGACAGTACCATGTGCTGTAATAAAAAGGTGGGATTTTGTGTACATGTGTGGCAGCTGTGTTCTAATATGCAGTGTTTGTGTCTGTTTAGTTTCTTACATTCACAAGTGGCAAAAAAAAAATTTTGACAAGACATAATTGCCCTAAAGGTTTATTCAGTCTTCATTATCATCCTACATTTAAATGACACATAGCCATAAATTTGTCTTTTAAGGATGTGTTTCAAGCTATATTTTGTACTTGTGAAATAATAAACGGGATACTACATCTCATTGGGATGGGAAAAGAAGCCACATCTCCCATGTGAAAAGCAGTAGCATGTTATTGTTGAAATGGCTCCCATTGAAGTTCAAATTAGTGGTCATATGGAATAGAATATGATGGACACAACTACAATTCAATGCATGGTCTGTCCTGTCATACTCAGCCTGTCAGTGTTATTAACCTGCTGACACCTTTCCTAAAACAGAAGTTTATTTAGATCTGTTTGTTTTTCCCAATTTAAAAAAAAGCTTAAAATAAGGTCCATTAAATATATCTTGAAGAGAAAATATGCTTATCAATATGAAGTACCTAGCTTTCCTTGTTTGGGCACTTCTCTAGTATCAATACATTTAAGGGTGTGATAATTTTCAGGAAGGCACAAAATAAGTCTAGACCTTATTTCTAGGATAGAAACATATTTGGAACTCCGAATACTTTGGCTTATTTAATAAGTTTTTATAGCCCAAGTTGGATTTTAACTTCCTTTACTTTATCTTTGTGAGACTGGAAATCTTTCTTAGTCATCCATATCAGAATGTCTGTATCAGAACTGGTTAATGATTCCTCTAGGAAGGAAATCTGAATTGGATGCTTACTTAAGAGTTTTAAAAACTTCATGGAGTTTTAACTCTTGAGAGAAAGAGTAGAGAACAAGCTTTAAGAATTGGATTTTGTAGTGCTTATAGCAAACCTTGACAATCTTCTGAAGTCTCTTTTGAATCCTAAAGGGAGGGTGGGATGGGCTGGTAGTTAGAGCCTTTTAAAAATAGATGAATAGTTCAGGTTTTTGTTATTCATTGTCCTGCTTTCCACCTTATCTGAAACCTGAATGAGATGTATTATTCCCTGGAATGCCACAAGCCATTTTATTGATATGCACCTCTATAGACAGTGTTAGTGTGATTGCATGCTGCTGAAGACTGATCTTCATTTCCTATAGGAAAATTCAATGTTCTGTTTCTGTTAAAACTGCCAGAATGAAGCCATGAGCTCGTTTGGAATTGGTGCTAAGACTACAAACTGTGACTTGATTGGATGAAATAATTGTAGCCTCTCCTGTGGACTAGGCTTTCTGAATGTAGTGCTCACTAATAACTGGGCAATGGAATTGACTGTAAAATACAACAATTTTCTAAAATATCTTCCAATAGTTAGCTGCAGTTATTGAGTAGAACAATCATGAAAGGCCCTTGGAAATAAGCTTCTGACAGTTTTCTCATTTTTGACTTTGTCTACATTGTACGCATACTGCTATCAGCACACTTGTATTAGGTTGATTTATTCATTCATAAAGACTTTTCCAGCCTAAGGGTCAGGGAAAAATTGTATATAAACCTAATACAAATGATTGAAGTGCAAAAAAAAGTTTCAAGTGTTTGTGAGTCAACTTTAACTTGAACCAAAACCATGTCAGTTTTGGTTCTCTTAGGTTATATCTGAATTTTTCCCCCCCAAGTTTGCTCTCCTGCCATAAGTCACTCCTTGTAAGAATGAAGTGAGCTGTGTGAATAGCTCCTATCATTGCATATAGTTTATTTTTTCTACATTTGACTTGTAGATTTATGTAAAAGCACATGCCTTTTTTTTTTTAAATAAAAGATTTCCATGTCTACAATGTGTCACAAATTAATCAGTTTCTTAACATACTTGAAACTCCCAGTTGTATTTGGTCTATTTCCATATTTGTAACAATGTATTTCTTCTATTTTCTACTTGTGTCCTGGCTGAAATCTGCAATTCAAAATTTATAGTAGGTAATAGGAACTTTTGAGTGGGATTATATAGAAGTCAAGTCAGTAACCATTTAGTTGTCTACTATGTATCAGGCACTGTGCTAAATAGTGGGAATACCAAGAAGGATAAATAATACCAGTTTT
Organism: Myrmecobius fasciatus; assembly: GCA_023553655.1. Taxonomy (NCBI): domain Eukaryota; kingdom Metazoa; phylum Chordata; class Mammalia; order Dasyuromorphia; family Myrmecobiidae; genus Myrmecobius; species Myrmecobius fasciatus. The sequence continues at coordinate 12,317 of JAJPUD010001771.1, forward strand.
TAAAGAATTTAGAACACTGCATCCTCAGGACAACTTGGCTTAACTTGATGGAGGTAGAAATTAAGTCAGGCCTGAGTTTGATTCCTGGAACTGCTATTAGTCAGAACTTCTGAAGTTTCCTTCTCCACTGTGGAAAAACTAGTACTGCCCATTTCACAAGTCGCTAAGTTCAAGATGGGCAGTAAATTATTTTACCTAATTTATTTTATCTAATTTGTCAACTAAAATATGGACTTTTTAAAAAAATGAAACTTAACTGTTTTCATAGAGTTTTTACTCTTGAGAGAAAGAGTAGGGGGAAAACCTATCCTTTTTTGCAGGGGACAATCAAATACCATGTCTTAGAGCTACTTCAATAGGAAAATCCATTTGGGTTTAGAAAAACTTAACTGATTTTATAGAATGTCCCATCTTCAAATTGAAGTGCATTTGCAAGTAATATTTGTAATTTTTTTCTTAGATTACCTTTCTTATGTTCTAACCCCAATTTAAAACCCAGGTCAAATGCCATGTCCAGGAACCATTTCCTTATTTTCTTCTATTCTGTATTCTCACCTCACCCAGTTGAAAGTAATAATTCTTGACTCTGAATTTCTCATATTTTGTTTCACATTAATTTATGTCTATGGCTCAGTTCCCTTCTTAGATTGAGCTCTTTGCACTGTGCCCAGTATATGGGCAATTGAATTTGAATTTAACAAAGATTAAATCAGGAAGTTCTTCCAGAGTTCAGTTCTCACTTCAAACACTGTATGACTCAGCAAGTTACTTAACTCTGTTAGTTCCTCATCTGTAAAATGAATTGGAGAAGGAAATGGCAAACCACTCCAATATCTTTGTGAAGAAATGGGATCAGACACAAGTGAAATGATAGAACAACAGGCTCTGCTTACCATTTGGTAGGCTGTGGAAAAATTACAAATCTAGAAAATGATAATGTTTCTTCTTAAGGAACTGTCAATACTTGCAATGGACATTGGGTAATAATACACATAGTTAGAATTTAAGTGAACATTTAAACAGTGGTTTTAAATTTCATCAGATGGTGATAATTTCTATTTTGTGAGGATTGAGAAAGACCTCAGAAGATGTTTAATTTTATTAAGTGTTAGGCCTTGGAGCAGCCTGGATGTTTAGGTGAAAGAAATTCAGAGGAGTTTCTGTGCAGGCCTGGGTTGAGGATAATAATAATGAATGCACAGAGACAGAAGCTGGCAAAGAGGTCAGATGATTAATTCGGTTTGACTAGAACTTAGCGTCTGCAAAGGCAGTGGGTTAGTAGAGTAGCAACTAACCAAGGAGCCTGATATAACCTTAGACTTCATTAATAGTCTGGGAGAGTGAGTATCAAAAGAAAGCAGAGCATAGTTTGGTGTAGAAGTATATTCAATTCATCAAGAATACAGATAGGAACTGGAAAAGTGGAAAGGGGAATATAAAAGAGAATGCATTCAGTACCTAATAGTACCTAAACTTGGAAAGGAGATAGTGAAGAAAAAGTTGAAGGGGGAAGAAAAAGGACAGTAATAACTTGAAGTAAAGTCAATACGGAGATATAATAGAAAGCAATAATTAATTGCCCTGACTAAACTGGGATTGACTTACTCATAAAAGAGAAAGATGATACTAGCAGAATTGATTAAAAAGCAAAATCCACAACAATACATTGTTTACAACAAACACACTTGGAACATAAAGACCAGAGTTGCAGCTGGGTAGGAGCAAACTATATTATGCCTCAGTTGGATGTAAAAAAACAAAGGGTAGCCATTATGATTTCAGATAAGGGTACAGCAAAAATTGACTTAGTTATAAGACAGAAATTACATTTTGCTGAAAGGTAACAATGAATTTATTTAAATACTTAACACATTAACTCGGTGACATAGCTTTCACGTGTTTAAAGGAAAAACTAAATTAGTTATGAGGATGAATAAACTATGATGGGGGAGACCTCAATGTATCCCTATCAACTAAAAATAAATAAGAAGTTAGGAGCTGAAGAGATATTTAGAAAAAATATGATAGACTTCTAGCAATTACTTGAATGGAAGTGGAAAAAAGTATGTATTTCAAAACATCTTACTAAAACTAATTGTGTCTTTGAACACAAAATCTTCACAAATCCAGAAAAGCTGAAGCAACATACAAATCTTTTACTGATCACAATATGATAGGAATTATATTAAATAAATGTTTACTGAAAAAAGTCCTAAAAATCAAGTGGAAACTAAGTCCCAAAGAAATCATAGAGCATTTCCTAGAAATGATGAATGATTTTATTAAAGATATTGACTTAAAAAAATAGCTAAAGCAGTTCTTAGAGGAAGTTTTGTTGATAGGAAAATGTATTAAATGCTATACAATCTAATTTTCAGAGGAAGAAACTTCAAAAGAAAGAGACAGCAGAAAAAAACTGACAACATAACTATCCATTTCTGTTTTTGGTTTTTAAGTAGAATATAGGAATAAATGGATCTTTCCCTTAAAATGATAAATAGGTTTTATCTAAAATCAAGAGCTGTCAGTTTATATAATAGAGATAAAATAGAATCTTTTCCTATAAATTCAGAGGAAAAACAGGTATCTTTTGTTAGCACTTCTACTTGGAAGTACTAGGAATACAAAGATAAGAAAAAGAAATTTAGAGAGTAATTGTAGGTAAATAAGAAACAGTTTTTTTTTTTCAGATATAGTGTATTTATCCTAGAATAAATTAAAAAAATAATTGAAACAATAACATCAGTAAACATGTGATACAAAATAAATCCACATGGCATTATTAGCATGTCTTTATGTTAAATAAGTTTAATCAGTGGAACAACAGTTACACAATTTATGGAAGGCAATGTATCTAGTATCCTAGTATTTGATAAACAAATAGTCCAACTACTGTAATAAAATCAATTGACCAAATTTGAAAAAAAATTTCTGGGAATATTGGACAGCAGTATAGAAGAATTTGAATTTGGACCAGTACTTCACATTTTATTTATCATGATAAATTCCTAGCTATAAAATGTCACATCATAAACAAATTAAACATCTGAGAGGGCATTGATGGGCAGGGAAACCTATAGATAGGGGAAAAGTTCATGACCAAATAATAGGATAACATAAGAAAAATGGATAATTTTGATTACTTGCAGAAGTTGTTGCATAAACAATCCAATAATACTAAGAGTAAAATAGAAACAATCAGGGGGAAAATATTTGCCACAAGTTTTATTGTTGAAAGTTTCATTTCCAAGATAGATAAAGAACTAAAAAGCTTGAGGGAGGTGGCAAGCAATTTTCTAATTGATGAATGGTCTATGGAGTTCTCAAGGGAAGGAATCCAAATTATTATTATTATTATTATTTTTTTTTTTTTTTGCTTTTTGCTGAGGCAATTGGGGTTAAGTGACTTGCCCAGGGTCACACAGCTAGGGAATGTTAAGTGTCTGAGACCAGATTTGAACTCAGGTCCTCCTGACTTCAGGGCTGGTGCTCTATCCACTGCGCCCCCTAGCTGCCCCGAAATCCAAATTATTTAAAGCCATGTGGGAAAAAAAATACTCCAAATCACTACTGGTTAATAGATGTTAGGTGGTACAGTGGATAGAACACTGGACCTGGAGTCATGAGTTCAGACCATGAAGTTATAACTTCAGATCCAGCCTTGGACATTGACTCTGTACAAACCCACTTGACCTCTTTGCCTTGTCTGTCAGATTAGGACAATAATAACACCTACTTCCGAGGGCTGTTGTGAGTGTCAAATGAAATACGTAAAGAACTTTGCAAACCTTAAAGCATTATATAAAGCTGGCTATGATTATTATTAGAGTAATGCAATTTAAGATTAATCTGAAATTCTACCTCAAACCCATCAGAGTGGCAAAGATGACCAAGAAGAAAGGGTTGTGAGAAAACAGGCACATTGATGTAGTGTTGATGAATTTTTAAATGGTTACAACTATTCTGGAAAGCAATTTGGAATGATACACAGAAATGTATTTATTTGTTTGCTTATTTATTAAAGCTTTTTATTTTTCAAAATAAATGCATGGACAATTCTTTAACATTAGTCCTTGCAAAACAATGTGTTCCAATTTTCCCTCCCTTCTCCCACGCCCTCTCCTAAATGGCAGGTAGTCCAATATATGTTAAATATGGTAGAAATATATGTTAAATCTAATATATGCATACATATTTATACAATTATTGTGCTGCACAAGAAAAATCAAATCAAGAAAAAATTAAAAAAAAAAAGAAGCAACAAAATAAAATGCAAGCAAACAACAACGAAAAGAATGAAAATGTTATGTTGTGGTCCACATTCAGTTCCCACGGTCCTCTCTATGGGTGTAGATGGCTCTCTTCATCACTGAATATTTGGAACTAGTTTGAAGCATCTCACTGTTGAAGAGAGCCACATCCATCAGAATTGATTATCATATAGTCTTGTTGTTGCCATGTACAATTATCTCCTGGTTCTGCTCATTTCATTTAGCATCATTCATGTAAGTCTCCAGACTTCTCTGAAATCATCCTGCTGATCATTTCTTACAGAACAACAATATTCCATAACATTCATATACCATAGTTTGTTCAACTATTCTCCAATTGATGGGCATCCATTCAGTTTCCAGTGTCTTGCCACTACAAAAAGGGCTGCCACAAACATTTTTGCACATGTGGGGCCCTTTCCCTCCTTTAAGATCTCTTTGAGATATAGGCCTAATAGAAACACTGTTGGGTCAAAGGGTATGCAGAGTTTGATAACTTTTTGAGCATAGTTCCAAATTGCTCTCCAGAATGGTTGGACCTGTTCACAATTCCACCAACAATGTATCAATGTTCCGGTTTTCCCACATCCCCTCCAACATTCATCATTATCTTTTCCTGTCATCTTAGCCAATCTGACAGGTGTGTAGTGGTATCTCAGAGTTGTCTTAATTTGCATTTCTCTGATCAATAGTGATTTGGAGGACTTTTTCATATGACTAGAAATAATTTCAATCTCTTCATCTGAAAATTGTCTGTTCATATCCTTTGGCCATTTATTAATTGGAGAATGATTTGAATTCTTATAAATTTGAGTCAGTTTTCTATATATTTTAGAAATGAGGCCTTTATCAGAACCTTTGAATGTAAAAATGTTTTCCCAGTTTATTGTTCCCCTTCTAACCTTGTCTTCATTAATTTTGTCAATACACAGAAATTTAATAAAGAACTTGTGTTCTTTTTCTCAGCTATACTATTGCTAGGCCTGTACACAAAAAAGAAAATAATGGGAAAAGGTCCTACATGCACAAAAATATTTATAAGCAGCTCTTTTTGTGGGAACAAAAACTGGAAATTAAGGGGATGGCTATGTTTTTGAGGAATACCTTAATAAACTGGAATGTATGAATGTGATAGATACTATTGTGCTGTAAGAAATAGATGATTGCAAAAAGACATGGAAAGAATTATATGAACTGATTAGACAAAAAGCAGATCAAGGACAATTTAATAAAACATCATAAAAGTATAAAATTTTGAAGACATAAAATGATGAATGAAATGAACAGAATTTGGCAAGCAAAGTATGCAATAACAACACTCTAAATCAAACAACTTTGAAAGTTGTAAGAACTATGGTTAACTATCAATATAATGATCATCTATGTTTCCAGAAGATTGATCATGAAACATACTATCCATGACAGGTGATTGATACAGGGTGCAGAATGAAGCATATGTATTTTTTTGCATGTGACCACTGATGGAATTTGTTTTGTTTTATCATGCATATGGAAATTATTTTTCTTTTTCTTCTTAAACCCCACCTTGGGATGGGCAGTGGGATAGGATAGATAGTAAATAGTTTCCTCTTAATTTTTTTTTTTTGTTGTTGTTGTTGTTGTTGTTGTGGTTGCTTAATGGGGCAGAAGGTGAGTAAATATTACAGATGTGGAATGCTCTTTCAGATGAAGTCACTATCTTATTAGTTTTATTTACTGGTTTTACTTTGTTAGAAGAGATCTCCATGAGTAGATGAAGTATTTGCAATGTAAAAACAAGACTCTTCAATAATAATAATAAAATAGGGTCATGATACCTAGGCCAAGATAGGTAATAAACAGTTTAATTCTTTTTTTTTTTTTTATTAAAGCTTTTTATTTGTATAACATATGTATGGGTAGTTCCCTAGCATTGATCTTTACAAAGCTTTCCATTACAAATTTTACCCCCAGTCCCCTCCCCCCCCAGATAGCAGGAAGTCCACTACATGTTAATAATGTTGAAATGCTTGACAAGTTATGCAAGAAAAATCCTATCTATAAGAAAAAAAGAAAATCAGAGAAAGGCAACACAACGCAAGCAAATGTCAATAGAGATCATGAAAATGTTACGTTGTGGTCCATATTTCATATCCCTCTTTCAGGGTGTATATGGTTTTCTTCAGTGAACAATTGGAATTGGTTTGAGACAATTCTTTGTTGCAGAGAGCCATGTCCATCAGAATTGATCATCATGTAATACTGTTGTTGCTGTGTATGATGATCTCCTGATTCTGCTCATTTCACTCAGCATCAGTTCATGCAAGTCCCTCCAGGCCTCTCTGAAATCGTCCTGCTGGTCTAAACAGTTTAATTCTTTGCTAGAATTAAAGTATGACTGAAGTACTAATCAGTTTAGATACCATATTTTACGAGAACCTGAACTAATTTAGGTGTTTCTAGAAAAGGGTAATCAGAATGACAGAGGCACTGAAGGTGAATTCATTTGTTCATTAAGTATTAAGTAGTAATCAATTCATAAGCATTTATTAAGCATGGACTGCATGTTAGACCCTATTCTTGATGTTAGGGATACAAAGGCAAAAAAAAATAATTTCTTCTTTCAAGGAAATGATATATATATATATATAATATTCAAACTAGGTAATAAATACTAGGAAATTTGTTGGGGGCGGGCACAAACAATAAGACAAGCAGGTTTCATATAATGAGTAGTCTGAACTTAGCTTTAAAAGAACCTGTGAATTCTAAGAGGCAGAGATGAAGAGGGATTGCATTGTAGGCATGAAGGACAAGTTGTGCAAAGCAGGTTTGGAAGAGGGAATATTGTATGGGAGGAACAGCAAGGTTAGTTTGACTGGACCCTAGAATTTGTAAATAAACCTGGGTAAGAAGGTTGGGATCCACTTGTAAAAGTCTTTAAATGCCAAACAGAAGAACTTAAATTTTATTCTAGAGATAATAGATGAATGAAAAGTCTGAAAGACAGAATTTCTGGGTAAGTAATAATCAACTTATTAATTAGGTTAGTAAATGATACAATTATGGTCAGTGATTTTCTCTTAGTAATCAGAAACAAACCTTTGAGATCATTGAATGCTCAAGTACCTTTGAAAAAAGTGGGTGTTTCTGACCGGTGGAGATCATCTCTGATTGGTGAACAGTCTGGCTGCCTCTTGCTGTCGGGACAAAAGATTCCATCTCTACCCAGACCACTTAAGTTAAATTGTTGGGGGAAGGGGGAGAGGTCTTGGGTGTGAGCCTACTGCTTTTTATCTCTGTACACTTTAATCAGAAATAAACTCACCCATTTGGATGGGACCAGTGCAAGATTTAGGAGAATGTTCCAGGAGAGTTGGACCAATCTTATCTCCAGCTCTGTCCTTTAGAGATTGTCTTACCTTCAAGGACTGGTCCCTGTATAAAGAGGCAAAAAGAAAAAAAGTGCTACTGATAACATCTACTAATAATTGCTAATTGATAATAGAAAAAATAATCACTTCTTTCCATAGAGAGCCACTGGAGTTTATTGAGCAGGAATGTGACATAGGCAAATCTGTGCTTTAGGAATAATCCTTTGGCTTTAGGAATTTTGGCAAAGGAGATAGGGGATAAGGTCATGATGAGAATCTTGTTTGTGGTTTTTAACCATATTCCAAAGCAAAGAAACTCATTACGGATAGAGAGGAGTAGGAAGGTATCAGTGAATTAGTCAGGTTCTTCAGTATTTACAAAGACTGAAATCCCTGTAATAAATGGAGCAATTGGAACTTGGTAGTAACAAGTAAGAGACAGCGGTAGTGAGAAAAGCACTTTACAATTGGCTTATCTCCCCCATGTCATGTTGGTCCATATATAACCCAAGTCCACTGTGAATAGTTTCAGTCATATAGAAAAATTCTTAAAGTGTTTTCACCATAAAATAAAGTCTTTCTTTTTTTTTTTAAAAAAGAATAAATGCAGAAATAGTTGCACATAAGTAAATATACAAACTATATACAAAAACTATAAAAAATAATTTCCAGCAGGTATGGAGTGAGATGGGATGGATACTAATAACTGGAAGAAAGGGTAGTAAGATAGGATAGGATCCCGGAATGGCTAACCAGGTGAAGAAAAAATGAGAGGCTTATTCTGTCATCAAGTATTTTCAAAGATTGTCATGTGAACAAAGGTGGATAGTTAAACACAGGTCTATTTGGTCCCAGAGAGTGGAATTAGGGAGCTACAGAAAGCTAGAACTTTGGCTGTCTGTAAGTAGAGTTGTCCTTGGAAGCATGTTTTGCCTCAAAAGGTGACAAGTTCTCAGTTATTCAGGGTTTTCCTGTTTGTCCTTCGTTCTCAAAGAGGACCATGACATCAGGGAGGTGATGCCATGATAGGCAAGTGAATTGGATTGAAGTGGGGGAGGGCTGGACACCTGCTTCACTTTGCCCTCCAGAGCCATGTGGGCCCAGTGGCCAGATATAGATCAGGATGACTGGAAACCGCCCTGGATGCAGTGGGAGTCTGTTTGACTGAGGCAGTGCCCAGTCAGGGCCTTTCAGTTTTCCAAGAAAGGCTGATGACTGCTTGTCGAGTAGGCTGTAACTGCTTAGGATAAGCTCTGAGGTCCTTTGACTCTTGAGATTCTGTGCTTCTCTATGTGTATAAAGTAGTTAGAGATACCACTAACTAGAGTTAGAGCCAGATTGTGGAGAGATTTGAATGCCAAGGTAAAGGATTTGCCAAACCACTATCTTGGTGGTGGAGCTAGGAAATGATGCTGTCATCTTGGAAAGAAATTTAGAATCATGTCCAAAAAGTTCCTTGATAGCATTTGGACTCAGATATGCCACTAATTAGTCCTACACCTCAAAGAAATTAAAGAAAAAGAAAAAAGATCTACATGACCAACCATTATAACAGTTCTTTTTGTGGTAGCCCCAAATTGGGAAATAAGGAAGTATTTTCCTAATGAGGGATGACTAAACAAATTGTGGTATACAAATGCAGTAGCATATATTTTTTTTTATTTGGGGGGAAGCAAATAGGTTGCTCAGGAACCCTAGTGTCTGAGACTGGATTTAAACTCAGGTCCTTATGACTCCAGGGCCAGTGCTCTATCTACTGGGCCACCTAGCTACCCCACTGACATTAAAAAAACAAAAAACAAAAAACAAAACAATGAAATGAACAGCTTCAGAGGATACTGAGAAGACTGCTGTGAACTAATACAGAGTAAAGTGAGAACCATTTATAAAATGATGACGTGATAGAAAAATAAACAATTTTGAAAGACTTTTGAACTCCAGTCAACAACAACAAAAAAAACTAAAACTCTCCACTCACCTCCTATCATGAAAAAAAGTGATGAATTTTAATGTATTTCTTTTTGTTTGTATTTTTGTTCTCAGTGCTTTATACAGTGCCTGACATGTACTAAGTACTAATATGCAAAAAATTCTGATTATTCATCTATCTATGAAAAGTACTATAAGAAGTGTGCTTTTTGGATATGGCCAATGTGTGAATTTGGTTTGCTAGAATATGTATTGAAGACTTCATTTTCTGTGTGTTTGTGGGTATGTGTGCATGCACATTCATGTACATATATTTTATTTGTTCTATGGGAAGAGAAGTTGTAGGGAGTAGGAGTAAGAACAGAGTAATAAAAGAAAAAATAATGATTGCAGCTAAAAAAGAAAATAAAATTGAGTGAAACATGTATTTAAAAAATAAAACAAGGATAGACTTGGGAAAATACACTATTTGTTAAAAATCCACTCGATATCATTGTGATATTTTGATGTTTGTTAAGCTCAGAATAAAAATTAATATTTAAAATGGAAAAAAAAAGAGTTTGCCAAATGTTCAGTTAATGTTTAGCAGATACTTTGCCTTAGGTCACTCATGGGGGTTGGGGAAAATGCCAGAGGTAAAATCCATGGCATCATTCTACTGATACAGGTTTTACTGTCCCACTGTCCTTTCTGCTTCTATTGTGTCAGTACTTGAAAGGTCAAATTGTCTTGATCTGGCAATCTGAGCAAAAAAGCCCCTGGAATCTAAATCCCAATATAACAGTATACTAATATTTATGTAACACTTTAAGATTTGTAAAGAGCTTTCTTTTTTCTAGCAAATTTATTTGTTTTTAATATTACTTTATGAATCTTGTTGGGAGAGAAAAATCAAAGCAAAAGGGAAATACCATGGGAAAGATAAAAAAGCACAAAAAAGAATTGAACATAGCATGTGTTGATCTACATTTAGTCTCCTTAGTTCTTTTTCTAGATACAGATGGCATTTTCTGTCCAAAGTCTATTGGGATTGCTTTGGATCACTGAACCACTGAGAAGAAGCAAGTCTTTCATAGTTGATCATAGCACATTCTTGGTGTTATTGTGTACAATGTATTCCTGCTTCTGCTTGTTTCACTCAGCATCAGTTCATGTAAATCTTTCCAGGCCTTTTTAAAATTAAATTGTTCACCATTTTTTGTAGAACAATAATATTCCATTATTTTCATATATCACAACTCATTCAGTCATTCCCCAACTGATGGGCACCTACTCATTTTCCAGTTCTTTGGTACCACAAAAAGAGCTGTTACAAACATTTTTGCACATGTGAGCCCTTTTCCCTCCTTTAAGATTTCCTTGGGATACAGACAAATAATGGCACTGCTGGATCAAAGGGTATGCACATTTTGTATCCCTTTGGGCTGATTTCCATATTGCTTTTCAGCATGATTGGATTCCTTCACAACTCCACCAACAATGTATCAGTTTCCCAGTTTTCCCACATCCCACTCCAACATTTACCATTATCTTTTCTTGTCATTTTAACCAATCTGAGAGGTGTGAAGTGGTACCTCAGAATTGCTTTAATTTGCATTTCTTTAATCAATAGTGTTTTAGAGCATTTTTTCATAAAGCCATAAATGGCTTTTATTTCCTCATTTGAAAATTGTCCATGTCCACAAAGAGCTTTCCTTATCTCTGCTTTCTCATTTGTTCCTCACAACAATACCTTAAACTAGAACCTGTCTCCATTTCACAGGTGAAAAAATTGAGGGTAGCCAAGAGAGGACTGTGGGAACTGAGTATGAACCACAACAGAGCATTTTTACTCTTTCTGTTGTTGTTTGCTTGCTTTTTGTTTTCTTTCTCAGTTTTTTTTTTCCTTCTTGATCTGATTTTTCTTGTGCAGCAAGATAACTATATAAATATGTATACATATATTGGATTTAACATATATTTTAACATAATTAACATGTATTGGATTACCTGCCACCTATGGGAGGGGACTCGGAGAAGGAGGGGATAATTTGGAACGGAAAGTTTTACAAGGGTTGAAAAATTACCCATGCAGATGTTTTGTAAATAAAAAGCTTTAATAAAAACAATAACAAACACCACCACCAATAAGACAAAACAGGGTGGGTGAAATGGCTTTCCCCTATAGTGTCTAAGACAGGATTTGAACTCTCTCCTTGACACTAAATGTATCACTCTGCACAGCATCATCTAGCTAGACAGCAAAGTGAAAGAACTTTTTGGTTTTTGCTTAACAGCTGAAAAAATTTTCTAACAATTAGAATTATTCCTGATAAAGAAACTGGATTGCCTTGGGCACTACATTGCTCATCACTTACAGGCAGAGGATATTGAATAGGAGACTTCCGTTCTCATACAAACTTAATTTATACAAATTGAAATCGACAAAACATTCAAGTACAAGAAAAACATGGTTAGATGCCACGGAGTAGGTGGCAATGCCTTAACCGTATATGTGTTGTAAAGGCCGCTAGGACCTCTTCCATCCTTATCAAGGGGAGTGCTAACCTTCTCTCCTTTCATACAACACGCTTCCCGGTTTGCGAACTGGGTTATATAAAGCTCAAAAATAGAAGTAACTTTTAGGTTATGGTGAACAATTTTTTTCCGTTTTAAAAATGTTCCTATGAAAAAAATTTAACATATTATTCGTACTATTTCATAAACAAAATTATAACTGTTTCTGTGAACGGCTTTATAGGGAAATAAAACATTTAATTTAAGTCTATAATTTATGCAAATACATGTCCAATCACAGACAAGTTTAAAAAACGGAGTCAACGAAAATGCTGAAACTACAACAAGAATTGCAATGAATAGAAATATATATATTTTAATGGTTAAAAAAGAAGAATGCTTTAAAAAGGGATCTATGTGATGGCTATATTGTATATAATTGTTAAAACGTTTGATAAAATTATATTGAAATGCAAAATGAATTGGGACGAATCTACGAATACGAACTAGGAAATTAACTTCCTCTGATATGCGTTCTGTGCTTCGTGCCGGGAACTAGCACAGAATAAATTCCTCTGTTCCCGAGAGTGAGACGCCCGGGGGCGCTCGAGGACACTAATTCGAGTTCGGTTTGGTGGGAGGAAAACACCGAACGTAATCTCCCCAAAAGAATCAATATCACTGACACATAGTACTTCAAGGCTCGCCAAAAGCTTTTGCATATATTATCTCTTTTGAGCAACCGCACTGTGTGATAGATAGTAAACACATTATCCTATTTTACAGACAAGGAAACTGAGACTCAGAGATGTTAAGTAAGGATCAGAAGCGACGTTTAAACTCCTGCTCTCCCAGGTCATCATGCTATTCAAAAAGTATTTCTGCATTTTATTGATGCTTATTTTTTAAAATAAAGAACAGAATAAAGGCCCTTTTGATTTAATTGGTAGACATTTAATTTTCCTAGACGTTTGAAAGTGTTGGAACATCCTTCCCATATCGAAGGTTGGACCTTAAAGATTTGCCACTTTATTAATGTTAATATTTTTACTCTTGTTGTTATTTGCAGCTCCATCCTTTCCTTTGCTAAGGTCTCCCTGGCTTATTAAAAAACTGGGATTGGAAAAAGACCTCAAAAAGGACACCCTTCTGTTTCTGTGCAGCTAATGCTGAATTCATTGGAAAGTAGATTTACAGTTGGAAGAACTCTAGAAATCACAAAGTCATTTTACAGACGAAGAAACTAAGGCACAGAGACGTTAAATTACTTGTCCACAGCCAAGAAGTATTTGAGGTAGAGTTTTGAATGATTGTCTGCTTGAGTCTATATTCAAAGCCTTATTATTTAATCCCCTTGTTCATTCACCATCTGACCTAGTCGCTTTCCAGGGTCTGCAACAACTCTAATAGTTAACAGATCCCTAAAATGAGATTGTAACTGTCAATTAAACCCAATGATGGATTTTGAGATGAGCAGAAGAGAAGGCTGCTCAAGTGCCATGTGTCCTGGGCAAGACTTCGAAGCAAGTTAGATCCCCTTTATAATTAATTGTATGTTATCACCCTCTGGGGGCTTTGATCCTTCACTATAATACTTGTATTAATTTATTATTAAAGAAATATTTCCATGGTCTCTAGAGAAGAATTTTCTGGCTTTAAAAAATGTATGTGCTTATAAAAAGTCAGAGTAACATGGAAAAACATGTTAACTGATGAAGAATTAATTAACAAGAGCCAGAATTCCAATAATATGATGGAAAGAACCATGCACATCTAGAGAGAAAATTATGGAATGTGGATCAAAGCATAATATTTTCACCTTTTGTTGGTGTTTGTTTTCTTTCTTGTGTTTTTTTTCTCCCTTTTGTTTTGATTTTTTTTTTTTGCACAGCAAGACGAATATGGAAAAAATGTTTAGAAGAATTGCACATGTTTAACCAATGTCGAATTGCTTGCTGTCTTGGGGAGGGGGTTGGGAGGGAAAGAGAAAATTTTGTAACACAAGATTTTGAAGAGATGAATGATGAAAACTATCTTTGCATTTATTTGGAAAAAATAGACTATTATTAAAAAATATAAACTCCCCCCCCCAAAAAAATCCAAAGAGCCAGGAAAGCAATATATACAAAACCACAACAATTTAAATGGAAAATATGACAACAAAACAAGCTGTTAAATTATAATGACCAAGCTTAGTCCCAAAGAAGAGGTATAAGAAGGTACTTCCTTTCCTTCTTTGATTTCGCTGAATTTTTTTTCCTTCTTTTTAAATTTTTTTTTTGTTGTTATAAGGGATAATTGGGCAGTGGTGAGGAGGAATTTATAAAAATGGTGTAAAAACAAATTTATTTTTGTTCAGTTATTTTCAACTCTTTGTGATCCCATTTGAAATTTTCTTGGCAAAGATACTAGAATGGTTTGCAATGTCCTTGTCTAGCTCATTTTACAGATAAGGAAACTGAGGCAAATAAAGTGATTTGCCCAAGATTATATAACTTGTCAGTGTTTGAGGTTGATTTTGAATTCAGATTTTCTTGATTCAAACCCAGCACTCTACCTACTATGCTACATCGATGCCATTATGTAAAAATAAAAGATATCAATCAATTTTCAAGTTAAAAAAATCAGATTGAAAATATGCAACTTTTATTTCAATGCATTGATCCCTTAAATATGGATGCCTTCAGAGATTCAGTCTCAAGCCCTATTGTTTTTTCTCCCTCTTCTCTCTTCTTTGGTCATTTCATCATCTTCCATGGGTTCAATTATTGTTTCTATGTGAATGACCCACAAATCAATATATTTAGTCCTAATATCTCTCCAAAACTGTGTCTGTAACTCTCTTTGAACTATCTCCACCTGGAAGTTTTATTGTCATCCCAAACTCATTGTGTCTCAAATGGAACAAACTCATCATATTCTTCTTAAACATGTCTCTCCTCTGTATTTCCCTATTTTTATCAAGGGTATCTTCATCCTTTTAGCCATGCCCTCAGACCTACATTTAATTTTTCTTTCCCTTATCTCCTATGTATAATTAGTTAAAATTTGTCAATTCTGTTCCCAGAATGCCTTGCATTTATTTGCTTTCATGCTTCCATCCACTTCTATGACTATTTTGGTAGTTCAGGCTCTCTTCACCTGCTACACCATAGATTAACTTAATTAGTTTCTCTGCATCTGGCTTCTCTCCTCTACAATCTATGCTCCACGTTGCTGCCACATTAGTATTCCTCAAACATAGGTTTGACCATGGTATTGTCTCCCTCTTTCCAAAATGTAAACTCCTCAGCTTGGCATTTAAAGACCTTCAACCTACCTGATTCCTACCTAGCTTTCTTGACTTATATTATTTTCCTTCATATAGTCTACATTCTAGCCAAACTAACTGATTAGCTGTTTCCTAAGTTTGACATGATTTCACTTCCTACCTCCACTTATTTGTGCAATATATCTTCCAGGTCAAGAATGCACTTCTTCCTCCCCTCTCTGCTTCTTAGCATATCCAGTTTCCTTTAAGGTATAGTTCCAATGATATTTACCATAGGAACATTTTCTTTTCACCCTCCCCCTTGCTGGGTACTGCCCACTATGCTAACCCAGGTTCTGTACCCTATAATCAACTTGGAAACTGTTCCTACAGGATCCAGGAATGCCTGCATTGTCCATGCATGAACCTGCCATGAGAAATGCTAGTCAAGACCTAAGAATGATTGTGTTATGCTCCAGCCCACTTGTGGTTTTTCATGCATACAAGACTTGGCTTTGCCCCAGTATGTTAAGCCCTTCTTCTCAGGAGTGGGGAGGGGGCTTCCACTTACAAGTGTTTTCTTCATTTTTTTTTTTTTTTTTGCTGAGGCAATTGGGGTTAAGTGACTTGCTCAGGGTCACTCAGCTAGGGGATGTTAAGTGTCTGAGACTAGATTTGAACTCAGGTCCTCCTGACTTCAGGGCTGGTGCTCTATCCACTGTGCCACCTAGCTGCCACCTAGCTGCCCCCTGTTTTCTTCATTTGGAAATTAATTTAACTTCTGTTTAATCCCTGACTTTCCCATCTCTAGTTTGCTTTGTTGGGCTCCAACCACCCACAGGTTAGAGACTGATTCTGGTCCAATTGATAGGTTCAAGTTCTCAATTTCTAAGTATGTCAACTCAATCATTGGATAAGGACCTCAAAATTGGAATGCTGGCAATTAACTTGGTTTAGACAAGGTTTAAGAACCATGTGATTGATTCTTAGTTCCTTTAGCCTCATTTTCTATCACTTCATCAGTTTCATTAAAGAAGGGAATGAGAACCACAGAACACTAAGGGCCATTTTGTATTATTTGTTTATGAGCCTCTCCTTCATTAAGGAGACAGTAGAAATAGTTTATTATTGGGACCATACTGGAAGCCTTTCTTAAGATCATATATTTAGAAGAAATCATCGAACTTAACCCTTTCATCCAACAAATGAAGAAACTAAGAGCCAGAAAGATTAACTGGTTTGTCCATGGTCACATAGGTGACAGAGCCTGAGAATCTAGGGTCTGGATTCCAGAAAATCCAGGATCCAAACTCAGGTCCTATGACAATGAAAGTTACATGGGACAATGAGGAAAATGCCAAATATAGCATTTTCCTCATTGTCCCATGTAACTTTCATTGTAACCACATAGAATCTGCCATGTGTGCTCTACTGGCACATACTTTGAGAGCTCAGCAGTGAAAGGGATGAGATAGAGGGAAAATAGTTTGAATTGATGATAGAATCAAGTGAAAGGTATATATTTTTAGAATGGAAGAGCTCTGAGAATGCTTGTAAACTGAAGGAAAGAAGCATGTAGACAGAGAATTAGATTGAAGATGAGGAAAAAGTGAATGATTAATAGGGCAAGATTCCATAAGGACATAAGCAGAGTGCAAGGAAAAGAACCATCTTTTGACTGGAGGGAAGGAAAAGAGAATGGGAAATTAGGTAGAGAGATTTTGAAGAATTTTAAGGGAGAAAAGGAAAATTCACAATATGTGGCCTCAATTTTTTTTTTTTTTGTGAAACAGTAGTCAAGTATACCCCATCCATGTCTTTCTGTGTACACTCTCTATTCCACCAGCTCTCTCTTTTATTCCTTTTAAGTTCTGTAACCATAATTCAATAAATACTGCCATTGCTATTAGAAAAGGTATGTCAATCTTTCTCTCTCTGATACTATGCACCAATCCTGTAACATTACAAATCACAATAACTTTCTTTGGCTATCATTCCTCTTTATGTATTGCCTTGCTCTCTTAGATTGTAAACTTTTTGGATGAAGGGGAACTATCTTCACTTCAGTGTTTAGCACAGTGCCAGCACGCAGTAATTGTTTAATAAATACATTTTTTTAAAAAAATCAATTCATTTTGCTGAAGAGGTGAGAGTTTTATGTATGTGTATATATAGTGGGGGTGTTGGGAATTGAGAAGAGGAGAGCTGTTTTACAATAGTTACTATAGGGAATGTGATTAAACAAAAATCAGTCAAGGAAGAATAATAAAAGGATGTTGAAGTTCCAGACTAAATTGGTAATCATAAGTAAGCAGAGTTGTTTAACTTTCTCCAGCAGCATACTTTTTGTTTGTCTTTACTTTTAATGGGTTGCCATTATTTTAATTGTTTATATTTCAATATCATTCTAAGAATCTGTTATGTACAATTCGATTTTGTTAAAAGTGTATGTTAAATTAAACATAGTATTTTCAAACTGGTCTTGCTTGTCTGTGTTTTCTTCTATTCTCTTCTGGGCATTTAAAAAAATATTCCAATGGCCTTTTTCTTTCTTCTTGGGAACACAATTTCCAACTTCCTTCCCTTCTTTCAAGTCCATGACTAATTTATAAAAAAGAGAGAGAGAGAGAGAGAGAGAGAGAGAGAGAAAGGCAGCTAGGTGGTACAGTGGATAGAGCACCAGTCCTGAAGTCAGGAGGACCTGAGTTCAAATTTGATCTCAGACACTTAACATTCCTTAGCTGTGTGACCCTGGGCACTTGACCTCAATTGCCTCAGCAAAAAGCAAAAAAAAAAAAAAAAAAGAAAGAAAAAAGAACCCTTGGAATAAATAGGTTTAGTCAAGCAAAACAAGCCCACAATTTGCCCTAAAATGTAATCATCATTTGCATCTCTACTTTTGGAGGTAAGCAGACTCTGGAGTTGTGACCAATCATTGCCCTGGTCACAATTTTAAAGTCTTTTCTAGGAGCATTTTAGTAGATGTAGAAAAAATAGACCGTAGGCAGGGTTGGGAGGAAGGTGAGTAGTTTATTGTTGGGATGGAAGATAACACAGAGGTTATGAGCCTGACTGAATAGGAAGATGAGGGTATCTTAATAGTAGCAAGAAAGTTGAGAAGAAAAGATCTGGGAATAAAGATAATGAATTCTATTTTGGATATGTTGAATTTGGGATATCTAGGGGACAGTTGGTGATGTAGAATTGTAATTCAGGAGAGAGATTAGGGTTGGATATTTAGATCTGCATGCACCCATAAGAATTGATGAGATCACCAAAAGAAAAAAATATAGCGGGAGGAGAGAATAGGGCCCATGACAGGGTGTTGGTGGATATCTACAAATAGTAAATGTGAATTGAATGAAGAACCAGTGAAGAAGACTAAGAAGGAATTATCTGACAGGAAGAAAGCCAAAAGACAGCCAAGTCACAAACATCCAGAAAGGAGAGAGTATTCATGAGAAGCTATTGATCAGTCTGGAATCAGAAAGACTCATATTCCTGAGTTCAAATCCAGTCTCAGACACTTATTAGCTGTGTGACTCTGGGCATGCTACTTAATTCTGTCTGCTTCAACTTTCTCATCTGAAAAATGAACTAGAGAAGGAAATGACAAACCAATCCAATAGCTTTGCTAAGAAAACTCCTCATGGGATCACAAAGAATTGGACAGGATTGAAACAATATAACAAATTGATTAGCAACATCAAAGTCTGTAGAAAAGTCAAAAGAATGAAGATTGAGAAAGGGCCATAAGGATTGGGAAAAGGCTAGTGTTCTGTTAAACTTGTCGTCCTCAGGTTCAAGACAATAAAGGGGGAAAAGTGAGGATAGAGTCAAGGTCATAGGTTGTCTGGGAAGGTGTATTTTCAGGAATTAGTCAAATTATTTGTAGCCGGTGAAGAGTAGATTTAGGGAAATGAAGTAAAAGGAAGATTAGGAGTTTTGGCATTCTGTTGTTAGGACCTTCCAAGCTCTGATCTTGGGTGATTTTGTGATTGGAGATGAGCTCAAAAAGAGATTTAGCTTCAAGCCTGTTCTAATCTGGGATCCTCTCTGACCCTAGATATGTGAATGGTTTAAGGGAGAGGCTGAGTATTTAATAGTGGAATGAATTGTTAATTATCCAGAAATCAATTCACCAGCAGCATCCCAGCCTTTTTGCTGTAGGGACTGTTACTTAGAGGGGCATGGTAAATTCAATTTTGCAGCTGACTTAAAAAAAAATTCTCTTGGGCTTGGTGTTTCTAATTATACACACTGCTCATGTATCCTTGCCACATTTTGTGTGAACGGCTGTTGGCCAAATATGCAGCAGTCAGCCTCCTTTCTGGTCCAAAACAGACCCATTAAGTTAAGGAGAGGAAACCTTTCATCTCTTAATAATCACATTCTATGTAGGAATTCATTTGATCTAATTTCCTGCCTTTCCTCCTCCAACTTGTGGCTTGCTAGTTTGGCGGCTAGTTGTGCAGTTAGATGATTATTTTAAAAGCCAGTTGTGACATTGTATATCCCTGCGGGTGGCTCAATGATTTAAAGAAATTGTTTATACTATTAGGCACTTATTTTTCAGCTTTGAATTGAATGCAGACAATGATCAATTAGAAAGAACACTAGTCTGGGCATTGGGAGGACTAAGCTTTTCTTTTGACTGGTGTTGACTCATGGTGTGACCTTACGCAAATCTGTTTATGTGGCTTTACAATTAAGGACTCTGCCTGGATCCTGGCTCTGCCACCGAGCTCTTGAGTGCCAAGGATTCTGGGCAAATCGGTTAACTTCTTTGAGCCTCAGTTCTTCATTTGTAAGGGGGGAGGGTCAGGGAATACTAGCCACTACTCTGACATCATTTCTACCTCCCTGTTAGCTACAGGATCAAATATAAAATCCTTCATCTGACTTTTTTTTAAATTTTTTTTTATTAAAGCTTTTTATTTGTGTAACACATGTATGGGTAGTTCCCCAGCATTGATCTTTACAAAGCTCTCCATTACAACTTTTACCCCCAGTCCCCTCCTCTCCCCTAGATGGCAGAAAGTCCACTACATGTTAATAATGTAATAATAGTTGACAAGTTGTGCAAGAAAAATCCTATCTACAAGAAGAAAAAGAAAACCAGAGAAAGGCAACACAATGCAAGCAAACATCAATAGAGATCATGAAAATGTTACGTTGTGGTCCATATTTCATATCCCTCTCTCTGGGTGTATATGGTCTTCTTCAGTGAACAATTGGAACTGGTTTGAGACAATTCTTTGTTACAGAGAGCCATGTCCATCAGAATTGATCATCATGTAATATTGTTGTTGCCGTGTATAGTGATCTGGTTCTGCTCGTTTCACTCAGCATCAGTTCATGCAAGTCTCTCCAGGCCTCTCTGAAATCGTCCTGCTGGTCGTTTCTTACAGAGCAATAATATTCCATAACTTTCATATACCATGATTTATTCAGCCACTCTCCAATTGATGGGCATCCATTCAGTTTCCAGTTTCTAGCCACTACAAAAAGGGCTGCCACAAACATTCTTGCACATGTGGGTCCCTTTCCCTCCTCTAAGATCTCTTTGGGATATAGGCCCAGTAGAAACACTGCTGGGTCAGAGGGTATGCACAGTTTGATGACTTTTTGAATGTAGCTCCAAATTGCTCTCCAGAATAGTTTGATCCGTTCACAGTTCCACCAAAAATGTATTAGTGTCCCAGTTTTCCCACATCCCCTCCAACATTCATTGTTATCTTTTCCTGTCATTTTAGTCAATCTGACAGGTGTGTAGTGGTACCTCAGAGTTGTCTTAATTTGCATTTCTCTGATCAATAGTGATTCCTTCATCTGACTTTAAAAGTGCTTTATAACCTGACTGCCTTTTAGCTTTCTTGTTTTCTTATACCTTTCTCACTCACACAAAGTGTGCAATGACTTGACCTCCTGGCTATTCTTCTCACCAGACCCTCCAACTACCCACTTAAAACTTTGAAGAGACAGAGAGAGACATAGAGAGAGACAGACATACACACACATAGACACAGAGAAACAGAGACAGAGAGAGACAGAGACAAAGAAATTTTCATTGGCTATTTCCCTTCCCTGAATACTCTCTCTCTTCATCTTTACCCTCTAACTTCTCTGGCTTCCTTCAAGTCTCAGCAGACATCCAACCAACCTTCTACAAGAAATCTTTTCCAGTCCTTAATCTTAATGCCTTCCTTTTGAGACTAACATCTTTTTATTCTGTGTATATTCTTCTTTTTATATGTTGCATATTGTCTTCTCCATTAGACTGATCCTCGAAATCAGTGCCCACTTTCTGTCTTTCTTTGTATTTTCAGAGCATAGTACAGTAACTGACACATAGTAGTTGCTTAGAGTTGCTTAATAAATGCCAACTGCTAATTCTATGATCTCTTTAGATGTTTTAGAGTCCTTTAATTTCTTCAAGACCTAACTCAATCACTACTTTTTTACATGGAAACTTTTCCCTTTCCCTCAACTGTTACTGCTCTTTCTCCTTAAACTGCATATCTACATATATTCATATATCATGCTGTCTTGTGAGATAGAATGCAAACAGCTTCAGAGTAGAGACTGTGCTTGCCTTTGTATGCCAAGGTTCTAGCAAAATGCCTGATATATAGCAGGTACTTAAAAAATGCTTGTTGACTGGAAAGACTTACAGGGACTGATACAAAGTAAAGTGAGCAGAACCAGAAGTGTTCACAGTAATAGCAATATTGTAGATTATGAGTTGTGAAGGACTTATGATGAAAAATGCTATCCTCCAAAGAAAGAATTGGTGGAGTCTGAATGCAGGTCAAAGCATCTTTTTAAAACTTTATTTTTCTCGGGTTTTTTTTTTGGTCACTGTTTTCTTTTATAACATGACTAATATGGAAACATTTTGCATGACTATACATGTATAACCTATATCAAATTGCTTGCTGTCTCAGAGAGAATTTGGAGCTCAAAATTTTAAAAACTGAATGTTAAAAATTGTTTTTACATGTAATTGGAAAGAATAAAATATTCAAAAGGGGGAATTGCTTGTTGATTGAATGATTAGACCTTGCTTTTCTTAGTTATATAAGAAAGAATGGTAATCATGGGAATCGAATCTATGATAATGATCTCCAGTTTTGCAGGCTATACAACACATTATAAAGAGCATGGCTCTGGAGTCAGAGATCTTATTGGCTTAGGCAAGTCATTTAATTTTCCTAGGCCTTAGTTTTTTCCTCTGGTTTGACCAGATTGCCTCTTTGGTTCCTTCCAACTTTAGATATGTACTTCTCCAACTTTTCATTAAATATAATCTCGTGTTCTCTGCTTCACAAATATTCCTTTCCTTTCTCTTTGTAATCTATCCTCCCTATGAATTTTGCTATCAACTTTTTGCCAAGGACAACCAATTTTATTAGTCTCTGGACTTACCTAATGTAGCTCTCCTTTCTACATTCCATTTCAAGGAAATTGGGCTACTCTTAGTTTTCCATTCTTATCCTATTGTCTCTTTTCTCCATGTCTTGGCTTTCTCCATGCTAGAAATGGACACCCTCCACTGGTGTCAATTCATCTCATCTTCATTTGTTAAAGCCTTTCTCTTTCTTTAAGACCTAACTGAAGGATCATCTCCTTCAAGAAATCTTCCCTGATATTCTTAACTTCCTACCTTTGCTCCCATGATATCCATTTCTCTCTTATTGGAGTTCTAATAATACTTTGTCTGGACCTAACCTTCAAGATTGTATTATGTATACGAAGACAAGATCTTGTCCAACCTTGAGAGTCAAAGATTTTGTTGTCTGCTAATATACGTAATGAAGGCAGGAATGTGTACCAGAAGGGTGGAGGCCAAGGACTATGTCTTCATAGCTTAATTTTGGATCTTGCTCAACTATGTTTGCATGGCAATCTGATAAACTCTAGAGAACAAAGTCTACTTGGCCCCAGATTGCTTATGTGTTTTTTAGGAGAAAGAGTCTCTTAATTGGATTTTGGGAGACACATGAATCCTACAAAAAGTAAAAGGGAAGTAACAAGGAACATTTTTCCTGTCTTTTTATTTTTAATTCATTGTTATCAATTTAAACATGAATATTTTACTACACAAAAAAAGAATAGTGGATAGAGCACCAGCCCTGAAGTCAGGAGGACCTGAGTTCAAATCTGGTCTCAGACACAACATTCCCTAGCTGTGTGACCCTGGGCAAATCACTTAATCTCAATTGCCTCAGCAAAAAAGCAAAAAAAAAAAAATATATATATATACAATACTATTACAAGGAATTTCTATTCTTATATCATAGAGCTGTCTGATATGTGAGACTTCAAATCATTCCTACTGACAGGAATTCAAATGATTAGCTGGCTTTGGGGACCTTGTTGGCCCCTTTTTAGGGAAAGACTTTCTAGTCACTGTACCTTAGTAGATGGTAGCCAAGAGGCCATCAGATAATCCTAAAGAGCAGAGAAAGTTCTGTAACCTTAAGACTAGGAGATACTCAGCAGAGATGTCACACTAAGCAAAGATCTTATTAGTTATCAGCCTGATTACCTAGCATCACTGGTCTTGATCTAGAAGAACTCTCAGAGGAGAAGGGAGGGAATAAGCTTTTATTAAGTGCCTACTGCATTCCTGGCACTTTGTTAAACACTTAGTTCACAACAATCCTGTGTGATAGATGTTATTATCTCAAAGACCATTCAGCCCAATTCTTTATTTTATAAATGAGAAAAGAAAGGGAGTTAAGTGACTTTCCAAAAGTCACATTAATGGTAAGCGTCAGAGGTGGCATTTGATTGCAGATTATCTGAATTCAAGACCTGAGCTTTTTACAGTGTTAGAAATGTGGATTGTCTGGGTCACATATATGTCAGTGTGTGCTCATTCATCCTTTGAGTATGTTCTCTGTTCACAAGGATTCTTTTCCTATGTGCCCTTTTTCACTGGTGCTATAGGAATCTGTGAAAGAGTTTATTCTTGCACACATAGGGGGATTTGAAAATCACTTTATTTGTTATGCTACTCAATTGAATGTCTTTTGATTTGAACTAGCATGCCCTTTGGCTGACTAACAAAAGTAATATGTCCAAAGAAGATTTGTGAGTTATGGTGGTTAGGGGATACTGATTCATAGAGTGTCTTACATTTGTGATAGATTTTTGGGGGGTCTCATGGGTAAGGGGATGCACCAGAGGAGTATCATAGTAATTTTTTTGGTCTTGTATAGTGCCAAAACTTCAGAATTTTAGTACCACATTCTTTTTTTTTTATTAAAAGCTTTTTATTTACAGAACATATGAGTGATTTTTCTACATTGACCTTTGCAAAACTTTTTTTTTTTGTTTCAAGCTTTTCCCCTCCTTCCCCCCACCCTCTACCCTTAGATGACAAGTAATCTAATACATGCTAAATATGTTAAATTCTATGACAAATCCAATATATATATACATATCTATACAGTTATCTTACTACACGAGAAACATCAGATCTAGAAAGAGAAAAAAAAAAAAAAACCCAACAACCTAAGAAGGAAAACAAAATGCAGGGAAATATTCACAGAAAGAGTTAAAATGCTGTGTTGTGATCTATACTCAGTTCCCACAGGCCTCTCTCTGGATGTGTATGACTTTCTTCATCGCTGAACAATAGGAACTGGTTTGAAACACATCACTGTTGTCGAGAACCATGTCCATCAGAATTGATCATCATATAGTCTTCTTGTTGCTGTGTATAATGTTCTCCTGGTTCTGCTGATTTCACTCAGCATTAGTTCATGCAAGTCTCTCCAGGCCTCTCTGAAATCATCCTGCTGGTTATTTCTTACAGAACAATAATATTCCATAACATTCATATACCATAATTTATTCAGCCATTCTCCAATTGATGGGCATCCATTCAGTTTCCAGTTTCTAGCCACTACAAAAAGGGCTGCCACAAACATTCTTGCACATGTGGGTCCCTTTCCTTCCTTTAAGATCTCTTTGGGATATAGGCCCAGTAGAAACACTGCTGGGTCAAATGTAGTACCACCTTCTTTTATTTTTTTTTCCTTTTAATAGTATTTTATTTTTCCAAACACATCCAAAGATAGCCCTCAGCACTCATTTTTTTCCAAAACTTTGTGTTCTAAAATTTCTCCCCTCTCTCACTTACCTCCCCCTTCCCCAAGACAGCAAGCAATCCGATATAGGCTAAATACCTACCACAGTAATTTGTATCCAGCTCTTTCCTGATGAAATTAATATCCTTTTCTGACCTTATCATGAACACTTCCTCTTACGTACTCTGTGTTCTAAATTCACTAGTCTTCATGATATCCTTCACACACATCCCTATATTTGTGGTTTTGCACTGGTTGTCTCCCATGCTGGCTTCCAATTTAGAATGCACTATTTCCTCATCTGTGCCTTTTAGACTCCCTAATTCCTTCAAAGTTTAATTTACACCCAATCCAAGGAATCTTTTTCTCTGTTCATGCATTCACCACCATGTTCACTTCTGGGTGTGACAAAGAGGATGAATAAGTTGTTCCTGTGATGAACTAATTCATCTCTGGACTTGGTCAAACAAGAGATGCTCTGCTAGGCTTCTGTATAGTCTTCTCACCAGACTAGGTTGCTGCCACCAACAGCTCTGGGATGCCAGTTGTTGGCAGAATTTATGAAGGCTTGGAAGGATCTCAAGATCTTACTAGTTGCCTGGAAACTCCTCTTGATGGATATCTTGGTCTCACCAATAGGTCAGGAGATTCCATCTCAGAATATTCATTCAGGCAAGTGGGTGGTACAATGGATTGAGAGCTGAGTTTAAAATCAGAAAGATCCGAGTTCAAATCCAGCCTCGGATATTTACTAATTAGATTCTCTTGGGCAAGTTACTTACTTGCTTTCTGCTTCATTTTATCCAACTGTACTAGAGGATGATAATAGCACCTATCTCATAGGGTTGTGAGGAGCAAATAAGATAATATTTGTAAAATGCTTAGTATACATTTGCTATTATTGTTCAATTGTGTCTGACTCTTTGTGACTCCCTTCTCCAAGTCATTTTATAGATAAGGAAACTGAGGCAATAGGATTAAGCAATTAATCCAGGGTCACATAGCTAATAAGTATCTGAGGCCAGACATAACACTCTATCCACTGTACCCTTTTGTATAAGTAATTAGTCATTATTTCAGGGAGAGTTCAGATGAAATCCAAAATGTTGAATGTGGTGGTTATTTCTTATCTGACTCTTTGTGACCCTGTGGACCATACTGTCCATGGTCTTGATAAAAATACTGAATGGTTTGCCATTTTTTTTCTCCAGTAGATTAGAGAAAACAGAGATTAAGTGACTTGCCCAGTTTTTTATAGTATCTACTCAATATTGAAGTCAGACTTGAGCTGAGGTTTTCCTGACTCCTGGCATAGGACTCTATCCATTTCGCCCTCTGTCTCTTTGCATGTTAGCAATAAACAATTTTTTCAAGTACATATGCGGTTTGAAATCACTGGTCTTTCAATATATGCAGCATATCAAAGCATATCGAGACATATTCAGTGGTCACATAAAGCAGATGTTAAGTAGAGATCTTGTTTTAGAACTGAGACATTGTTCACAAGGTAAAGATACTTTAATTGAACTTGCAGCAACATGTAACATTCATTCATATTCACATTAGTTTTCCACACTGAATCTTGGTGAAAAAATGCTAAACTGGAGAAAAAACTCCACTAAGTTCCAAACATCCTTGTGGCTTTTAAAGTACCTTGTGCTTGATAATTTTCTGTAATTGAAAAGAATGATTTTTTACAAACCTCTGAGACAATTTTTTTTTTTGGATGTTGGTCCTATTTGTTTAGGAGCATTGACTGAAAAGCTTCTTTTAAGCCTTTTAAGTTGTTTTTACCCCACATTTTCCCTCAAAATGTTTTTTATAATCTCTTATTGATTAAATGTGGACATACTGAATATCTTCAGTGCTAAAGTCATCTGTCAAGTCAACTTCAGGTAGTGTCGGAAAATATGGGCAATAAATTGTGGACAAGGTGTTTGAAAGGCAACTTATCTCCAATTTCTTGTATTGGTTTGGTCAATTCAATAGCTCCTTGATTAACTTATGAATCTACAGGTTACAGAGATGATGATTGATTGGCATTACTTGAAGGAAGGGGTTCTATGCTGCCTTCTGTGTAGACATCTTGGTCAGGCCCAAGAGAGGGCTGGGATCTGACCTATAGACAGAAAGAGGCAGATCTCTGACAACTTCTGCATCGAAGCTTTTCTCTGGAGGGTGGCTGGCTAGCAAGGAATAGCACTGGGGCAGTGGCAACTGCAGCCCACGAGCTGGAGTGATGGCTATGAGCAGGATGCTCACTAGCAGAAGCATTGTTTGGATTTTAACCTGTTCCTGAGAGTTTCTCCTCATATGCATAGTAGGAGTTATATAAACTACTAGCTCATTATTATCTAAGATCAGGAAAGAAGTTTGCACACTCAGTTTCCTATGTACACTCAGTTCCCTCTCAACACCTATATAAAAGGATTTTTTGTTACCCCACAATAAGTCAGCAAGAAACAGTCAGAAAACTCTCAAGTTGGAGTGAAGGACTCCTTCAGTATACATGCCCAGAAACAGGATCAACAAATCTCCAAATAGATTAGAAATAGGGAGAGCATAATGTATAGGTTTCTAAAAGCTAGACCTTAATTGGCTAGTCCTCATCATACTTATATACATCATGTTATCCCCCGGTAAATATAAACTCCTTGAAGGTAGAGACTATTTCATTTATATTCCCAAGCACAATAGTAGGCCCTTAGTAAATGACTGTTCATTGATTAGATTTTAATCAAGAATTGTGTCACATTTATCATTCCATTCTCAATGCCAAATTCAAAGCTTTATACATAATAGATACTTAAAAAACTTTTAAAAACCAAACAAGTATTTATTGAATTGAATTAAATGTATATTATTGGCCCTGACCTCTTCTTGATATACAAGCATGATCTTAGGTCAGGCTTCAGATATGAAGGTCAAGGTTTGATTATATATGGTTTTCCTTTCTGTGAAAATCAGCTTGATTGAAAATCGTAGCTTCATCATGGTTCAGTTCTCCAAGATGAACGATTAAGCTCAAAGATGAGAGGGGGGAAATACAATCCAACCACCCCACTTAATCCTCCAGAATCAGAGGATTTTGAAGTGGATTTAGAGCTAAAACTTGATCGTATTAATGGCTAGTAATTTGAAGAACAACAGAACTGGGGCTGGGGAAGCACCTCCTCTTCCCCTACATGCTGCCCCAAGGAAGGCTCCACTTGTGCAGAGGGGACACAAGACCACTCACACTCCCTTCCTGTTTGCCATAAGAGCCAGCCAGCCACTTCTTAGGATGCCATGGTGATATCCAGCCTACTCAGAAACATTCTCTAGAAGGGAAATAGAAGAACCTAACAACGACATTAATTTATTTCAAAATTACTTCTCTTCCAAATGGAAACCAACAAACTCAGACCATTTCTTCTTCTTGTTTTGAAGAGGAGGTCTTGGTGACTAAGGTGGCTCAGGAAGACAATCATTTGCTGCATGATCAACTCCATTGGAAGTGTCCCCTGGAAAAGAGAGGTGGTCTGTTAAAATCGGGGCTTTTCAGCCTCTCTGGGTCCACAGCTGCTTTTAAAAAGCAAAGGAAACTTTCAATTCTGCCCCCATGCTGTCCAAGTCTGGAGCTGGCTCCCATTGTGGGCTCTTCCTTCCTCTGATGGTGGTTTCTTTCTTTCCATCTGGTAAGTCACTTTCCTCAGCCTTGGCAAGCTTTAAAGGAGTGAAGTCTATATGGAACATAGGAAAAATTACTTTTGGGTTTTTCCTCTCTATGGGAAAAAATACAGAGGAGAAGCTAGTGCTTCTTAGTGCTAGAAACGGTGAAGATTTTATAGTTAGAACCAGAGCTGGGCCCTTGATGGATGCCAGTTGGTTCACTATATGGAGGAGAAACCAGTGATGTCACTCATTTGAATTCAAATGAACAAACATTTTGTTAAATACTTACTGCTAATAGACAAAGGTTTTGAGAAAGATAAAGCTTAGAAAAGCTATAAACTTTGCTCTGATGGAGCTTTCATTGTACTAGGAAGAAAAGGAGAAAGATGATATATGCATAAAAAAGGATAAAGCAATAAAGGAATAACCACTTATTAAGAACCTACTACGCACTAGGCACTGGGCTTAGCATTTTACAAAGAGTTTCTCATTTGATAATAACATAATACACAATTAGTTGTTGTTGTTAGTCATTTTAGTTATGTCTAACTCTTCATGACCTCATTTGGGTTATCTTGTCAAAGATGCTGAAATGGTTTGCCATTTCCTTTTCCAGCTCATTTTACAGATAAGGAAACTGAGGCAAACAGGGTCAAGTGACTTGCCCAGTGTCCCACAGCTAAAATAGTTTGGTTAGTGCCATAGCTAAGTCTGAGGCCAGATTTGAACTCAGGAAAATGTGTTTTTCTGACTCCAGACCTGACACTTTATCCACTGAGTCACCTAGCTGTTCTGTAAAGCATTAGAGAACTAAAGAACAAAAACTTTACCCCACTGTCTCACTCCAGGTGCCTGAATTCCCACCATGCGAAGCTGATTCCTTTGGGTGAAGGTATTAAACCCCTGTTAAAAATTCAAATGCTTCTGGAGGGGTAACACATTATATCATGACCTAAGGTAGTGGGGCACAGTAGATAGAACTAAGAAGGCTTGGATTGTGTGACACTCAACAAGTCTTCCTTCACCTGTAAAACCTAAATGATCATAGCACTTATCTTTACACAATTGTTTTGAGGCTCAAGTGAAATTATGTATGTAATGTCCTTTGTAAGGGTTAAATTATTACATAAATGTAAGCTGTTCTTATTATCTTTTATCATTTTTTGGTTTATATAAGAAAGATTATACATTTTGTTTCCTCAACCAGATTGTAGGTAAAAAACCTTGAGGTCAGGACCTACTATAGGACTACCATAGTAAGTGGTGGGGTGGACAGAGCAATGGATTTGAAATCAGGAACACTGATATTTAGTAATTCAAACACAGCCTTAAACACTTACTAGCTCTGTGACCCTAGGCAAGAGAAAGAAATAGCAAACTATGCAAATATATTTGCCACCTGGCCTTCAGTTTCTCAAGAGCACCTAAAGCATAAGTTTGTCTAATAGATAGTTCCTGAATGAAGGTTAACTGTGAGAAAAAGGAACATAGCCCAATTTTGATAGGGTTTGGGAAGTTAGAGGGAAAAGTCAGGAGGACGGGGATCCCAAAGATGTGACTGTCATTCTGATTTTAGGTCCTTGAGCAATCAGAAGATATTGGATTATGAACAGTCAGGAACTAGAATTCCCCCTAGAAAATGACCTGAGAGTGAAGATAGCTATGTAATATGGTACAAACATGTTACCTCATCACTTTGTTGGCACTTTTCATTCAACCTTCAAAGCTCTCCCTCACCTCTTGCCAACTTATTCAAATCCTTCCATCCTCCCATCTTTTCAGGCCCAGGACATTCTCTTCCCAAAGGTTATATGAGCTGTACCCTCTGTATTCTCAGATAGCAGTTACTGCCTGAACTTATCTTAATTCCCTTCCTCTACTTGTTATTAGTTATTAATCAAATGTTTCATTAAGCATTTAAGATTGAACGTCAATGCAACCATTTCAAATGAATTCCAACAGATAAAGTATCAGACTTTTTAGGCTCTTTCTCTTAAGTCCCCATTCTTCAGCCATTCATTCATTTTCATTCAGTTTTCCTCTTAATCAATTCACTCATTCACTTCTTATGGGTAGTGGTTAGAATGGATTTTATTCTTCTGGTTCTGCTTTTTAAAAATTTTTCACTTTGCATTATTTTAATAATAAAAAAAGGATTGTAGATTTCATGGCATTCTTCATACTTGTCAGTCTTAATTGTCTTATTTCAATTCCTTTACTGTACTACAATTGATTTAATCGTTATTCTTTTGTTAGGGATTTAGGTTGCTTCTAGTTTGTTTTTTAATAATTGCATTTAAAGCTTCTAGGGAAACTTTTAAAGACAGTTTTTTTTGTTTATTTATTTATTATTATTATTTTTTGTTACCACTCAATATTTTTCAAATTTTTAATATATTTCTATTAGGTCAAAGGATATGATTGTTTCTGTAACTTTTACTGAGTACTACCAGACTGATTTCCAGAAAAAATTTATAGCCTTGCAATCCTGTTATTTAAATTTCATATATGTTATCTGTTTCCCAATCTAGGCTTGAGGAGGGAGTTCATATTTATTCAGGCAATGTGTGACACACACATTGTTGTGTTTGGATTTGGAATATGGAAGATTTGAGTTCCTATCTTGTCTTAGATGCTTTCTAACTATGTGAACCTGAGCAAGTCATTTTATCCTTCTCAGTTTCAGTTTCCTTGATTGTAAATCAGGAATGATTGGAATGATTGTGGGGATCAAATGAGTTACCATGTATAAAGAATTATATAAATAATAGCTATTATTATGATTTTTATTACTATTTTGGTATCTCTGGAATTGACCAAGGATACATGATAAGTGTTTAATAAGTTTATTTACAAAAAGATTTTAAAATTTTCAGAGTGTAATGTTCAATTAAAAAGAATTAACAGTAGAAAATAGGCTGAAGAACAGATATCTAAATGTGGAATACCAGCCAGTTATTAGCTTACCAACAAATCGTTTTTATTTTTACTTTTTACTTTTTAAAAATTCTTTACTTAAACACAACAGAAAAGCATTCACATATGCAGAGCAGAACACAAACAAAATGGATTCTATGTAAAACTGTGAATCTCTATCATTCTGCTTACTTTTTGATTTTTGCTTTTTGAGATGTTTTTATTGACTGATTGACCTTGTCTCACTCAGAAAAATAGTACAATGGGCACTCACAGGTCCTATCACTCCACTTACTGGCACCCAAGCTTTGACTGGCTCCATTTCTTACTGGACTGATTTATTCTTTCTCTTATAGCTGAGTGGCCACCTTCCTTTCTTGGAGATCCACCACATTGGTACTAGATCTAATGCAAAAATCTAATTGACTTAGCTCCTTGACACATAGCAATCTACTGACTTTAACCTCCCTAGTAACAAGAAAATAAAGGCATGTACTACCACATTGGCCATGTTGCTTGCTTTTTTTTTTTAAAGCATTAAAAATTCTAATTGTTGCTTTTAAAACTCTCCTGCATGTCTGTGTTTCCTTTTGAATTTTTGTTCTCTTCTGTTAATTTGATTAAATGTTGGGGCAGCTAGGTGGTGCAGGGCACCAGCCCTGAAGTCAGAAAGACCTGAGTTCAAATCTAGACCTGATACTTAACACTTTGATGTGTGACCCTGGGCAAGTCACTTAACCCTAATTGCCTCAGCCAAGGAGGAGAAATCACTCTTGCTAATCATCTCCTATATACTTTCATTTAACCAAGAAAAAGAAAGAAAACTCTTATAATAAATGAACATATTTAGCCAAAATAAATTCATACAAAAGCCATGAGCAAAAATATACAATTTTGTTGTATGTCAACAACAACCAGTAGCTACCCCCAAGAGAAGGAAAATGATCTACCTGTATGACAGGAGGCAAGTAACAAAGCTGGAATTCTAATATAAGTCCTACAATTCCAAATTCAGTGTTCTTGGAGACTTTACCGTTGATTAGTTGGGGGTCTTCTACAGTAGACAATTGTATCTCATGTAAAGTTGCTTTGTAGAAGGGAATGAGTGGAAAATGAGGAGCTGGTGGGGAAAGACTAAGACTGTGCTGGGCTAAACAACAGGCAAAGAGGAAGAGGGTTGGCAACTGGTACTTTCCCTCAATACTCAGAAGCCCCAAGGCCTACTTGTCCCCAAAACCTGATCTTGGCTGCCATTTTCCCCTAGCTTATGGACTGCAGTGTTATGCCTGCAATATCATGGTTGGTACCCAGCACATTGACCCAGGTTGTTCCAAGCCAGAGATTGTCACCTGCTCCGAATCACACCAGGGCTTCAAGCACAAATTCTGCCTAAAAACAACAAGTGGTGAGTCCTTCGGTTCAATACCTCTGTCATAATAAAGATGACTAATGACTGCAAAGGAAAGGTTAGGGAATATCACATTCCTTTCCCCTCATATAGCTCTTTTTAGGGTATATGAAGAAGAGAATGGAAGTACTTTGAGAGCAGGAACTGTTGGGTTTTTGACTTTGTATCCCCGGTGTATAGCTCAGTGAAAGCAAACACAAAGATACACACACAATAAAACAAGTACTTCTTGTATTTTGTACCTACTGTACTTACTGTATTTTGGCTGAATTAAATTATTGTTGAAGCTTAAAGTATTTTCATGTTTATTCATTAAGAACACGGGAGTGCAGATTTAGATTTTTATGAAACCATAGAGGAAGGAACCCTTCATTTTACAGATCAGGAAATGTGTTTAAAGAAATTACATGACATGGTCACACAGTTAATAAAAGTCAGAAATGAGATTAAGCCCAGTTCTCAGATTCCAAATTCAATGCTATCCACTATGTCTGGCTGTCCTTACAACTCCGGTGAGGGAGAAAGGACATGCCTTATTATCCCTATTTTATAGAAGAAGAAACAGAGACCAGAGAGATAAGTGCTTACTATGTGCTGGGCATTTATGCTAAGTGCTGGGGATACATAAAAAGGCAACAAGTAGTCAATGTCCTCAATGAGCTTATAATCTAATAGGGGAAAGAATACAAAACATAAAAGCTGAAAAGTGAAGAGATGGGGGAAGAGTCCTAGGTCAGGGGCAAGATGAAAAGTCCAGTGGCATGCAGCTATATAGGAAATGAGGAGAAGACTGGTCTGGTATCCTCTTTAAAGGGAAATTATGGGAGGACCTCTCTGTTCTCTACTCTCTTTTCAGAGGGAAGAAGGTGATTAGTCCAAAGGGATAGACAGCAAGCCACTGGTAGACTCTGGACTTCCTTCCTTCATTCAATAAACATTCATTATGTCCCAGTATATTCGATGTTTGTGCTGGGCACTGAAGGGGAAACAAAGATGAATAAGATATGGTTCCTCCTATCAAGATACTAATGATCTAACAGGAAAGTCTCCAAGTAAACAACAATAACACAAGTAAGGCATCATGTGAAAGCACTATGACAATTTCAGAGAACTAAGGAACTTGGAAAGGGGAGATGTATGGATTTAGAAGTTTCTTGGCATTTGAGTGGGATTGAAAACTTGAGCACAAACTGGATGGATCAGGCTAGTGAAGGGTATTCTAGATGACCAGAGGATTGCTGGAGGTCTCTCTCAGCTCTAGGATTCTACTGGTCTCTTAATTTGTGACTTTACAAATTTCTAATTCCATGATTGTAGATTCTGAGATTAAAGGGGCACTCTAACATTCTTCTTTGTAGTTTAGGGCTAGGTCTTCTCTTTTCTGTCTTTCTCTTTTCCTAATGGAGTACTTTTTTTCTCCCTTTGTATCCTCACAGTGGTCCTGGGGATCCTGCTCACCAGTGGCTGTGCCACGTCTCGCCACTGCCAGCAGCAGGAACTACCTGGGGTGCACATCCACTGCTGCCAGACTGACCTCTGCAACAGCTCCCTGCGGGTTGCCCATACTTTTGGCATGTTCTCAGGAGGCACCATCTTCATACCTTATCTCCTTTTGGCTTTCTTCCTTCTCTAACACCACTGAAGGCAGCCTGAAGGATTTTAGACTCCAGGAAAATATTCTGTTGGGTGGATATTGCCTATTGAGTCAAGCCAAGTCTGCCATGTTCTCAAATGTCTTTATGGAAAAAACCCCAGCTTCTTCTTTCCCTTCTAGCATCACTATACTTAACCAAAATGGTGGGTGGCTCCCAACTAATCTCCAAAGTATTTCCAAAGAACACAAGGGGCTGGGGTGTGTCTCCCTCATGCAGCCCAGTGTAATGTGTGGGTTTCTTTTATGTCCTGTGGCTGCTTTTGCATTTCCATTCATATTCAATGCCCCATCCTTCAGAAAATTCCTGGAACTTTCCAACTCAGCAAAGTTTAGTAGAAGAATTACTTTTGAATCTAGAACTGAGTTTGTTTCTAACTACCTGTGTGACCTCAGACAAGTCATATAATCTCTCTGGGCCTCAGTTGTATCATACAAAATATGAGAGAGGTAGATCAGCTCAGTAGTATCAAACTCACCAAAGGCCTCATGTTGACTTTGAAAACCACAAATTAACATTATCTATGTAGTATTTTTATTTACTTAAATTTTTTCCCCCAATTGCATTCTCATCTAGTTGGGCTTTACTCAAAGTTTTGGGGGCTACATGGGATTTGACACTGAGTTTGATACCTCTGGGTCTGATGATCTCTATAGTTTCTTCTAGTTTAATATTATAAATAGGTGATGGAAAAATTAGCAGGCATATAGAATACTCAATGCCATTTATGCCTGAATCCTTAGCTTCTTTTTTTTTCCTTTTACCATGTGTAGTCATGCAAAACAAATTTCCATATTAGTCATGTTATGAAAGAAAACACAGACCAAAAAAATCCCTCAAGAAAAATAAAGTAAAAATGGTATGCTTCAATCTGTATTCAGACACCCTCAGTTCTTTTTCTGGGGCTCTTTGGCATATTTCATCATGAGTACTTTGGAATTGTCTTGGATCATTATATCGCTGAGAAGAGCTAAGTCCTTCACAGCTGATCATCTTACAATATTACTGTTACTTTGCACACAGTACATTTCACTTTGTGTCAACTTACATGAGTCGATACAAACTTTCTGGGTTTTCCTGAGAGCATCCTGTTCATCATTTCTTAAAGCACTGTAGGATTTCATCTCAATCACACAGCACAATTTGTTCAGCCACTATGCAGTTGATGGGCATCCTCCCAATTTCTAACTCCCTGCCACCAGAAAAAAAACTGCTATAAATATTTCTGTACATATAGGTACTTTCCCCTTTTAAAAAATCTTTTTGGATACAGATGTAGAACTGACACTGTTAGAAATGTCAGTCAAAGAGAAGGCATGGTTTATAGATTTTTGGACATAGTTCCAAATTGCTTTAAAGAATGTTTGAATCAGTTCACAACTTCACCAACAGCACATTAATATATCATTTTTCCCACATCCCCTCTGAAATTTATCATTCTCTTTTTTTTTCTATTAGCCAATCTAATAGATATGAGGTAGTACCTTAGAATTGTTTCAATTTGCATTCCTCTAATCAGTAGTAATTTGGAGTACCTCATATGGCTATAGATAGTTCTGATTCCTTCATCTAAAAATTGTTCACATTTCTTGATCATTCATCAATCGAAGGAATGGCTCTTTATTTTTATAAATTTGACTCAGTTCTCCATATATTTGAAAAATGAAGCTTTGGTCAGAGAAACTTGCTCCAATTTTTTTTTTTTTCAGTTACCATTGATGATTGTATTTCCTTTTATCCTATTCTTCCCTGCCCCATTTATTCTATTCTTTCTCTTTTCCTCTTTCCCTTCTGAAAAGTATTTTGCTTCTGACTACTGCCTTCCCCAATCTGTCCTCCCTTCTATCATATTCCCCTCGTCCCCATTTCTCTTATCCCTTTTTCCTCCTACTTATCTTGTAGATAAATAGATTTCTATACCTAATTGACTGTGTATGTTATTCCCTCTTTGAACCAAATGCTGATGAGAGTAAGGTT
The DNA here is from genome assembly GCA_023553655.1 of Myrmecobius fasciatus. Lineage (NCBI taxonomy): Eukaryota > Metazoa > Chordata > Mammalia > Dasyuromorphia > Myrmecobiidae > Myrmecobius > Myrmecobius fasciatus. Next base: position 49,323 of record JAJPUD010001771.1, read on the forward strand.
TATTCATTTCCCCCCTCCTTGCCTATCTTCCCTTACTATAAACATTTTTTCTTTCCTCTTTTATGTGAGATAATTCATCCCATTCTATTACTCCCTTTCCTTTTCTCCCAGTGTTTCTTTTTCTCACCCCTTAATTTTATTTTTTAATATATCCCTTTATATTCAATTCACACCTATGCATGTCTCTGTATATGCTTTCCTAACTGCCCTAATAATCAGAAAATTTTTATGAGTTACAAGAATCATCTCCCCAAGTAGAAATGTAAACCATTTAACCCTATTAACTCCCTTATAATTTTCCTTTCCTGTTTATCCTGCTTCTCATAAGTCTTGTATTTGAAAGTCAAGTTTTTCTATTCAGCTCTGGTCTTTTGATTAAAAAATGCTTGAAATTTTATTGAATTTCCATTTTACTCTCTGAAAGATTATATTCAGTTTTGCTAGGAAGTTGATTCTTTATGGTGATCCTACCTTCTTTGCTCTCCAGAATATCATATATCAAACTCTCCAATCTTTTAATGTGGAAGCTGTTAAATCTTGTGTTATCCTGACTGTGGCTCAACAATATTGAATTATTTCTTTCTGACTGTTTGCAATATTTTCTGGGAGCTCTGGAATTCCTGGGAGTTTTTATTTTGTGATCTCTTTCAGGAGGTGAATTCTTTCAATGTCTATTTTGCCTTCTGGTTCTGGAATAACAGGACAGTTTTTCTTGATAGTTTCTTGAAAGATGATGTCTAGTCTCTTATTTTGATCATGGATTTTAGATAATTCATTAGTTTTAAAATTTTTCTCTTTTAGATCTATTTTCTAGGTCAGATGCTTTTCCAATGAGATATTTCATGCTGTCTTTTATTTTTTTTTATTCTTTTGGTTTTGTTTTATTGTTTCTTGATTTCTCATAAATTTATTAGCTTCCATTTGTTCAAATTCTAATTTTTAAGGAACTAATTTCTTCAGTGAATTTTGTACCAATTTGGTCAATTCTACTTTTTTTTTCAATTAGCAATAATTACACCTCATATAAAACTCATTGGTTATGATACTACCACTGTGCAAAACTACCATTTCTATTTTTTAAGAAGTTTTTTCTTCAGCAAATTTTTGTATCTCTTTTACCATTTGGCCTGTTCTGTTTCGTAAGGTCTTATTTTCTTTCTTTCTTCTTTTTTTTAATTAAAGCTTTAAATTTGCATAACATATGTATGGGTAGTTCCTCAACATTGATCCTTACAAAGCTTTCCATTACAAATTTTCCCCTCAGTCCCCTCCCCTCCCCTCCCCTAGATGGCAGGAAGTCCACTACATGTTAATTATATTAAAATACTTGACAAGTCGAATATATGTATATATATTTCCATACTAATCTTGCTGTGCAGGTCTTATTTTTTTTAGTATTTTTTTTATGTCTCCTTTACCAAGCTTTTAACTCTTTTTTTCCCATGATTTTCTTGCATTACTCTTATTTTTCTTCCCAATTTTTAATCTACCTTTTGCTTTTCAAAATTCTTTTTGAGCTCTTGCTTGGCCTGAGACCAATTAATGTTTTTCTTGGAGGCTTTTGTTGGAGATTTGACTTTTTTATTTTCTTCTCAGTATATGTTTTGATCTTCTTGCCACCACAGTAGCTTTCTTTGGTCAGTTTTTTTTTTCCTTTTGTTTGCTCATTTTTCTAGGCTGCTACTTGACTTTTTACTCTTTGTTAAAATGGGTCTTTGCTTCCAGTATGAAGGGCACACTATTCTAAGCTTCAGGGTTTTGTACAGCTGTACATGCAAAGATAATTCCCAACATTCACCCTTGCAGAGCCCTGTACTCCAGATTTCCCTTCCTCTTCTCCTCCTTTCCTCTGCCCAAGACAACAGGCAATCTGATACAGGCTAAACATATACAATTCTTCCAAACATACCTCCATACTCATGCTAAGTAAAACAAAACAAAAAACAAACAGATCAATAAGGAAAAAAAAAAACAAGAAAGGAAAAACAAACAACAACAAAGGTGAAAACACTATTCTTTGATCCACATTCAGTCCTTATAGTTCTCCTTCTGCGTGTGGATAGTACCCTCCATCACCAGCCTGCTGGAACTGCCCTGAATCATCTTATTGCTGAAATGTTCATCACAGTTTCTCATCACATAATCTTGTCAACATGGTATGATCTAAAGAGTATTTACTACTCTCCCAACCTGTGTTCTTGTCTATGAATGACTACAAATGCTTTTCTGCCCTGCTTCAGTGTGGCCCACAAGTTCTGGTGTGCTCATGCTCTCCCTCACCCTAGGAATGTCACCCAGACTGATGCCCAGATCTGAGTATGGGCAAAGCAACAGAGTCCTGCCTTACTGAAAGGAAAGAGATCCCTATAATCTCCTTCTGATCAGTTGTTCAAACCCCTTACTAATCTATGGGCTAAGAGCTTCAGAAGCAGCTGCTGCTGTTGTTGATTCAGTAGCTCCCAAGTCTTGCTTCTGGTTTGCCAGAGCTTGGCCTGCTATTGTGCTGTCCACAATGGACTGTGCTCCACTCTCACCCAGGTGCCACAGATCTTTCCTGCTGACCTTCTAAGTTATCTTTGGTTAGAAAATTATTCCACCCATCATTTTATGGGTTATGTCATTTCAGGGATTGATGGCATTATTTAAAGAATTTGAAGGGATTTAGGGAAGAGCTCAAGCAAGTTCGTGTCTTTTCTCTACCATCTTGGCTGTGCCTCCCTCTTAGCTTTTAGCTTGAAAAATACAATAGAAATCTGGAAGGAGAGGAAGCAAATCAATTTGTCCTGTAGTTATATAAACCCAGAAAAAACAAAGACCAGATCTGGGGAAGTCTACAATCCTTTATGTTGAGCTAAGCACTACTTGTGAATTGAATGGACATGCTAAATCAGCATGTGCTCTGGCATCAATCCTTATCCTCTTGATTTCCCCCAACCTTTGACACCATTGATCACCATCTTCTCCTGAATTCTCTCCAAGTTTTAGGAGTTTGTTTTTTGGTTGTTGTATTTAAGTCTAACAAAAGGTTATTTACTTTAGATAGATAGGAAGAATTAACCTGCAAACATTTTCTCCAGTAGCTCCAGGGTCTAATCTTTCTGATACCACCTTGGCTACCTCAGTCCCTGGAGGAATAAATTCAAAATTTAGCTAAGTTTCCAGATACTTTTGGTGGAGTCAAGTTCGGAGCAGATGGTGAATGACTTTGAGGTCAATCTTTCCAATGGGTTGGAAGTCTGAATCTTATTCTGAAAGATTGTTTTGTTCCTTGGAGTGAGTGTTGATGCTGCAAGGTCTACAAAACTTGGCCTAGATTACAGTCCCTGGATTTTCTTGGCTCTCCTGAGATCTGAAACTCCATTGACTTTCCAAAGAATGGAAAATAATTCACTAAAAGGTCGAGGAGGAAAGTCCATTTCTTTTTTCTTTTTAAAGATCAATAAAGAAGCATTTATTAAACACTATGTTTCAGACACTCTGTTAAAAGAAAAAGAAAAAAAGTAAAACATACTTCCCTCAAGAAGCTTTTATTTCACACTGTGGGAGAAAATGTGTAGTTTATATGTAGCACCCCCATTGTACAAAAACTATTGTCTATTTCATTCTTGGGATGTCATTATATTGCTGCTCCAGAGCTTACAGTCTCTACTGGTCAGGTAACTCAGCTTGGCTTACCAGTTCTATTCTCTGTAGTTAAATTTCAGATCTAGGGACCAGGGCTGGCTCTTTTCTCTGCTGCCAGAGACCAGCCTTCAGAGCCTTCCCTAGCCAAATCCTTAATTTATATCACTTTTTAAAAGATCACTAGAGGTGACAACAAACTTTGAGCTGACTTATCCATGGCTTACCAGTTTCTGATTCTATAAAGGTTGACTGATGACTTCTTCACACCTCATTGAGGGTTACTTGTTTGCCCTTCCTTTTAGATGTTAATACCTTTTTGTTTCTATTGCCTACCTCTTTACATTCTGCAGTTTTGCCAATTGTGCTGCAGTAAATCATTTGAATAGCTATCTACTACCTGGAAGTAAATACAAAGTAGAGACCAACTGATTTCTTTCTTTCTTTCTTTCTTTCTTTTTTTAAAGTATTTATTTGTTATTTTTTATTAAAATTTTTCAACATTGACCCTTGCAAAGCATTCTGTCCCAAAATTTTTCTCTCCTCCCCACCCCCACCCCTAAATGGTAGGTAGTTCAATACATATTAATTATGTTAAAATATATGACAAATCCAATATATGTATACATATTTATACAGTTATCTTGCTGTACAAAAAAATCAATCTGCAAAAAACAAAAACAAAAACAAAAGCAAAAACAAACACAAAAACCTGAGAAGGAAAACAAAATGCAAGCAAATATCAACAGAAAGCATGAAAATGCTCTGTTGAGGACCCACAGGCCTCTCTCTGGGTGTAGATGGCTTTCTTCATCACTGTACAATTGGAACTGGTTTGAAACATCTAATTGTTGAAGAGAGGGAAGGTCCATTTCTCAAGGAGCATTAGGCCTCAGAGGGGAGAAAAGCCTTAGATTTTCTTTCCTGCATGGTCTCTTTTTTGATTTTTTTTTTTTAATAAAGCTTTTTATTTACAAAATATATGAGTGATTTTTCTACATTGACCTTTGCAAAAACTTTTTTTTCCCCAAGCTTTTCCTCTCCTTCCCCCCACCCTCCACCCCTATATGACAGGTAATCTAATACATGCTAAATAGGATAAATTATATGACAAATCCAATACATGTATACATATCTATACAGTTATCTTACTGCACAAGAAACATCAGATCTAGAAAGAGAAGAAGAAAAAACAACCTAAGAAGGAAAACAAAATGCATGGAAATATTCACAGAAAGTGTTAAAATGCTGTGTTGTGGCCCACACTAGTTCCCACAGGCCTCTCTCTGGATGTATATGACTATCTTCATCGCTGAACAATAGGAACTGGTTTGAATCACATCATTGTTGAAGAGAACCATGTCCATCAAAATAGATCATCATATAGTCTTGTTGCTGTGTATAATGTTCTCCTGGTTCTGCTGATTTTACTCAGCATCAGATCATGCAAGTCTCTCCAGAAATCCTCCTGTTGGTCATTTCTTACAGAACAATAATATTCCATAACATTCATATAATGGTCTCTTATTTGATACAAGTAAAATAATCACCAATATCCTCCAGAGTTAAATAAAGCAAAAAGAAAGGTTCTTCTAGGTTTTCATGATGCTATTTACTTTTAGTCCTCTCCCTATCTGTTTGATCAGAATTGTTCAGTTTCCTTTGCTGGATCTTCTTCAAGTTCATGCCCACCTAATGCTTTTTTGCATGTTATTCTTCATTTCTTTTTATATCATTATCTTGCTTGATGATCTCACCAACTCAACTATCATCTCCATATAGAAAATTCCCAGATTGAGATATTGAACCTGTCTTCCTCCTGACCTAAAATCTTGTATTTTCTGCCACCCCTTAGATACTCTAAACTGGATGTTCTGAAGACATCTCAAACTCAGCATGTCCAAACAGAACTCACTATCTTATCCACCAGATATTCCCCTCTTTCTGATTTCCTTCTTATTATTGAGGATGCCATATGGCATATTAAATAGAGTGCCGTGCCTGAACTCAGGAAAATCTGAATTCAAATTCGAACTTAACTACTACCTGGGCAAATCAATTAATCATGTTTGCCTCAGTTTCCTCATTTGTAAGATGAGCTAGAAAAGGAAATGGCAAACCCTTCAGAATCTCTACTAAGAAAATCTTAAATGAGGTCACAAAGAACCGGACATTGAACAACAAGAACACTGGGGCATCACAATCTGGTTCAGTTAGCTTCATTAACAATTGCAGTGTCATCCTCAACTCATTCCCACCCCACACATCTAAACTATTGGTAAATCTTTGAATTTCTACCTTTACAATGTCTCTTGTATGTGTCCCTTTTTCTCTACTTACCCAGTTGCCACTTTAGAGTAGCACACCCTCCTCACCTCTTGCTTGCATTATTGCAGCAGCTATTTATTTAGCCTCCTTACCTCAAATTTCCTCTTTCTAATCCATTCTCCACTCAGCTTCCAGTGATTTTCCTAAAGTGTAGCTGTATGTCATCTTTCCACTCAATAGACCTTACTGGCTCCCTATGAAACTGTATTCCAATTTTTTCTCCTCTCTCTATGACCTCCTTCTTCCCCAAGACAGCAAGCAATCTAATATAGGTTAAGTATGTGCAATTCTTTTAAACATATTTCTATATTTATCATGTTGTGCAAGAAAAATCAGACCAAAAGGGAAAAAGCCATGAGAAAGAAAAAGCAAAAAAGGTGAAAATACAATGATTTGATCCTCATTCAGTCTCCATAGTTCTTTCTCTGGATTTGGATTGCACTTTCCATCCAAAATCTATTGAAATTGTCTTGGATCACCTCATTATTGACAAGAGCTAAGTCTATCCTAGTTGATCATCACATAATTTTGTTACTGTATACAATATTCTCCTGATTCTGTTCATTTTACTCAGCATCAGTTCATGTAAGTCTTTCTAGGCTTTTCTGAAATCAGCCTGGTCATCATTTTTTTCTTTTAAATTTTTATTTTTCGTTCTGATTATGCATGTGTATTCATTTTAAAAAAATATTTTCTTACAATTTTGTTGGGAGAGAAAAATCAGAACAAATGGAAAAGTATATTAAAGAAAAAAAACAGAAGATAAAGGGAAAAAAGTGAATATACCATGTGTTTATTTACATTCAGTCTCTATATTTCTTCCTCTGGTTGTGGGTAGTGTTTTCCATCCAAAATTTATTGGGATTGCCTTGGATCACTGAACCATTGAGAAGAACCAAATCTTTCACAGTTGATCAACACACAATCTTGCTGTTACTATATACAAAGTATTCCTGGTTCTGCTTGTTTTGCTCAGCATCAGTTCATGTAAATCATTCCAGGTCTTTCTAAAATCAGCTTGTTCATATTTTTTTAATAGAACAACAATATTGCATTATTTTCATATACCATAACTTATTTAGTCATTCCCCACTAATGGGCATCCACTCGGTTTCCAGTTCCTTTCTACTACAAAAGGGGCTGTTACAAACATTTTTACACATGTGGATCCTTTTCCCTCTTTTATGATTTCCTTGGGATATAGACCTAGTAGTGGCACTGTTGGATCAAAGGGCATGCACAGTTTTATAGCCCTTTGAGCACAGTTTCAAATTGCTCTTCAGAATGGTTGGATCATTTCACAACTCCATGGTCAATACATTAGTGCTTTTTAACTTCCTTTGTATAATGCTTAGCACAGTTCCTGGTACATTGAAGATGCTTAATAAATGCTTAATGACTAATTGGCTGACCATGGGCAAATTATTGGATTTTGATCTTTCTTTACCTTAATGCATAAAAATGAACTCATTATCTTTTCCCTCAAATCCTCCCTTCTTCCAAAATTCCTGCCTATTATCAAGGGCAGTACTATCCTCTCATTCTTCCAGGTTTGCAACCTAGATATCATTTTTGATACCCCACTCTTTTTCACCCACCATATCTAGTCTGTTGCCAAGGCTTATTGAATTTGATATAGCCTGATGGTTGCCAATAGCTTTTCCCCATTCTAGTCCATCCTCCACTTGGCTGTCAAAGTGATCCTTCTAAAGTGAAGGTCTGGTCATGTTAAACCCTTTCCCTCAAGCTTACCCTTATCCCCTACTCAGTAAACTTCAAAGTCTCCCTTTCACCTTCAGGATAGGTGAGGGTAGAAGATAGACAGACAGACAGACAGAAAGATAGATAGATAGAATACAAAATTCTCTGTTACTGGCTCACTCCTACCTTTTCAGTCTTCCTATGCTTTACACTGCACTCCCACGCACTGCAAGCCCAACCTGAAATCCACTATTCCAGGCTGTCAGCTTGTTTCTCAAATAAGGGACTCTCTCCCCTGCCTGCAAACATTTTCACTGACTGTTCCACAGGCCTGAAATACTATCTCTTCATCACTACCTCCTACAAAAAGCCTTTGCCAATCTCTCTTAATTCTAGGACCTTTCCTCTATTGATTATCCCTATTCCCTATTTATCTCTATTTAGCTTGTTTGAACATAGTTGTTTACATGTTGAGACTGTGAGGCAATTAACTTTCTTTGAATCAAAGTATTTACTGTGCTTAGTACAGCATCTGGCATTAATAAATGTTTATTGACTGTGCGATAAGACGTGCCCTACCTATTTTATAAGTCTATTGTAAGATTTAAATGAGATGAATGTTTAAATGTTTCAGAAACTATAAAGAACTATATATATGCAAGGGCGTTTTATTATTAAAGTAATCCTTCTGAGCCTCAGTTTCCCCAACTGTAAAATTCACATAGTCTCCGAACTCTCTTCCAGTTCTGATATTTTACAGTTATGAGTTACCTCCTTTCCTTGTTTTCTATGAACTTATTAAGTCTTTATATTTTGGTGTTGTTGGCCAAATAACCTTCAGAAATAAGGGATGGGAAGAGACCCCAGAGAAGGAGAGGTGAGAATGGGTCCCCAAGGTCCTCGGTTGCCATTTAAGCATCCTTCCTTTCAGAGACGTGTTAAATAACTTGGCTAGTTACAAAGGTAGCATATGTCAGAGTCTATCTAGCTCCAAATTTAGCATTCCTTCCACTGCAAAACAGTACAGAAGAATCTTGCGCATCTGGAAGAGGAATTGTTCGGCATTTCATCAGTGCTGGGAGCAGGTGTGAACTATCCCAGCCAAGCAGCACCCCGTTAAGCCCCAGGCAGGTGTGACACAGACTTTGGGGGATGATTCCCTATCTTTTCAAATGGGGGGTGTGTGTGAAATGAGTAAGCTCACCAGCAGGGGGCATCCTTGGACCTTCCAGCTGCAGGTAACTCTATTGCAATCTTTGAGCAGAGAGGTTTAAACACTCAAGGGGAAGTTGAAGCCTCCAAGAAGACTAGACATTGTGTCAACTGTTCCTTAGAGCCCATAAGCCAAGACAGCCTCCTTCTTTCACCTGCCCCCTGGAGACCACAATTCCTAGGATGGTCTCCAAAAGAATATTTAACACTCCCAAGATATTTCATAGCATCATACAGTGGTCTCAGTGATGTCCCATTAGCAGGCTTTTAAAATATGTTTATTGACTGAAGAGTGATCATCTAGCCCAATCCCTCTCATTTTACAGATGGGGAAACTGAAATCCAGAGAGATAGGGTAGTAAGTGGTAGGGTATGAGTTTGAACTCAGGTCCCCTGACTCTAAACCTAGTGTTATTTTTCCCTAAGGTGAATTTAAATGATTGATAACTTAAGGGTTAGAGACTGATCCTATGATTTCATTGTAATGGGTATTCCTGAGTGAGGAATTGTCCTCACTCAGATCACCACCTTTACAACAATTTATAATCTTAGAAAGAGATATCAAACTCTGAGTATATTAAGCTGAACATTAGGATCTGTACAGACCACACATTAACTTAGAAAACCATATATTAATCTAATCTATATTTTATTCTATTTTTATTTGTTTTGTTAAATATTTTCCAAATACATTTTAATCAGTTTTGGGCAGCACTCAAGTGTTCCCCGCCTCTTCCCCCCCTCCGGGAACACCTGTGACCTATAGTAAGAAAAGGCTAAGTGATTGTCTAGATTCATATAGTCAATATGTTTTGTAGGCAGAATTTGATTTCAAATCTTTCTGGCTTCAAGATAAACTCTTTAGTTATTGTACCACATCATCTCCATGAATGATAAATAAGTGTCAATATTATTATCATCATTATTAATATTTCCTTACATTTTATAGCACTCGAATAAAATCATAAATTTCAAGTTGGGAGAGACCTTAGAGATCATGAGGTATAAACGTCTTGTTTTATAGATTGGGAAACTGAGGCCTGAAGAAATGAAGTGACTCACACAAGCTCTCACAGGTAGTAAATGATAGAACTGTAAATTCAAAATATAAATACATATTGATTTCTTTTGTCCTTACACCACCAGGTTTCCCTATGTGTTTCTCCAGCAAAGTGGTTGTGGCAGAGAGAATATTGGACTTGTAGTAAAAATATTCCAGTTTTGGGGTCAAATGAGATAATATTTGTAAAGCACTTAGCACAGTGCCTGGAACATGATGGTACTTAATACAGTCTTGTTCCCTTCCTCACCTTACAACAAAGAATAAAAAAGATAAAGAATCTATTACACAAAACTAACCAATGCATCGACCAAAGTTGACATTTTATATATGTTTAAGACTCATAGTCTTCTGCCCCTGCAAAGAAGGGAGGGAGAAACCTTTCTTTTTTTGGGGGGAGGCAAAGTTTCCTTTATAACTTCTAAGAATTCAATTATTGTTTTGTGACTTGTTGATGAAAATAAGCTTTTATTTTCTTTTCCTTCCTTTTTCTGACCAGGCAATCAGGGTTAAGTTGCCCAGGGTTAAGACTAGCAAGTGTCAAGTGTCTCAGGTTGGATTTGAACTCAAGTTCTTCTGACTCTAAGGCTGGTGCTCTAACCACCTTACTACTTAGCTGGCTCAATAAAACTTTTCTTTGAAATGTCAAAGAATTCACTTTCCAATGTTTTGCGGTTGTTGTTCTTTCCACTTACATTGTTGGAGTCATTGTGCATGTGATTTTTCTTGGTGCTGTTCACTTGGAAGCAGTTCATATGTCTTTTTTTTTTTCTTTTCATCATGCTCACTGTTTTTACAGCACAGTGGTATTCTATTACATTCATGTTATTATCCAGTTGTTTTGTCATGTCTGAATCTTCAGACCACATTTGGGATTTTTTTGGCAAAGGCACTGCAGTTGTTTGCCATTTCTTTCTCTAGCTCATTTTACAATTGAGGAAACTGAGGCAAACAGGGTTAAGGGTCACACAGCTAGTCTTAGGTGGGATTTGAACTCAGGAAGATGAGTCTTCCAGATTCCAAGTCAAGTTCTATCCATTGTGCCTGTAACTGCCTTTATATTCATATACCACAACTTGATTAGGTATTACCCAGCTGATAGGCATCTATTTGGTTTTCAGTTATTTTCTACTACAAAGAGTACTGCTATAAAGATTTTTTTTATGTTTATAGGACTTCCTTTTTATTTTTGACCTCCTGAATGCATATGCCTAACAATAAAATCTCTGGGTCAAAGGGTATGGATATTTTAGTCACTCTTCTCAAAATTCCATGACTTTTCTGAATGGTTGGACCAGTTCACAACCCCAAAGTATATTAGTGTTCCTGCCCTTTTACAGCTTCTTGAACATCTTCCCATTTTTTGTCATCTTTGCCAATTTGCTAGATGTTGGATGATTGTTTTGATTTTAATTTTTCTTGTCATTAGTGACTTAAAACATTCCTTCATATAACTTTTAATAGTTTGTGATTCTTTGGTAAACCATTTATTCATATTATTTGACTGCTTATCTACTCGGAATCAGATATGAAATTTGAACAAAGTTTCTCTGGATTTAAAATTCAGTGTTTTTTCTACTGTACTCCCTCCATAAACATTCATTGAAATGTCAAGTTATATGCTGAAAACATTTGATATTATAGCTCCCTTTTCTTCACTTATCTAGTACACTGAACTGTAGTCCCATCATCTTTCTCCACTAAACTTCTTGAAGAATTGCTCACCCTCCCAACAACCCTTCTATTTCCTCAGACACACTTTCTCCCCCATACCTCATGATCAAGCTTTCTTGTTGACATTCTCCTGAAGATGCTCTCTGTAAGGTTACTTACTAGTGACTTTCAAATAATCAAATCCAACCTTAGTTTCTTTATCTGTAAAATGAAGTAGTTGAATTAGATAACTTAATAACCTCTAGTTTTATAATCTAACATCTAGCACAGTCCCTGGCACACAGTAGGTATTTAATAAGTTTTTTATTCTTTCCTTGTTTGACTGAACAGAGGTGATTCAAACAAAGCAAATAATACTATCCTCCCTTTACAGCTGTGAAATCAAGGCCCAGAAATTAAATATTCTCGCTGGCACTCTATGAACCTGGGATCTCCTGATCCCCATTACACCATTTTTTTTTTCTCATCATAAGAAACCTATCTTGGTCTCCTCTGAGTCTCCCAGGAAGATGGTAAATGGCTAGATTGGAAGGCATAAGAAATGCAATGACAAGGTTTCAGCTTGGATCTCTGGTGGATCAACTGCAATTATGAAAGCTTTCCCAGCATCCTCATGCTCAAGATATTTCTCTCTAAGAGCCTGACTTTTATGCCACTGGCCTTCCTCACATCAACTATCTATTAATAAGAATGAATGAACTTTACTGAGCTAGGAGGGACTCTGAATTACAAGAGTTTTCTCGGCCTCTTCCTTTCTTCCCTCCTGAGCACCAGGCTCCAGGGAGCAAACCCACTGACCTAGAAGCCACTCCTCATCTCTTGTGGGTGTGCATCCTCAATCCAGAAGAGTGGCCCATCGACCTTGGATGTTCCTTCATCAAAGCATCCTCTCTACAAGTGAACCCCTGGGATTTGTTCTCCTCAATTTCACTTCCTCTGTGATATAAATATCACTATGACTAAGGCAGTGGGAGCAGAGGGTGAGCCTCGAGGGTCTCATACTTGTCAGGGACTGGGGTGAAATTTGAATACAGGACATCCTAGGGGAAGATAAGAAGTGACTTGCTGACTCAGGAAAACTTAGGATTTGGAAGGAAATATCATTCTACATTTTGTACTAGTACACGGTTCCATTGGAGATACCAGAAAGAAGCTAATAGTCATATTTTATTTCTCCTCCAAATTAATCTAGTTTAACAAGAATTTAATTGCTAACTTTATGTCTCATACTACATTAGGCATGAGGGAGGGCACATCAGTTTTTTGGTTCTTTTTAAAATAAATATTATTGATTTAAAAAAACTATCATTTCCAATTTTGTACAGTGGAAAGGATATTGGCTTTAAAGTCAGAGGCATTCAATTTATATCTTGTTACCTACCACCTGTATGACTTTGTGTGCATCATTTACTTCCTTGGGTCTTGGTTTTTCCATAAATGAAATTGAGGAGGGGGAGTTGGACTAGTTTGCCTCTAAGGTCTCTTCCAATTTTAAAACCAACTTTGCTTCATCATACACCAATAAAATCTTCCATTTATTTATTAATATTAAAGCTTTTTATTTGCAAAACATATGCATGGGTAATTTTTCAACACTGACCCTTGCAAAGCCTTCTGTTACATTTTTTTTCCTCTTTCCCTCCACCTCCTCTCCTAGATGGCAAGTAGTCTAATACAAAAAATCCTCCTTTTAACAACAAAGTGTAGTTAAAGGAAATAAACCAAAACATTTGCTATATCTGACAAAGGCTAAATGCCCTATTCTGTCTCTGTAGTCCACCACCTGTCTGCTGAAAGGAGGGAAGTATGTTTCACTATCAGTCTTCTGAAACTGAGATTAGTTACAGCATTGAGCCGAAATCTCATATTTTTCAATGTTGTTTTTCTTTGCTAATGAATGATGATGTTGATTTTAATGATTATATAAAATCTTACCTTGATTCTTCTTACTATGTTTTATATTAGTTCATATTTGTTTTACCAACTTCCTCTAGATTCTTCATATTTGTTATTTCTTGTGATGCCCTGATATTCCAGCTAAGTAGCGCAGGGGATAAATTCTGGCCTTGGAGTCAGGAAGACCTGAATTCAAATTCTGTGTAAGACACGACTTGACTATGTGGTCCTAATCAATTCATTTAATCTTTCTCAGCCTCAGTTTGATCATCTGTAAAATGAGGATGATAATAATAATAATACCTATCTCCCAGGATTGTTGTGAGTGTAAAATGAGTTGACATATGTACAGTGTTTTGAAAATCTTAATGTGCAATATAAATGCTAGTAATTAATTAGTTAGAGAATAAGCATTTATTATGTGCCTATCGTATGTGCCAGGCACTGGCTAAGCACTGAGATGAAGAAAGGCAAAAGATAGTTCTTGTCTTTCAAAGAGGTCACAGTCTAATCTGTTATTCTTGTTGTTCATAGACTAGGATTTGTCCTACAATTCCCTAACTGATGATGTAAAAAGTAAATATATCTGAGGGACTTATGGTCCAGTTGAAGAGAGAAAACATATTTATGTGAAAGAGATAGAGAGTAATAGGAAATGGCCAATTCCTCTTTGGATGCTTCATCATAGAATGTGCATTGACTTGACCTTGGATTTTTGAAGGCCATGCAAGTGGAACAGAAGTTTTAGAAGGTCCTAACAATCTGGAAAGATCTGGGGAAGGATAACCTACTAAGTACCAGCCAATATAAAGTTAAAGAAATTCATTCCTAAAGGCTTATCTGCCAGTGGTTTTTTTTTTTTTTCAGTCAGAAACTCCTTAAAACTTGAAACAGGCCGTGAGTTGCATGGATGGTGGAAATGAACACAAATTATGATCCCTGAAATATTGCAATATGAGACAATATTTAGAAAATACTTCATACAATATCCAGCAAACAGAAGGCATTTAATAAATATTCTTTTCCTCCTCCTCTCTTTTCCTTTGACAATATGGGATGATGAGCTCGAGCAGTTCAGAGGAGTGAAAAATCAATGAGAATCAATGTTATAAGGATATGTTTCATAAATAAAGTGGGACATAATGATGGTAGCAAAATAATTACTGGTTCATTCAACAAACATTTATTAAATAATTATTATGTACCAGATCTTATGCTAGGATTGGGGAATATTAAAAATAAAAATGAATAGGACCTACCCTCAAGGTACTATGCTATTGGGAGGGGATGAAGTGGAGAAGCAACATGAATACAGATAAATAAATCCAAATCATGTACAAAATAATTACTGAGATTGGGTGTTTGGGAAGACAATAGCCATTGTGGGAATCAGGATGGGCTTCATGTAAGAGACAGCATTTGAGCTTGAAGAAACTTGAGGATTCTACAAGATGGGGGTGAGGAGGAAATACATTCCAAGCACGAGACAGTCTGTTCTAAGGAACAGAGATAAGAGATGGAATGACATATATGGGGCCAGTTTGGATGGAACGTCAAATATGTACAAAAAGCCTGATAAGGTAGCCTGGAGTCATATTGTGAAGAACTTTAAATGCCAAATCACAGAGTTTTGACTTTTATATAGTGTTTTAAAATTTATAGGGCACTTGTCATGCATTATCTCACTTGGACCTCACAACAACTCAGCAAAGCAGGTATTACAGGTAATGGTATCCTGAGGGCAGGGATCATTTCTTGTATTTCATTGTAACATAGGATAATAGATTATATTGTGTATCTGATAGAGATCATTTTTTATATCTGGCATGCCCTATTCCAGACCCATGGTTCCCCACCTCTCTAGTGAAAAAAGAGTTACATTGCCATATGTCCCCTGGGACTCATTTTCCCCAATCTAGATCTAAGTTTCCTCCTTTATAAAATGAGAGAGTTGGACTAGAAGACCTCTGCATTTCCTCTGAGATTTAAATCTTTGATTCTAGCTTCCTGTGATTTAGGATTCTAATGAATTATAAGACATGGTCCCTGCCCTCCTTGGGATATAGTGTAGCTGGAGAGGCAAACTCCTACTTGGGAATCAGTGAGTAGTATAGAATCTTATGCTGTATTCTATGGTCAGTTCAGAAGAGGTGGGAATCAGCATCAGCTCAGGTGGTCAGGGAAACCAAAGAAGATCTAGTGAAACTTGAGCTGGGCCTTGGGTAGGCCTGGAAGAGATGGTTGTGAAGAGGGAGCACATTCCAGGGCGGGCAACAGCATGAGTAAGGACAGGTGCTGGAGTGAGCACAGCTCAAATTCCCTTTTAAAAAGACAACTTGTATTTCTTTTCTTTTCTTTTCTTTTTTCTTTTCTTTTCTTTTTTTTTTTTTTATCACTGCTATCTCCAAATAGAACAAACAGGAAGCAAAAAGCAACAGTAGGTCCCAGATCTTCTGACTCCAAATCTAGGGTTCTTGCTGCATTAATCTGTCCTGTCTCTGCTCCCCTTTTCTTTAACCCCATTCATATTTCTTAGCACAATGTTGAGCATACAGAAAACAACAAATGTGTATTGGATGAATGCACAAATGAACTTTTTAATCACAATATAGATCAAAGCTTCTTAAATTGTGGGTCACAACCCCATATAGGGTCATATAACAATGTGGGGGTCATGAAAATATGACTTAAATTATTTATTTAAATTATTTAAATCAGTAAATTTTTGAGCTATATACTTATTATATATGTAATATACGTCTGTGTATTATATATTTATATATTTGTATATTTGATATATATACCCAGAGTTGTATAAAAATTTCTCATATGAAAAGGTGTCTCTGGTGGAAAAAGTTTAAGAAGCCCTGATATGGATGAATTATGCCCTCAGGTTCTGAAAAGACTGAAAGTTTGGGCCTGAGACCTTATCAGTGATGTTTGAAAAATCATGAAAAACAGGAGAGGCACAATACATCTGAAGAAAGGCAAATGTCTTGATCCTCCAAGAAGAGAAGAGAACAGAGTCTGCAAACTATAAGCCAATGAGCTTTACTTGGATTCCTGGGAAAATCCTAGAACAGGTTATTAAAAAGATCATTGTCAAGCAGTGATGATTACAAAGAGCCGGCATGGCTCCATCAGTTTAGTCATGATTTTGGGGACAGAATGTCTAAATTAGTAGATGAGGGGAATGGTGTGGATATCATTTAGCTTGTGTATAATAAAGCTTTTGATAAAATTTCCCATACTATTTAAACAGAGAAGATAGAAAGATGTGAATTAAATGATAACACAATCAGATGGATTCAGAGCTGGTTGGATGGCCCAACTCAAAAGAGTTGTTATTAATGGTTCAATGTCAACATGGCAGGAGGTCTCCAGTGTAGTTTGTGTGTTGCATGTATGTGCTATTTAACAATTTTATTAATGATTAAAGCCAACAGGGGCTGCCCAGGATAGAATCAGGAAAACTCATCTTCATTTGTTCAAATCTGACCTGGGGCACTTGCCAGCTATGTGACCCTGGGCAAGTCACTTATTCCTGTTTGTCTCAGTTTTCTCATCTATAAAATGAGCTGGAGAAGGAAATGGCAGATCACTCTGGTATCCTAGGATCATGAAGAGCTGGACATGACTGAACTGATTGAACAACTGCCTGCCTAATTAAAAGCATAGATGCTTGTTAAGATGGGAGGGACAATAGTCACAAGATGATAGGATCCAAAAAGATCTTGACAAGTGAGGATATTAGGTTGACTCAAATAAGATAAAATTCAATAGGGATAAATGTAAAGTCTTACAAAAAAATTCAGTTTCATAAATATAAAGGATAGATAAGTGTTATTCTGGAATAAATCTGAGGGCTAGCTCCCCAGTATGATGTGGCAGCCAAAATAAAAGCTGGCATGTTCTTGGGCTGCATTGAGAGGTGTAGAGCTTCCAGGAATGGAGAGGTAATAGTCCCTCCCCCCCATCTGCCCTTGTCATTTTTCACCTGGGATATTGTATATTTGTGGCATTGGGTCCAATTATAGGCCCCAAAGTTTAAGAAGGAAGTTAAGAAGCTAGAAAGTGTCCACATAAAAAACAGAATTGTGAAGTGTTTTGAATCCATGGCACATGAATATCAATTGAAAGAACTTATTATGTTTAGCCTATAGGAAAGAAAATCGAGGCGGAGACCTGATAGCTGTCTTCATATAGTTAAAGACTATCATGTGGGAGAGGTACTGCATTTGTTCTCTATGGTCCCAGAAGGAAAAACTAGGAGTGGGGATGGGGACAGAGGAGAGTGGAAGTTGCAAAGAGTTAAATTTCAATTTGATGTCAGGGAAAACTTTTTAAGAATTTAAACTGTCCAAAAGTGGAAAGAATTGACTTATAGGTCTTTAAGCAGAAGCTGAATGACCACTAGTCAGGTATGTATGTTATGGTAGCAATTCCTTTAATGTTTGAGTTGGTTCAGATGACCACCAAGATTTCTTCCAACTCTCAAATTCTATAATTCAATGAGTTGATTAACCAATGGCTGATTGAATCAATGGATGAATGCATGGACAAGTGATTGAATGAACAATTTAATAAATTAATAGTTGGATGGGAGAATGAACAAATGAATGAATCAAATGACTAATGACTGGATGCCATCAATGAATGATAGCAGCGAGGCTGCATGGTAGATAGAATGTTGGACTAGGAGTCAAGAAGACATAAATTCAAAACCTGCCTCAGGTGCTCATAAGTTATATGACCAATAACAGCACCTACCCCATAGGGTTGTTGTGGGGATTAAAACATCATACATATATGTATATTTATATATATGTGTATATCTATGCATATTTTCATGCATTATATATACATATGTAAGTATAAATTGAGGAGAGAGTGAGAGAGAAAGAGAGAGTGAGAGAGAAAGAAAGCAATAAAGAGACAGAAAGAGAGAGAGAAAGAGAAAAAGAAAAAAAAAGAGAGTCAAAGAGAGATAGGAACAGAGAGACAGAAAGAAAACCAGAAAGAGAGATAGAGACAGAGAGACAGAAAGAGAGAGACACAGAAAGAAATAGAGACAGAGAAACAGAGATAGAGAGAGAGAAAAAGCACTATACAAACCTCAAAACAGGGTATAAATTTTTCTATAATTTTCTATAATTAGGAATGAATTATTATGAATGAATGAATCACTAGCTAGATGAATGAATGAATTACCAGGTGAATGAAGTGTCTCCCACATTTCTTTAGGGGTGGGCTTTGTTTTCAGGAATTATGGGCCCTCTCTTCCCAAGTGACTTCTCTTTTGTGAATAACATCTTCATTTCTCAAGATGAGCCCCAGATGTGTCCAAGGACTGAGAGGAAAAATATCAGCTTTTTCGGATGTATCAAGTGAACCCATAATCTTCTAGGACATCCACTCCATCACATTTGCTTCAACACCAAAATACTGGTCATTTTCCCCATTTGCTTACAGAAAGGGTAGAACTAAGAAACATGCTGTGGGGGAAGGGGTTGGAGCAGAGAGAATAATCCCCGGTGTTGCTTAAAAATGCAAAGCCAGTGCCATGAAAATCACCAAAATAGATTGTTTTGAAAAAAAATAATAATAACAGCTTCCATTTGCATTGCTTTTTTTCTTCAAAGAACTCCACACATGTTCTCATTTATCCTCACGACGTGCTTGGGCAGAAGGAACGGAGTTGGCATTATGAAGCCAAATGTTCCATATGAGGAAACACAGAAGTTCTCAATTATCTGCCTCAATGGAGGCAGGCCATGGTGCGGATAATCTAAAAATATGGATAATCAAAAAACCGTATTCATGGAGCTTTGGAAAGAGAATTATTAAAAATGTTTTAGTCACCCCTTTTGTCTTCTCTTTCCCTTTTTAAACTCTTCCTTGTTACAAAAAAAACCCCCAAAACAATTAAGCAAATTACTCTATACAATGATCTCATCAGACAATATATAACAATAATTGACAGCTAATATTTATATGCAGTTTACTATAAGTTAGGCACTATTTTAAGCTCTTTATACAATTAATATCTCATTTGATCATCACAACAATCTGGGAAGGTAGTTGCTTTTATTATCCTCATTTTGCAGATGGGAAAACTGAAGCAAACAAATTAAATAACTGATGTCATACAGCTAACAAGTATCTGAAGTCAGATTTGGACCCAGGCTCTATGCTCTATCTACCATATCACCTGGCTGTCAACTCTCTAGTTCTACAAGTCCTACACCTTTCTGTCACTTTGCTTTAGTGACCTCTTGATGGACATTTTTTGTGGTCATTGGACATATTGGGACTTTACAGTGTATCAATTCATACAAATCACCCCATATTTTCTCTGAATTCTGGAGTGTTTTTGCATTTATATTTGAAGGGAGCATTTGGTGAATTCACCTTTTAAAAAGTGAACCAAAATCTCCTCATTCAGTCTAGTATTTGGGAATTCACTTTAAAAAAAAATAACATTGAAACTGGGCTGTAAAGACCTGCCTCGGGAAAAGCTGGCCGGCTTCAGCATCTCTTTACTTCTCAATTCCCAGACCTTTCCTCCTTTCTGACTTCATCCTGGTAACGGCCAACAACACCATTTCTCAGACTGAAGGAAATCGCCAGCCTTAGCTAAGCTGCCCAGGCTCTTTAGGCTTACTCCAGCTTTGGGTTAATTAAAGGTTCTGGTCTACAAGGTTCTGGTCTTGAGTGGCAGGGCAAAGTGAAAACAAACCAGAAAAGCCGCATTTCTCTTTTGCTTCAAGATGAATTTTGATACTTGATGCCTCGAAAACTAAGTTACAATTCCATTTTTCCAGAAGTGGTGATGGTTATGCTTGAAACCGTTTACCTTTCTCCACCTTTTTGAGCATCCGGAAGGCAGCAGAGAGGTGAGTGATCAGAGAGGAAGAGGGCAGTCTGTGCCCACTGACCAGAGGGAGCCAATGGGCCAAGTAGGGTCATGCTTATGACCTTGGGTCTTTAGGCCAAGGTTACAACCAGCCAGATCAAGGAAAGACGGGCAAGGCCTTATGCAGTGGTGTTCCTCCAGGTGGCGCAGCTGTTCTCACAAGACCTGCTTCCTCCGCTGCTAGAGTCATCCATCTTGTAAATGTGCAAGGGGCCAGGCGCAGTTAAGTAGGCTGAAGTGTGTCTGAACTTTCCGACCTTTGCCCCGAGATCACTTCTCTGGCCCCAGGGTAGTGGATCAGCACCACTGCACTCTCCAAACAGCTCCAGCTCCCTCCATGGACGTTTCTTTCTCCTGCTGGATTCCATTAGCACCCGGAGGCTGGACATGCTACTTGGGCGTGCTGTAAGAAATCTGATTTATATTGGAAACTCGTGGCTGCATCTATCTTTACACTCACGTGGCCCGGCTGGAGGAAGGGACTTGAAAGGAAAGAGTCAAACAGATCAATCTTGAAAGCATGACTGAGAGAGACACTGAAAGGAAGATAGATAGAGCTAAGTATTTGGAAAACACAGAGGAATGAGAATCGATGGGAGGACTGCCATAGTATGGAGCACTTAGGCTAAATATTAGGAGAAGTTTCCCAACAGGGAAACCCAGAAGATGGTGTCTGTCAAGAGAAGCGGTTGAAACAATTAGGAGAGAGCTCACTAAGGACATCTGAAGTACCGTGGAGGAAGGAGACCACCAGCTCTCCTTCCTCCCTTCTTTCCTCCTTCCCTTTTCAAATGGGGGAAAAATCCTCATTTCTCACTGTTCTCGTTTGTCCTCTGCTAGTTTGAGGATATCTAGTCAACCCCTCTGCTTTCCTTCTTGTCCCTGATGCCTTGGTCAATAAGGAGACCCTGAGCCTGTCATTCTGCTGCTATCAGGCATAAGACTTAAGCAGCAGTATATGACTTGTCCCTAGCTTGTGCTAATCATCAGGAGCATATCTCTAAAAGTCTAATATTGGCTCTGCCGCAAATTAGCTTTGTGATCTTGGGTTTTCCCCTCTAGACCTCAACTTTTATACTTATAAAACCAAGAGGTTAATTTAGATGATCCATAGGGTCCCTTCTGGTTAATCATTGTATGTTCTGAAGTTCCTTCTCAGCTCTGGCATTCTTCTCCCTTCTAGCTCTGTGTTCTAAGGCCCCTTCTAGCTCCAACATTCTGTATTATAAAGCCCCTTCTAGCTTTGACATTTTGTATTCTAAGGTCCCTTTCAGCTCTGATATTCTGTGTTCTAAGATCCTTTCCAGCTTTGTAATTCTTTGTCCTAAGATCCCTTCCAGCTCTGACATTCTGTGTTCTAAGTCCCTTCCAGCTCTGACATTCTGTGTTCTAAGTCCCTTCTAGCTCTGACATTCTGTGTTCTAAGACAGCTCTGACATTCTGTGTCTTAAGGTCCCTTCCAGCTCCGACATTCTGTGTTCTAAGGCCCCTTCTAGCTTTGACATTCTGTATTCTAAGATCCCGTCCAGCTTTGTAATTCTTTGTCCTAAAGTCCCTTTCAGCTCTGACATCCTGCATCCTAAGATCCCTTCTAGCTCTGACATTCTGTATTCTAAGATTCCCTTCTAGCTCTGATATTCTCTGTCCTAAGGTCCCTTCTAGCTCTGATATTCTGTGTTCTAAGATCCCTTCTAGCTCTGACTTCCCAGGGTTGCTGTAAGACTCAATAGAGATAATGTTTGTAAAGTATTTAGTAACACAGTGCCTGGCACATAGTGAGTATTTAATAAATAACTACTTGTTCCTTCCCTCTCTCTCTTCTATCTCTACACCGAGAACTAAGATTCCTTCTAGTTTTGATGTTATTTTTTTTTAAATTAAGGTAGCTTTTAATTCTGACAGCATTCCAAGGCCCATCTAATTCTGACATGTCATACTCCAAGACAAAGGTTCTTAACTTTTTATATATTATGGTTCTTTTGGTGGTCTGCTGAAGCCTATGGACCCCTTCTCAGAAGAATAATGTCTAATTAATTGAAGAAAATGCAAAATATATTTTAATTAGAAGATAGTGAAAATTGTTTTGCTATTTTATCCTATCCAAATACCTACTTCTCCTAAAACTAGGGTTCTATGAACCCCAGGTTAAGAAGTCCCACTCTAGGGTTTCTTATAGTTCTGACATTCTGTGCTTTAATATTCTCTGTTCTAAATTTCCTTACGGCTCAAATTTTCTATGATTCTTTGTTTCTAAAGCCAGGACTTCTTTTATGTAAGCAAACCAGCGCGCATTTAGGGACACTACTTGGGCATAAAGACTAAAGTTGATCCTTTTAGAGGATTTTGGA
This sequence comes from Myrmecobius fasciatus, assembly GCA_023553655.1. Classification (NCBI taxonomy): domain Eukaryota; kingdom Metazoa; phylum Chordata; class Mammalia; order Dasyuromorphia; family Myrmecobiidae; genus Myrmecobius; species Myrmecobius fasciatus. The sequence continues at coordinate 72,079 of JAJPUD010001771.1, forward strand.
GATGAAAACACAATGAATCCTAAGTATGATTTTATTGGGAGCCACTGTGCTCCACTATACAGCCAAATGCTCCAACATACAGCCAAAGAAGTTGGTTGCCTGTCTTCCTGCCCACAGTTGGCTTTGGAGCCTCTCACTTGAGTGTTGCAAGACTGATTCCTCATCACACATTGGCTTGACAAAAGTGTGTGGGAAAACAACACAAAAAACACACAACTGAGAAAGCAAAATGAGGCAAGGAGAGAAGAAAAGAATAGGGACCACCTGAAGAATAGATGCTCTCTCTGGTCACTGTCATAGATTAGTTAGCTCAATTTGTTTTGAATTATAAACAATTCTTTTTTTTTAAATTTTATTTTATTTGCATAACATATGTGTGGGTAATTCTTCAACAATAACCCTTACATAGCTTTCCGTTACAATTTTTTCCCCCCAACTCCCCACCCCTCCCCTAGATGGCAGGATGAATTATAAACAATTCTAATGAGAACCCATATCACAGGTTCTGGTCTCCTTGGGAGCCTTTCTATGACTGTTATCTCCTATTGTTCCCTTTTAATAACTGTAAACTTCAACTGAATACAACTACTTATTCTATTCATTATAGTTCTGACATTCTGTGCTTTAATATTCTCTGTTCTAAATTTCAATTCAACATTCAATTCAACAAAATTCTCTTGACTTTTCTATGTTTAAGGCACTTGCTAGGGTTCAAATATTCAAAGAAAAATCACAACAAATAGTCCTTGTCCTTAAGTCTAATAAAAGAGATGATAGATAAAGTGTAATACAAAATTATTTGAAGAGGGAGAGAACATTGGCAAGATTAGGGAAGACTTTACTGAAAAGGTGGCACCGGAGCAAAATCCCTGATAAGCTATTGGTGAATGTCCCCTGACATATGCTCTAATCTCTCATGTACCTTCTCTGAAGACCTCTAAATGATATATGAAGTCTTCGTCACTGAAGTCTTTGTTTTGCTACTGACTCACACTTGTAGCTAGTTCACATGTCTAAGTTGTGCCCTTAAAATCAACCTTTAAAAGGACCCCAGAGCACTTACACATAGATATGGATTTCTCACCTGGATGCAGGCCTATACAACCAGGTTGCTCTTCCAGGAAACCACACAGCTCCCGGAATAAAGTGGTAGCAGAGTGACAAGGAGTTTCTGGACCACACTACAAAGTCTGTGAGCCAACAATAGAGTGGCAGTGACATGGTGACATAAGAATTCTTAGATGCTGTTAAAGACTTCATTTAAGCTAGGAGCTGTAGGAGCCAGAACTGAGTAACAACTACAAAAAGTCCAAAAATCCAGCAAAATGAGGAGGAGTGAACTAAAATCTTACCCTTTGCTGATACCACGAGCCATGTGTACTCTTCAAGTCTGGGGGAAGAATATCAACACTATAGTAACCTTGATTTCTTGACCTTTTCAGAGAACCCTCAAACCCCGTATAGTATCCTAAGTAGTAAGGGGATGTGTAAGTCATTGGGGAAAGAGAGGCTTCCTATGGGAAGTTCTCTCTTCTTGAAAGGGTAGGGAGAGGCTCAGCTAGGTTTATAGTTCAAATTAAAAGATTTATTTAAGTTTCTGGCAGGTGAAGGTCCAGCATATATGGGAAAGGGTCAGGGAGAAATGTGGACTTTCTTAACAGCTCCTGGTTCTTTCTTTGAGGAGGGGTTGTTCACCCAGGACAATTCCATATATCTAGAAAAATAGTCCTTGGGGAAGATGGAGGCTCACTAGAGAGGGATGGGGATTTGATTTGACTGCTTATGGACTTAGATATGAACTCTTTGCATTATTTAATCTAGTGAAATAAAATAGCCTATTTTGATGTTTTCTTAGTTGTTTCCATGGGAGCCAAGGGACCTTTTCCCTTTGTTGTGGAGACCTAAACACAAACCAAATTACAGTGTCTCCAGGGGATACACCGGGTGGGTGCACAAATCAAAGGGATGATTATTGAGAAATCCTCAGTGTTGAACCTGGTCAATGTGAACACAGAGCTTTGGTAATTGGCCATGAGTTGAAGTTGTTAGCATGGTGTGTGCAAAAACCCTTGGATTTAGAATGTTATAATTCTATGATTCCTGTAGTCCTTGTTTGTGTGATTTACCATTGCTTAGAATTCTCTTCCCCCTCCATCTGTAGCCATCAAAATCCTACCCACCCTGTAAGCATCAATTCAAATGCCAACTTCTCCACTAAGCTTTCCCTTTTTTCCTCCTCAGCCAGAAATATCTTTTCACTCCCTGGAATTCTCATGGCATTAGGTCTGCATCTCCCTTGGAATATTTATCATATCCCGCTTTGTACTGTAATTATTTGGGCAAGCATTTTATCTTTCTTTGTAGACTATAAACCTTCTTCTTAGTCCACAAACTTTCAGCCACAGGAAGCCAGTGGTAGAAGTGGGCAGTCAGGGAGTGTTGATTGATAATGGGGTTAGGGAGTGGGGTGAGTAGGAGAACAGCCTACTCTTGCTTTCTCTGCTGTGTCTAGAATAGGATTGGGCACACAGTAGGTATTCCATGAAAGTTCACTAGATTGGATTGAAGAGACTCCAACTGGGGAGAGGAAGCTCTCCTTGTTTTTGTCAGAGAGGGAGAAAGGTGAGTGTTATTCTCCACCACTCTGGGTCGACCAAACAGTGGGAAGGGAGGGTGAAAGACAGTCCTGTCTAAAGTGGTTCATTGTGGAGTCATGAAATCACTCATTTCAGAGGCTGCTTCTGTTTATAGACATGACAGCTCTCTCCTTTCCCTAGCACACACACAGACAGCTTAGAAAACAACTCCCTGCTTTTTCTTTAAAAATCTTAGCATCCCCTCCCTCAAAAGCCCCTTTCTAAAGCCTTCTATGGCTGAAGAATTGCCACTATTTCCATTGCCAATGAATCAATTCTAGGCCTTAAAATATCTTCAGCTCAAAGCTGTCTTGACGTTCCGCCCAGACCAGGAAAAGAATAAACCTGAGGCTGAAACTGTTTGCGCTAAGCCCAGATTCTCTCATTTATTAAGGCCCAGTCAGTCCACTCACTGTTCCCCTTTCCCCAGACCAGGGAATCCCAAGGATGAGGGTCCGACAGCCTCTCAGAGCTTCTGTGGTCCAATGAATCCATTCTCAGAATTCAAGTAGCAAAGCTGCCTCTGCCCCCAAGAGCCACCCTAAGATTGAACCCTTCCTCTTCATGGTCCTATTAGATGCCATGTGCATGAGGGCAGTGCCAAAATATAAGGTCTAATGCCTCTTTCTTAGTTATGCCATGGGGTGACTGGGAATAAAGAGGGCAGGAATTGTTAATGTCCCCTTTATTCAGGAGCCAATAGGAAGGATTTCTCCTTTAGGTCCGTATTATTTATTGGCTGATCCATCCAATTGAAACTACTTAGGACTGTTGTCCCGTTATGTAGCCATGACTAAAGGAGAACAAGCAGAGCAAGGGACGGAAGGCCTCTTCAAAATAGAGAATGTGAAAGCTGGAAGGAAGGGAGAACATGGAATATGAATGCTAGAAGAGTCCTCAGCTTAAAATGGAGAAGCTTGGGCTGAAAGGGACCTTGGGGAAGAGCCAGGCCTAACTCCTCTGTTTTACAAAGGAGATGGAGGGCTCGACACAACAATGGCCAGCCCTTACTTACATAAGGCTTCAAGGCTCATGAAGCATCTTCCTCCCCATCCTGGGCACACCAACTATGGCTATCACGTGGTGAGGTGGTTGTTCAAGTCCTTTCCCAGACTCTCTTTTCGGGTAGGGTTGCAGACCACTGGTGCCTCATTCTCCAGACTCTCCTCCGGCCCCATTTCTTCCTTTATGCATTGCCCTCCCCCATTAGAATGCAATTAGAATGTAAGTTCTGTGAGGGCAGGGGCTGTCTTTCTGTCTGCTTGTGCTTTCATTCCTTAGTGCACATAATAATGCTCAATCATTTTCTGCTGATAAGAATAGTGAACATAAACATTCTGTTTTACTGATGAAGGAACTAAGGCTGAAAGAAATGAGGCTGGCTTGCTCAGGGTCACACATGACGTAAGGTTATATGGTGAAGCAGTGGCAGAGGGGAGGCCGTAGCCCAAGTCTAATAAATCCCAGTCCTCTTTTTGACTTCCTGCTTCCTCCTTTTATGGACCAGAGAGAAGGTGGGGGCAGGGAGGTGCTGGTAAATGTTTAACAACCAGTTCTCTGCAAGGGGGTGGGGATGACTGCACACAGGACACACTTTTAAGTTTAATCAACATTATTAACATTTTCTCCATGCCTTTCTTAAGTCTAGGCAATCAACAAAGCCATAAATCGAGCCTTGATTTGTAGTATTTGCTGATTTCCTGAGTATAAATCTTCAAACTGTAAATTTAATGATCAGCCCTCTCTACTTTGAGCACATCCTTGGGTGGGGAATGACAGTTCCTTGGGGTGGGCTTGGAAGGACAGGCAAACAAAATGAACAAAGGCAGTGAGTGAAGAATGGGTATGGTACATCATGGGAGAAGCCAAAGGGCTGACTTCAGGGGTCATCTGTCCTTTTTAGGAATTTTGGCAAATTGGCTGGATGCTACATTTCAATTATATTTAGTTTGTATTCTTCCCTCTTCATTGCAGCTCTAAATCAATGACTCTCTGATGGTTCCTTGTGTTCAGTGCTGTGAGGAGAAGACATGACCCTGTGGGCTAGGATCCCAGTTTACTTGGGGAGCCAAGAATCATTTGAGAAACAATTTAAGGACAGCTCCTATGGAACCTTCCAAACTCTGAGCTTTTGCCAGTTAGTAAATGTTAAATCATGTTAGAACAGGTACCAGGACCAGGCAGCTTGATGGAGCTGAGCTGATTGGTAGAACCCAGGTAGGGAAGAATTAGGTAGGGACCCATTTTCTGAGTTTTCCAAATGGTCCTATGCACTGTTGTACTAATGGAGGCCTTGCTCTGCTCCCAAGGACAGCTGATAATAATACATTCATTGGTTTGTTGCTAATAAGTCCAAGGGGGCATTATTCTATGCACACAAGCTAGGATCACATAGTACTGCCTTGTGGAACTTGCTAATGGATCATCAGTGTATTATAATGTTCTTCCTGCCCAATTATCTTATTTATTTAGCCTGGAGTAACCTTTCATGTTTCTTTTAACTCTGATTTAACATCTTGAGCTCTTGGACCTTCAAACCCTGGATTTCAATATAGCCAAGTTTCCCCTTGAGTTTAGAATTCTCTCCCAGGCCAACCCTGAGAAAAGTGAGGGAATCGGCCAAGTTCGTCTTCACAGACCCCTTTCTAAGTCATTGCTGTGATAGTACAAACCTTGTTGACCTTCTGCCCAGGCAGCCCCTCTGAGATCCTCATCTCCCCATGGCTCTGTCTTCCCAGGCTGGACCACATGCTGTGGGATGAATTCTCCCTTCCTCCCACCCACTACAAAATTTATGCGGCAAAATCATGGCTTTCCAAAGGAATACTTTTTATAACAACAATGTAATGTGGTTAGTGCAAGTATTATTATTCCCATTTTATAGATAAGGAAACTGAGACTCAGTGCCACAAAGGTATTGGGTATCAGAACTAAGAGGAACCCAGAAATCCCTACTTTCTGTATCTGTCAAATGAAGATTCTAAGGCAATAGTCTTCAAAATGGGACTGTAGCATGGTCCCCAGGGATTAGTGGCACAAGTCTAAAAGGTGTGTGATCCACAACAGGGTGGACTATATATTGTACTCAACTCTCTGTTCAATAGCCTGTCATGACCTTATTTCCAAGATAATCATACAGCCCCTTTCACCTCCTCCACTTTCTGCCCTTTCCCACCACTGACCTCCTGTAACTGAGGTTCTGCAGCTAGCCCCCAAGGACAATTATAATTGTTTTTATAATCGGGCCCACCTGGCTGCAGCAGTCTCACCTGCACTCCAGGGTAGTGACTAAGGAGTAAGAGCCCCCCACCTTTTCATGGAGAAGGGGGCCATAAAGAATTTAGTAGTTGCAGTCAGCATCATGGTTCTCATTTTGTTCTTCTCCCCCACCCCAAATCTATTTCTCTTCTACATTCCCTTATTGCTGCTGAGGGCACCATAATTCTCCTCCTTGCCCAGGTTCAAAACCTGGGTATCATCCTTGGATCCTTACTCTATTGCTCCAAACAGTTGCATATCTTGCCATCCATACCTCCACAACAGCTTTCTTTTCTATTCCTTTCTGTTTCCTCACACCATCCAAGTTCAGGCCCTCTTCACTTCTCCCTTGACCTATTGCAATAGCCTCTTAATTTATCCCTCTGCCTCAATCAATCCATTAACAAGTATTAATTAATTAAACACTTACTATGTACCAGACATCATGCTAGGTGCTAGGAATACAAATACAAGAAATGAAATAACTTTCACTCTTTTTATTTTTTTAATTTTAGTTTTTAACATTCACTTTTTAAAAGATTTTGAGTTTGAATTTTTTTTCCTTCCTTGCCTCTCTTCCTCCCTCTCCAAGAGGGTAAGCAAGCTGAGATAGGTTATATATGTACAAACATTTTAAACACCTTTTCACATTAGTCATGTTGTGAAAGAAGAAACAGAACAAAAGGAAAAAAATTGTGAAAAAGAAAACAAAGTGAAAATACCATGCTTTGATCTGCTTTCTGATTCCATGAGTTCTTTCTCTGACTGTGGATAACATTTCCCATTATGAGTCTTTTGGAACTGTCTTGTATCATTGTACTGCTGAGAAGAGCTGTCTATCATAGTTGATCATCACACAAAGTTGCTTGTTACTGTGTATGATATTCTTCTGGTTTTGCTTCCTTCAGGATCAATTCAAGTAAATCTTTTGAGGTTTCTCTGAACCTCACCTGTTTATCATTCATATAGCACAATAGTATTCCATTACATTCATATATCACAAATAACAACCCTTACTGTCAAAGAGCTTACATTCTATAGGGAGACAGACAATAAGAGCGTATGAACATAAACACAGAATAAAGACTAAATAAATTTAGTGTACTAGTAGGGAGAAGGGGAGGTAGGGCTTTGTGTAGAAGTAGAAGTCGTACTTAAAAGGAAGAAAGAATTTCTATAAAGCAGAGGTGAGAAGGGAGCTAATTCTGGGCATAGGGATCGCCAGTACAAAGGCGTAGAGATCAGAGATGAAGCTAGCCTCTATTCTAGTACAGGTCTTTATCACCTCTCACTTGAATTAATGCAATAATATTTAATTTTAAAAAAACTTTAAATAATAGCTTTTTATTTTCAAAATACATGCAAAGATAGTTTTCAACATTCACCCTTGCAAAATCTTGTGTTCCACATTTTTCTCCCTCCACTCCTCTCTCCTAGACAACGGATAATCTAGTATTATATTAAACACATGCAATTCTTCTATACATATTTCCATAATTAGCATGCTGCACAAGAAAAATCAGATCAAAAAGGAAAAATGAGAAAGAAAAAAGAGCAAGCAAATAACAACAAAAAAGGTGAAAAAACTATGTCGTGATCCACATTCAGTCCCCATAGTCCTCTCTGGGTGTGGATAACTCTCTCCATCACAAGTCTATTGGAATTGGCATGAATCACCTTACTGCTGAAAAGAGCCAAGTCCCTGAGAACTCATCATCAAATAACCTTTTTGTTGCCGTGTACAATGATCTCCTAGTTCTGTTCATTTCACTCAGCATCAGTTCATGCAAGTCTCTCCAGGCCTCTCTGAAATCATCCTGCTGGTCGTTTCTCACAGAACAATAATATTCTATAACATTCACATACCATAATTTATTCAGCCACTCTCCAATTGATGGGCATCCATTCAGTTTCCAGTTCCTTGCCATTATAAAAAGGGATGCCACAAACATTTTCCTTTTCCTTTTTATGATCTCTTTAGGATACAGACCTAGTAATGGCATTACTGGATCAAAGGGTATGTGCAGTTTGATAGCCCTTTGGGCATAGTTCCATATTGCTCTCCATAATGGTTAGGTCAATTCACAACTCTATCAATAATGTTTTAGTGTCCCAGTTTTCCCACATCCCCTCCAACATTCATCATTATCTTTTCTGTCATCTTAGCCAATCTAAGAGGTATGTAGTGGTACTTCAGAATTGTCTTAATTTGCATTTCTCTGAACAACAGTGATTTAGAGAATTTTTTAATGAATAGGAATGGTTTTAATTTCATCATTTGAAAATTGTTCATATACTTTGACCACTTATCAGTTGGAGAATGGCTTGTGTTCTTATAAATTTGAGTCAATTCTCTATATATTTTAGAAATGGGGCCTTTATCAGAATCCTTGGATGTAAACATTTTTCTCCAGTTTTTTGCTTCCCTTCTAATCTGTCTGCATTGGTTTTGTTTGCACAAGATCTTTTTAATATAATATAATCAAACTTATCCATCTTGCATTTTATAACATCCTTTAGTTCTTCTTTGGCCATAAATTCCTTCCTTCTTTACAGATTTGAGATGTAGATTATTCTTTATTCTTCTAATTTGCTTTTAGTATCACTCTTTATGTTAACTTTATCTTAGTATAAGGTATTAGATGTTGGTCAATGTCTAGTTTCTGCCATGCTATTTTAATGCAATAGTCTTCTAAGTCTCAGATACTTCCTAGTTGTGTGACCCTGAGCAAGTCACTTAATTGTGTTTGCCTCAGTTTCCTCATCTGTAAAATGATCTGGAAAAGGAAATCTCTAGCATCTCTGCCAGGAAAACCCCAAATAGGGTCATGAAGAGTTGGATACAACTGAATTGACTGAACAAGTTCTAATTGGTCTCCTTTCCTCGTCTCCCCCATCCAATCTATCTTCCACAGATCTGCCAAAGTGATTTTTGTAACTTCTACATCTGATCACATCACTCCCTTGCTCAGTAAATACTAATGACTTCCTATCTATTCTAGGATCAAATATTCATCTTTATCTCATCTTTTAAAAATATATTTATCAATATATTTATGTTATTTATCCTTATAAATATTTTACATGTGTTATAATGCATACAATTATTAGCATTTGTGTAAGTTTATAAATAAATAAATATGCACATATTGGGGAGTGTATTATAAAATTATTTACTGATAAGGATGCTCAGTTAGAAAGTTTGGAGACTGATTCTCTAAAGGCCTACTCCTCAGAGATTCTAGGATTTTATAATTCCCCTTGGACATAGACATTAGGGTGTCTTCTTTACTTCTTGGTAGCTCTGTGACACTGGGCAATTCATTTAATTTATTTGACCCTCTTCTACAAAATAAGAAGACTAGATTAGATAATCTCATAAGTTTTTTCCAACTAGAAATCCTATGAGCTGCTAAATCCAAGGCCAATAGCCTTTCTTTTATTATGTCATGTTTTTGTCATCCTATCTTCTTCATTGCTTTATCAAGTACCTCATACTTAACTGGACCTGTTTCCCATCTAAAAATGAGATTAGATCCACAAATATCTTTTATTATACTTCTTATGTGCCAGGCACCAGGCCCTGGGGAAGCAAAGAAAGGCAAAAAACAAACAAACAAACTTTGTCCCTGTCCTCAAGGAGCTCATATTCCAATCTGGTAGTTCTAAAAGTCTAAATTTTACAATTCCTTCCTGCCACTCTCTGATTCCAAATTAGTCTGAGAAGCCAAGTTTAAAATTGGGATAGGATTTAATGTACCTATCTCACAAGGTTGTTGTAAGCATCAAATGAGATAATATTTATAAAAACATTTAGCACAGCACCTGGCACCATATAAATGCTTATTTCCCATTCTTGCTTGTATTAAAGCAACCCAAATAATGCTTGATTTTTTGTAAAAAGAGTCTTAAATTCACAAATATCCAAGAAATGATTTCAATGATAGGAACTGCAGATCCTGGGGTTATAAGGAAGATTTTTTTTTGGTCAAGGGGAAGGTTATTCCTTAAAAGTTGTTGGTCCTTTATTTTTGAAGAGGACTAATGACATCATGGGTGCTGCTGTGACTTCTGCATGAATTGAAATTAAGTGAAGCAGAGTTGCACCAAGTGATCAACCTCACTCTCTCTTCCAGAGTCATTGTATTCCAGGGGCAGGACAAAAGTCAAGATGGCTGGCGATGTCCCAAGGTGCAGTGGATGACCTTGGTGTTCTCAGAGCCTAACCAAGCTCTAAATGCTCCACATCTGCTTCAACTGCCTTTGTGGCCATTGGAACAAACTGTTCTCATCTGCCCTCAAAAGTAAAGTCCACGCCCAAAACCTCCTATTTTGTCCATACAAAAATTTAGCTTTTCTCCATTTCAGTAATTTGCCATCCCATTCCTCACAGACCATTTTTTGTCTCATATTTCCCATCACCCCTCTTCACCACCATTGCCTTCTACTCACCACCTCTCAGTGTTGGTTTTTTGACCCTTTTCCCTCTGACTCATTTCCTCTTTAGTCAATTAGTTAGTTAATCAATCAGCATTTGTTGGACACCTCTCATTCATTCACTCTTTTATTCAGCAAACATTTACTGAGTAATTCTTCTGTGGCCAGATATGTTGAGGGGAGGGAGAAGACATGACCAGACAAGGAAGAAATGACTACTCAAAAGGAACTCACAGTCTAGTTGGAGAGACAAGATGCATGCAAGGAAAAATTCAAGAACAGTACAAAATAGAATGTAATCACATACCTCAGTTTCAAGTTTCTGACAATAATATCAGTAGAGATTTTTCCCAAGCTCCTGGAGGCTCTCTCTCTCTTTCATGCCTTCAACTGGTGATTTCCTTCTCCTATTTTTTCACACTTTAAAAAAATCTCTCCAATAAGTGCTCTTGGGATAAATTTGGTTAATCTTTCACATTTAAAAAATGTTGTCTAGGGGAAGGGGTCTACAATATTTACAATGTTTAGTGACTTCAGGTTACTGGGTAGGCAAATCATAGACTCATCAAATGTTGAAACTTGAAAAGCTCTTTGATCAGAAGAACTGGAGAAAATCATGGTACACAGAGTTGGAAGGGACCTGGGAAAAGAAAATGTTAGCTCTGGAAGGGACTTTACAGCATAAAGTGTCAGAGTGGAAAAGGAAAGGAAAGGAAGGAAAAAGAAGAGAATAAGCATTTATATAGTGCCTAGTACATACCAGGTATTGTGCTAAGTGACTTATTAAAAAAACATAAAACCCCCCAAATATCTCATTTAGTTATTGTTGAGGAAAAGGAGTTAGATAGCCATTATTAAGTGACTTCTCCAGGATGGTACTACTGGTAAGTGTCTGAGGCCATATTTGAACTTACTGTACTTTTTCCTGACACTAGATCCAACACTAAATACCTCAAAAGATCTTGAGACACAGAACATTAGAGCTGGAGAGAACCTTAAAAGAGAATGGCAGAATCCAAAGGAACTTTAGAGGTCATCTGGCCCACCTCCCTTGCTTTCCAAAGGAGGGATCTGAGATTGAAGAAGGAATTACTTTGTCCAAGGCTTCCTAGATCCCAAACTACAGAAGTGGGATTGAAACCCCAGATTACTCCTAGCCAGGTTTCCCAGATCACTTCCTAGGCTATGCTAGAAGGTTTTTCAAAGCAAATCTTGAGACCAGCCTAGACTAAAAATGAGAATGACTCCTCTGCAAGCAGGGGAATTAGGACACAGCTGGGCCTGGGCAGAGCTGCAATTATTTAAGATGCTAATTTGAGTTATCAATTGTTTTCCTGTTGAGATTTATACAACTAGGCCATTGAACTCTTCTTAGAAATGCATTTCTGGGTGGACACAGTTCTGGGTCATCCTCTTTGCCCCTTGCCAACCTAAACAGGACATGCTGTCACACTAGGAGAGATTACACTTGGTTTGTTTATTTCTAAATCAAAGATTAAGACTGGGGGAGGTGAAAAACGCCCAAATCCGCAATTTAAAGCAAGAGAACTGCCTCCAAGTTTCCCTCTAGAATTCTCTTCCCTTTAAATTAAATTCAGAGTCATGAACTGCCTAGTGGAGCCTTGGAGCCCTGAATTGGAGATCTGTTGTTTTCTTCCTCCAGTTCTTCCATAATCTTTAAATCTTTTTTTTCCCCCCAAAGTTTTTTGGAGTCCTGAGAAGGAAGAGTAGGGCAGGGGGACATATTGTATTTTGTTACTACACCATGGACATCATACTATTCTTCCTTTGTCTATTATGTATCAATGCCCAGTACTGGGGCTGTTGTTGGTGATCAGAGTGGACAAAAGCCTGGGCTGAGAGCCAGAAGACATAGGTTCATAAAACCAAGGAATTTTGCCCTTGGAAAGGATGTCTGTTTGAATACCTTCCATGACGTGGCACTCTCTACCCCTCCAGACAATCTATTCAAATCCTGGACAACTTTGTGGAGTTCTTCCTTATCGGGAACTGAAATTGTAGTTATGTAGTAATTGTATAGTGAGCTGTAACTTCCTGGGATTTTCAGATATTTTTATCTGCAATGTCAACAACCAAAAGAAAAATAAAGAAGGTTTTCTGTAACTGACTCTTGTGTTCTTTCAGTTCCAGAAATGAGATATGGGAGATTTAAACTTATACCAAGTAGAATCTTGGTTCTTTCTTGAGAAACTTTTAATAGTAAAATTCCAAATTAGTTGATCTGATAATGATACTAAATTATATAACTAATCCTTAAGCTGCTTAAAACTTTATTTAATTTTAAAGAATATTGACAAATTTAGTTAATAAAGCAGGGATCGAATGGTATTTATTTTTCATGTCTTAGCTTCTTAGAACTTGCCTAGTATACAGTAATTGCTTAATAAATGTTTGGTAAATAAATCAGTAAGTGATTTAATCAGCCAAAGTTCTTTTGTCCACTAGAACCTAGAAGATTAAGTCTCTCTTTGAGGAGCCTAACAATTGGGGAATGGCTAAATAAATTAGATTATATGGATATAATAAGAAACAAGGGAGGGGTGGCTTCTAAGAAACCTGAGGAGACTTGCTTGAACTGATGCAGAGTAAAGTGAGCAGGACTAGGAGAACAATATATACAATATTGTTGTAAAGACAAATATTGGAAAGACTTAAGAACTCTGATCAAATCAATGATCACAAGTCCAGAGGATCAATCATAATCCATTCTGCCCACCTCTTGACAGAGAAGTGATAAACTCAAAATGCAATATGAAACATGCATTTGTGGAGATTATCAATGGACATTTTGCTTGATTTGCATATTTGTTTGTTTGTTTGTGTGTGTGTGTGTGTGTGTGTGTGTGTGTGTGTGTGTTTGCTGAGGCAATTGAAGTTAAGTGACTTGCCCAGAGTCACACAGCTAGGAAGTGTTAAGTATGAGACCACATTTGAACTCAGGTCCTCCTGATTTCAGGGTTAGTCCTCTATCCACTGTACCACTTAGCTGCCCTGATTTGCATATTTGTTAACAAAAGTTTTATTGTTGATTTTTTCTTGGGGGGTGGAGAAAAAAAGGAAAGAAAATAAATGTTTATCAATTGAAAAAGGCTAAATAAAATAAACGTTAAATAAAAAGCTTCTCTTACACATGATAATCCTTTAGATTTTTGAAGATGGCAGTAGTATCAACTTTAATCTTTTTAACATCTTTATTTCTAATTCTGTTTTTGCCACTAGCTATCCCAAATTACTTTATTTTTCTGAGTTAGTTTCCTCTGTAAATAAAAAGGACTGAATTATATATTCTTTAAAGTTCCTCCCAGTTCGAATATTTTATGTTCTAAGGAATTTTCCAATTTTGACATTCCATATTCTAGAATCTCTCCCAGATTGAACATTCTATGCTCTGAGATCCTTTCCAGGTTTGAAAATGTATATACTATGATTCATTTGTGTTCAGTAGATCTAAGTTTTTTTAAAAATAAACTCAGAAATTTTAGAACAATTTTTACTTTTTTTTCCAATTTTTATTTAAAGTCTTGTGTTCCAAATTCTCTTCCTCCCTCCCTCATCTCTGCCCTCCCTGAAATGGTAAGCAATAAAATATAGGTTATACATGTGCAATTATGAAAAAAAATGTCCATGTTAGTCATTTTTGTTCAAGAAGACTTGAATAAAAGAAAAAAAAGGGAAAAATAGCATGTTTCAATCTGTATTCAACCAAAATCAGTTTTTTGTTTTTTTTTTTTGTTTTTTCCTCTGGAGGCAGATAGCATACTTCATCATTAAGCCTTTGGGATTGTCTTGGATCATTGTATTTCTGAGAATAGCTGAGTCATAAATAGTTCTTCATCAAATAATATTTGGTTACTCATGATTCTGTTCACTTCACTATGCATTAATTCATGTAGATTTTTCCATGTTTTTCTGAAAGCATCCAGCTTGCCATTTCTTAAAGCCCAGTAATATTCTGTTATACAACTTGTTTAGCCATTCCCTAGTTGATGGGCATCCCTTCAATTTTCAATTTTTAGTTACCACAAAAAGAGCTGCTATAAATATTTTTATACAAATCAGTACTTTTTTTGGGATGTCTTTCAGATACAGTCCTAGCAATGGTATTGCTGGATCAAAGGATATGCATAGTTTTATAGCCCTTTAGACACAGTTCTAAACTGCTCTCCAGAAGGTTAGACCAGTTCACAACTCCTCATGCATTAGTGTCCCAGTTTTCCCACATCCTCTTCAACATCTAGCATTTTCTTTTTTTGTCATATTAGCCATTCTGACAGATGTGAAGTAGAACCTCAGAGTTTTTAAAATTTCCTTCTCTGAACAATAGAGATTTAGAGCACTTTTTTTCTTATAACTATATAGCTTTGATATATAGATTTGATTTCTTTGTCTTAAGGTTTTGATCATTTATCAATTTGGGAATGATTTCTATTTTCATAAATTTGACTTAGTTTTCTATATATTTGAAAAATAAGGCCTTTATCAGAGATACTTGTTGAACCCTCTCCCCTCACCAATTTTCTGCTTTCCTTAAAATTTTGGCTACATTGGTTTTATTTGTATAAAACCTTTTTAATTTTATATAATCAAAACTATCTATTTTGCATTTTGTAATATTCTTTATATTTTCTTTGGTCCTAAATTCTTCCCTTATCCATAAAACTGATA
Source organism: Myrmecobius fasciatus (assembly GCA_023553655.1). Classification (NCBI taxonomy): domain Eukaryota; kingdom Metazoa; phylum Chordata; class Mammalia; order Dasyuromorphia; family Myrmecobiidae; genus Myrmecobius; species Myrmecobius fasciatus. The sequence continues at coordinate 87,096 of JAJPUD010001771.1, forward strand.
AACTCTCTTAATTTGCTTATGCTAGCATTCTTTACATGTAAATCATGTATTCATTTTGACCTTATCTTGGTAAGCAGTGTAAAATATTGTTTTATACCTAGTTTTTGGCATTTTCCAATTTTCCCAGCAGTTTTTGTCAAATAATGAATTTTTGTTCCAAAAGCTTGAATCTTTGTATTTATCACATACTAGATTAATATGGCCATTTATAATAATGTAATTTATACCTAATTTATTTTATTGATCCACCACTATTTCTTAATGGTTTCAGATTGTTTTATACTTTATAGTACAGTTTGAAATCTCGTATGACTAGATCACCTTCCTTTGCATTTATTTGTATTGATTCCTTTGATATCCTTGAGACTTTGTTCTTTCAGACGAATTTTGTTACTACTTTTTCTAGCTCTATACAATAATTTTTTGATAGTTTGGCATGGCATTGAATAAATAGATTAATTTAAATAGAATTGTAATTTTTATTATATTAACTCAGCCTACCCATTAGCAGAATATTTTTTTCCAATTGTTATTGTTTTTATCTGACTTTTTTTGTGTGCAAAATGTTTTATAATTGTGTTCATATAGTTCCAGGGTTTGACTTAGCAGGCAGATTCCTAAGTATTTTATATTGTCTAAAATTATTTTAAGTGGAATTTCTTTTTCTATCTCTTGTTGCTGGACATTGTTGGTAATAGATAGAAATTCTGGTGATTTATGTGAATTCATTTTGAATCCTGCAACTTCGCTAAAGCTGTAAATATCTTCAAGTACTTTTAAAATTAATTTTCTAGGATTTTCTAAATATATTATTTGCAAAAATGATAGTTTTGTTTCTTCATTGTCTAGTCTAATTCCTTTCTTTTTCTTATTGCTAAAGCTAACATATCTAGTACAATTTTTTTTTTTTTTTTTTGCTTTTTGTTGAGGCAATTGGGGTTAAGTGACTTGCCCAGGGTCACACAGCTAGGAAGTGTCTGAGATCAGATTTGAACTCAGGTAGTCCTGACTTCAGGGCTGGTACTCTATCCACTGTGCCACCTAGCTGCCCCATATCTAGTACAATATTAAATAATAGAGGTGATACTGGGCATCGTTGCTTCACTGCTGATTGTATTGAGAAGGTTTCTAGCTTTTATTTCTATTACAGATAATGCGTGCTGATGGTTTTAGGTAAATAATACTTATCATTTTAAAGTAAGCTTCATTTAATCAAATGCTCTCTAAAGTTTTGTGTGTGTGTGTGTGTGTGTGTGTGTGTGTTTATTTGTTTCTCTGTGTGCATATGTATGTTTTGTGAGGCAATTAGGGTTAAGTGACTTGTCCAGGGTTACACCATTAATAGATGTCTAGTGTCTGAGATGGGATGTGAATTCAAATCATCCTAACTCCAGGGCTGTGCTCTATCCATCCAAGCTTTCCCTTCTCAAGTGTTTTCAATAGGAATGAATGCTGTATTTTGTCAAAAACTTTTTATGCATCTGTTGAGATAATCATAAGTTTTCTGTTGGTTTTATCATTGATATATTCAATCATGCTGATAGTTTTCCTAATATTGAACCATATCTGATTCCTGCTATGAATCCTACCTGATCATAATGCATGATCCTTTTGATATATTGCTGAAATCTCTTTGTTAGTTATTTAACCTTTTTACTTCAATATTCATTAGGGAAATTGGTCTATAATTTTCTTTCTCTGTTTTGGCTCTTCCTGGTTTGGGTGTCAGCATCATATTTGTGTCATCATAGGAATTTGATATGATTCCTTCTTCGCCAGTTTTTCCAAAGAGTTTATATAGTTTTGAGATTAATTGTTTTTTTAGATGTTTGGTAGATATTTATTTTATCTGATTTATTTGGTTTATCTGATCCTGGGGAATTTCTCTTTTTTTCTTTTTTCTTTTTTTTCCAATTTTTAATTTTTTTTTCATTAAAAGCTTTTTATTTACAAAACATATGAGTGATTTTTCTACATTGACCTTTGCAAAACTTTTTTTTGTTCCAAGCTTTTCCCCTCCTTCCCCCCACCCCCACCCCTAGATGACAGGTAATCTAATACATGCTAAGTATGTTAAATTATATGACAAATTCAATATATGTATACATATCTATACAGTTTTCTTACTGCACAAGAAACATCAGATCTAGAGAGAAAAAAAAATGACTTAAGAAGGAAAACAAAATGCAAGCAAATATTCACAGAAAGCATTAAAATGCTGTGTTGTGGTCCACACTCAGTTCCCACAGGCCTCTCTCTGGATGTATATGACTATCTTCATTTCTGAACAATAGGAACTGGTTTGAATCACATCATTGTTGAAGAGAACCATGTCCATCAGAATTGATCGTTATATAGTCTTGTTGTTGCCGTGTATAATATTCTTCTGGTTCTGCTGATTTCACTCAGCATCAGTTCATGCAAGTCTCTCCAGGCCTCTCTGAAATCATCCTCCTGGTCATTTCTTATAGAACAATAATATTCCACAACATTCATATACCATAATTTATTCAGCCATTCTCCAATTGATGGGCATCCTTTCAGTTTCCAGTTTCTTGCCACTACAAAGAGGGCTGCCATAAACATTTTTGCACATGGGGGTCCCTTTCCCTCCTTTAAGATCTCTTTGGGATATAGGCCCAGTAGAAACACTGGTGGGTCAAATGGGTATGCACAGTTTGATGACTTTTTGAGCATAGTTCCAGATTGCTCTCAAGAATGGTTGGATCCGTTCACAGTTCCACCAACAATGTATCAGTGTCCCAGTTTGCCCACATCCCCTCCAACATTCATCATTATCTTTTCCTGTCATCTTAGCCAATCTGATAGGTGTGTAATGGTATCTCAGAGTTGTCTTAATTTGCATTTCTCTGATCAATAGTGATTTGGAGCACCTTTTCATGTGACTAGAAATAGTTTCAATTTCTTCATCTGAAAATTCTGTTCATATCTTTTGATCATTTATCAATTGGAGAATGGCTTGAATTATTATATATTTGAGTCAATTCTCTATATATTTTAGAAATGAGGCCTTTATCAGAATCTCTGAATGTAAAAATGTTTCCCCAGTTTATTGCTTCCCTTCTAATCTTGTCTGCATTCATTTTGTTTGTACAAAAACTTTTTAACTTGATATAGTCAAAATTATCTATTTTGTGATTAATGATGTGATCTCTAGTTCTTCTTTGGTCACAAATTCCTTCCCCTTCCACAGGTCTGAGAGGTAAACCATCCTACATTGTCCTAATTTGTTTATAATATCATTCTTTATGTCTAGATCATGAATCCATTTCGACCTTATCTTGGTATATGGTGTTAGGTGTGCGTCAATGCCTAGTTTCTTCCATACTAGTTTCCAATTTTCCCAGCAGTTTTTGTCAAATAGTGAGTTTTTATCTCAAAAGCTGGGGTCTTTGGGTTTATTAAACATTAGATTACTATTGTCAGTGAATATTTGTCCTGTGAATCTAACCTATTCCACTGATCCACTACTCTTGTTTCTTAGCCAGTACCAAATGGTTTTGACGACCACTGCTTTATAATATAGTTTTAGATCTAGTACAGCTAGGCCACCCTCATTTACTTTTTTTTTTCATTAATTCTCTTGAAATTCTTGACCTTTTGTTTTTCCACATGAATTTTGTTGTTATTTTTTCTAGGTCAGTAAAATAATTTTTTGGGAGTTTGATTGGTATAGCACTAAATAAATAATTAGTTTAGGTAGTATTGTCATCTTTATTATATTCACTCGACCTATACAAGAACACTTGATATTTTTCCAATTGTTTAGATCTGACTTTATTTGTGTGGAGAGTGTTTTGTAGTTTTGCTCATATAGATCCTGACTTTCCCTTGGCAGATATATTCCCAAATATTTTATACTATCGAAAGTTATTTTAAATGGAATTTCTCTTTGTATCTCTTGCTGTTGGATTTTGTTAGTGATGTATAAAAATGCTGATGATTTATGTGGATTTATTCTGTATCCTGCAACTTTGCTAAAGTTGTGGATTAATTCTAATAGTTTTTTAGTTGATTCTCTAGGGTTCTCTAAGTATACCATCATATCATCTGCAAAGAGTGATAATTTGGTTTCCTCATGGCCTACTCTAATTCCTTTAATCTCTTTTTCTTGTATTATTGCCAAAGCTAGCATTTCTAATACAATATTGAATAGTAATGGTGATAGTGGGCAACTTTGTTCTGCCCCTGATCTTATTGGGAATGGTTCCAGTTTATCACCATTACATATGATGCTAGCTGATGGTTTTAAATAGATTCGACTATTTTAAGGAAAAGTCCATTTATTCCTACATTCTCTAGTGTTTTTAATAGGAATGGATGTTGGATTTTATCAAATGCTTTTTCTGTATCTATTGAGATAATCATATGTTTTTTGTTAATTTGGTTATTGATATAGTCAATTATATTAATAGTTTTCCTAATATTGAACCATCCCTGCAATCCTGGTATAAATTCTACTTGGTCATGGTGTATTATTCTGGGGATGATTTTCTGTAATCTCTTTACTAATATTTTACTTAAGATTTTTGCATCAATATTCATTAGGGAGATTGGTCTATAATTTTCTTTCTCTGTTTTTGTTCTACCTGGTTTAGGTATCAGTACCATGTCTGTGTCATAAAAGGAATTTGGTAGGAGTCCTTCATTCACTATTTTTTCAAATAGTTTATATTATATTGAAGTTGATTGTTTTTTAAATGTTTGGTAGAATTCACATGTAAATCCACCTGGTCCTGGGGATTTTTTCTTAGGAAGCTGATTAATGACTTGTTTTATTTCTTTTTCTAAAATGGGACTATTTAAGTAATTTATTTCCTCTTCTGTTAATCTGGGCAATCTATATTTTTGTAGATATTCCTCCATTTCACTTAGGTTATCAAATTTATTGGCATAAAATTGGGCAAAGTAACTCCTGATTATTGCTCTAATTTCCTCTTCATTGGTGGAAAGTTCTCCCTTTTCATTTTTGGGACTAACAATTTGATTTTCCTCTTTCCCTTTTCTAATCAAATTAACTAGAGGTTTATCTATTTTGTTGCTTTTTTCATAAAACCAACTTTTAGTTTTATTTATTAATTCGCTAGTTTTTTTTTACTTTCAGTTTTATTAATCTTTGCTTTTATTTTTAGGATTTCAAGTTTGGTATTTGATTAGGGGTTTTTAATTTGTTCTTTCTCTAGTTTTTTTATTTGCAAGCCCAATTCACTAATTTTCTCTTTCTCTATTTTATGCAAATAAGCATCTAGAGATATAAAATTTTCCCTTATTACCGCTTTGGCTGCATCCCACAAATGTTGGTATGTTGTCTCATTATTGTCATTCTCTTGGATGAACTTAGTAATTGTGTATGTAATTTGCTGTTTCAACCATTCATTCTTTAGGATGAGATTATTTAGTTTCCAATTGCTTTTTGGTCTATTTTCTCCTGGCCTTATATTGCATGTGATTTTTATTCCATCATGATCTGAAAAAAATACATTTATTATTTCTGCCTTCTTGCATTTGATTTTGATATTTTTGTGTCCTAACACATGGTCAATTTTTGTATAAGTTCCATGAACTGCTGAGAAAAAAGTAAACTCCTTTCTGTCTCCATTTAATTTCCTCCAAAGATCTATCATACCCAACTTTCCTAAAATTTTTTTTACCTCCTTAACTTCTTATTTATTTTGTGGTTTGATTTATCTAGTTCTGAGAGAGGGAGGTTGAGACCCCACTATTATAGTTTTGCTGTCTATTTCTTCTTGCATCTCTCTGAACTTTTCCTCTAAGAATTTCCATGCTATACCACTTGGTGCATATATGTTTACTATTGATATTGCTTCATTATCTATGGTATCCTTTAGTAACATATAGTTTTCTTCCTTGTCTCTTTTAATTAGATCTATCTTTGCTTTTACTTGATCTGAGATCAGGATTGCTACCCCTGCTTTTTTTTTGTTCACCTGAAGCATAATAGATTCTGCTCCAGCCTTTTACTTTCACCCTGTATGTGTCTCTATGCTTTAGATATGTTTCTTGTAAACAACATATTGTTGGATTCTGGTTTTTAATCCAGTCTGCTATCTGCGTCAGCTTTATGGGAGAGTTCATTCCATTCACACTCACAGTTAAAATAACTAATTCTGTATTTCCTGCCATCTTATTTACCCTAGGTTATGCTTTTCTCTTTCCTATCCCCTTTCCCTCCTCCCTAGTATTTTGCTTTTATAACCACTTCCCTCAAACAATCCTTTCCCTTTAGAGCCCCACCCCCTTTTTTACACCTTTCCCTTAATTCTTTTGTTTTCCCTTCTATTAGTCTATTCCCTTTCTTTTCCCCCTTTCCCTCCTGTTTCCTTATAAGGTGTAATGTCTATTATTCTCTCAGAGCCAAATCTAATGAGATGAAGATTAACACAATTCTCATTCCCCTCCATTTTTTCCCTCAATCATTATAGGTTTTCTTTGCCTCTACATGTGATATAATTTCCCCTTAGTTTACCTCCTTTTCCTCTTCTTCCAGTTTTATCCCTTTTCTATCTCTAATTTCTTTTTTAGATTATCATATTATAATAATCATAATCATAAAATCACAATATAATAATCATAATATAATAATAAAGTCATAAAATCAACCCTCATTCTATAAATATCCATAACATAAGTATAGTTCTCAAGAGTTTTTTTTCTTGTTACCTTTTTATGTTTCTCTTGAGTTCTATGTTTGTAGGTCAAATTTTTTGTTTAGTTCTGGTCTTTTCATTAGAAATAGGTGAAATTCACTTATATTATTGAATGTCCATCTTCTTTCCTCAAATATTATGCTCATTTTAGCTGGATAGTTTATTCTTGGCTGTAATCCCAGTTCCTTTGCTTTCCAGAATATCAGATTCCAGGCCTTTTAATCCTTTAAAGTGGAAGCTGCTAGGTCCTGGGTGATCCTAATTGTGGCTCCTCAGTATTTAAATTGTTTCTTTCTGGCTGCTTGCAAATCTTTTTCTTGGTATGATAGTTCTGAAATTTAGCCACGATATTCCTGGGGGATTTAATTTTTGGGTTTCTTTCAGGAGGTGATTGGTGGATTGTTTCAATAGTTATTTTGCCTTCTGATTCTAAAATATCAGGGCAGTTTTCTTTTATGATTTCCTGGAAGATAGTGTCTAGGTTCTTTTTTTCTCATCATGGCTTTCAGGAAGCCCTATAATCCTTAGATTGTCTCTCCTAGATCTATTTTACAGGTCAGTTGTTTTTCCTAGGAGATATTTCATGTTTTCCTTTATCTTTTCATTTTTTTGTTTTTGTTTGACTGATTCTTGACGTCTTGTTGAATCATTCACTTCCATTTGTTCGATGCTAATTTTTAATGTCTTATTTTCTTCAGTTACTGTTTTTAGTTCCTTTTGCGATTGACCAGTTACATTTTTTTGTTCATTTCATTCTTTTTCCATTTTTTCCATTTTATTTTGCAGTGATCTCATTTCGTTTCCCCATGTTTCTTCTAACTCTCTTTTAAGATCTTTTATGCAATTTTCAAAGAAAGCCTTGTGACATGGAATCCAGTTTATGTCTCTCTTTGGGGCTTTTTCTGGAGTTGCTTTACTTTTAGGGACCTTAGGATTTGAGATCTGTTCTTCCTTCTCTCCATAAAAGCTGTCTATGGTGAGAGTTCTTTTTGATTTTTTATTCATTTTTAATAGTGTGAGGTCTGTTCAAGGCAAAGGAGGGACAGCTGCTTTAATTTGCCCTGGGGCAGTTCTGCTGATTGAGTTATTTCAAGTGCTGAGCAGTTCTGCTGATTGATTGATTGCTTTAGGGTGCTGTGTAATGGCAGCTAGATTTGGTACTCTTCAGGGGTTCAGTGGTTCACAATCTACCCCCCACAAAAGGCAGATTTTTCTAAAGCACCTGCTTACAATCAGGACAGATTGGCCCAAGAGGTGCACAGAAGACTCCTAGGTGTGTGAAAAGCACAAGGCTTTGACTCCTGCTCTGACTCCTGTTCCAGCCCCCTACTCCAGCTCCCTACTTCATCTCTCTGCCCCAGTCTCCCTGTGCTGCAGTCTGGGTTCAGCAGACTACCCCCCTGCCCAAATAAAACAGACGTGTTTTGAAGTTCTTCCAGAGTCTCTTCTTCTAGAAATGTATTGTCCTCCAGATATTGTGGATTTTTTTTACTTCAAAATCAGTCCAGAGGCTTGTTGGTTTGAGGGAAGGTTAGAGGAGGTTACAGAGACTCCTGTCTGATCTCCTGCCATCTTGGCTCCACCCCTGGAAGTCCCTAGGGAATTTTTCTTAGGAAATTCATTGATGGATTGTTCAATATTTTTTCTAAGACTGGATTGTTTTAGATTTTATTTTTTTTCTGTTATTCTTGGTGATTTATATTTTTGTAGATATTTATCCATTTCATTTAAACTATTAAATTTATGGGTATATAATTGGGTAAAATATCTCTTAACAATTGTCTTGATTACTCTTTATTGGTGGTGAGTTCACCTCTTTCATTTTGGATTCTAGTAATTCAGTTTCCTTTTTTCCTTTTTTAAATCAAATTAACCATAAGTATATCTATTTTATTGTGTTGTCTCCCCCCAAAAAAAACCTAGCTTCTAGTTTTCTTAGTTCAATGGTTTTCTTATTTTCCAATTTTCTTAATCTATCCTTTGATTTTTCAGGATTTCCAATTTGGTCTTTAATTAGGAATGCTTAGTTTGTTCTTTTTCTAGATTCTATACCATTTGGTGCTTATATGTTTAGTATTGATATGACTTCATATGTCTATGTATTAATATGTCTATAACTTATAGTTTTCTTTATCTTTTTAAATTAGATCTATTTTTGCTTTTCATTTTGTCTGAAATCATGATTGCTATTCCTGCTTTATTTTCTTCAGGTGAAACATAACAGATTCTACTCCAGCCTCTTACTTTTACTTGTGTATATATCTCTGCTTTAGATGTATTTCTTTTCTTTTCTTTTTGCTGGGGCAATTGGGGTTAAGTGACTTGCCCAGGGTCACACAGCCAGGAAGTGTGAAGTGTCTGAGGTCAGATTTGAACTCAGGTCTTCCTGACTTCAGGGCTGGTGCTCTATTTACTACACCAACTAGCTGCCCCCAGATGTATTTCTTGTAAACAATATATTATAGGATTCTGATTTTTAATACATTCTGCTGCTTCCATTTTATGGTGAGTTCATGCCATACACATTTATGGTTATGATAACTGTATATATCTTTCCACACTATTTTTTGCTTGTTTATCCCTCCTCTCTTCTCCTTCCATTTTTTTGCTAAGTAATTGGGATTTAAATGATTTGCCTAGGGTCACACAGCTAGGAAGTGTTAAGTGTCTGAGGCTGGATTTGAACTCAGGTCCTCCTGACTCTTGTGCTCTATTTACTGCTCCATCTAGCTGCCTCTCCCCTCTTCTACACCCTTTCCTTCCTCACAAGTGTGCTGTGTCCCCATTTTCCCTTCTATTATCCTGTCTCTATTAAACTTCCTTATAGGGTAAGACAGATTTCCATATCCAACTAAATGTATATGTTATTCCCTCTTTGAGTCAATTTTGATGAGAGTAAGGTTTAAACTTTTCCATCATCCTCCCATCTTCCACTTCATTGATATCTCTTTCATGTTTCTTTTCTGTCAGATAATTTACCCCATTCAATTTACCTCTTCCTTTTTTCTTCCAGTGCAATTTTATTTTTTACTCCTTTATTTTATTTTGGGGGGCATCATCTTATTAAAGTCACCTTATATACACATCCTCTATCTACATATACTCTTTCTAATTCCTTTTATAGTTGTTAAATTATTAAGAGTTATAAATATCATCTTGCCACATAGAAGTATAAATATTTTAATATTAGTGAATATTTTGTTTTCTCTTTCTTGTTTCTTTTTTTACCTTTTTATGTTTCCCTTGAATCATGTATTTGGAGGTCAATTTTTTTTTTGCTCAGCTCTAGTGTTTTAAGTAGAAATGCTTGAAAGCCCTCTATTTTATGATATATCCAATTTTTCACCCTGAAAGACTAGATTCAGTTTTGTTGCGTAGGTGATCCTTGGTTATAATATGAATTTCTTTGCCTTCTAGTATATCATATTCCAAGTCCTCTGGTTCCTTAACATGGAAACTGCCAAATCCCTTGTAATCCTGATTATAGATCCACAATATTTGAGTTTCTTTCTGATTGCTTGCAATACTTTCTCTTTCATCTGTGAGCTCTGGAATTTGGTTATGATGTTCCTGGGAGTTTTCATTTTGGAATCTGTCAGGTGGTGAAAGGTGGAATTTTTTAATTCCTATTTTGCCCTCTGGTTCTAATAATAGCATTCTAATGTGATTTCTTTGATAATTCTTGAAAGATGTTGTCTAGTCTTCTTTTTTCCCCTCATGGCTTTCAGGCAGTCCAATACATCTCTCCTGGATCTATTTTACAGTTTTTGTTTTTCCAGTGAGAAACTCCTCATTTTCTTCTTATCTTTTTACTTTTTTGATATCATTTTATTATATCTTGATGTCTCAGAGTCATTAGTTTCCACTTGTTTAATTCTAATTCTTAAAGAATTATTTTCTTCAGTAAGTCTTTGTATTTCCTTTTCCATTGGTCAATATTTCTTTTCCTCAGTAAATTTTTTGCATATTTTTTTGCACGCTATTGACTCTTTTTTCATGATTCTGTTGCATTACTCTTATTTCTTTCTCCAATTTTTCTTCCACTTCTCTAATTTGCTCTTTAAAATCTTTTGTAAGCTTTTCCAGGACTTCTTTTTGGGTCTAAGACCAAATTACATTTTTCTTTGAGGCTTCACATGTAGCCATTTTAACATTATTGTCCTTTTCTAAATTTACTCTTTTATCCTCCTTTTCACCATTGTAAGTTTCTATAGTCAAGCTCTATTTTTTTTTTTTTTTTGCTCATCTTTTTCTGCTTTTTGGTGATTTGATGTTTTTATTTGAGAATTAGTCTCTGGTCCTGCACTACCTACTGGCTTTCATTGGGCCTTAGGGATTAGCTGTAAGCTCTCTCCAGAGGGTACTCTTCCCTTTTGGCTTGTACTGGATGTGGGCCTCCCCTGGGTGTGGGGTTTAACAGTTGGTCTGATCCAGGGATGGAGCTTGCTGCTGGGTTGCTATGGAAACAGCGTGTCTCTGCTGGTAAAAGTCCCAGGAGTGGGATCTTACTGTTGGCCACTCCCAGTTTCCCCCTTCACTACTAGTCAGCAATGGAGTCAGGCTCTCATTGATGCCTTGTGAGTGGGGTAGGACCACTGAGGTGGGGCTTTGTTGTGCTGTACTTGCCTAAGGGTCTGCTGGCTTGTAGAGGACATGACCTCACTGGTGGATTGCCTAGATTTGGAGACTTGCTGCAGACTCCCTGCTGTGAGGTTACTTCTTGTTGTTGTTGTTGTTGTTGTTGTTGTTGTTGCTCTTGGGTCTCATTCCTCTCCCACTTCAGTGAAGCAGATCTTTCTTGCTGGGCTGCTAAGCTTCCTAGATCAACTCTGAGGCCTTCAGAAGATTCTTTCCTTACTCTACCATCTTGGCACCTGAAGATCAGGATTTTTTTTTTCAAAATAAATTTTTATTGAAACCTTTTATTTTTATATCACCTACATTTCCCTCATGTATCTCCCCTTATCCTCTCCCCCAAATCCATTCCTTATAACACGTAATTACAAAAGAAAAAGAAAGCAAAATTCATTCAGGTAATTCATCAAATATCAGAAACCTCTAATGTCATAAGTAATGTTCCATCTTCATGGAGCCTCACCTCTACAAAGGAGTGAGGGAAAGTAAGTTCTCATATCTTTTAGGGGCAAGCTTGGTCATGTTTTTTTCTTCTCTGTATTCATCATATTTGTTCTTTCTTCCTTCCTTCCTTCCTTCCTTCCTTCCTTCCTTCCTTCCTTCCTTCCTTCCTTCCTTCCTTCCTTCCTTCCTTCCTTCCTTCCTTCCTTCCTTTCTTTCTTTCTTTCTTTCTTTCTTTCTTTCTTTCTTTCTTTCTTTCTTTCTTTCTTTCTTTCTTTCTTTCTTTCTTTCTTTTTCTTTCAGATTAAGTGGCTTGCCAAAGGCCACACATCTATTACCTGTCTAGGTTGGATTTGAACTCAGGTCCTCCTGACTTCAGAGTTGGTATGTTTGTTATTTCTTAGAACAAAGCAGTATTCCATTACATTCATGTGCCATCAATTGGTTAGCCATGCCACAAGCAATGGGCTTCAACTTTATTTCTGGTCCTTTCCATTAAAAAAAATGCTATCAATGTTTTGAAATACATGGAACTTATTTTTTTGGTGTTGACGTTCTTGAGACATATTCTTCAATAGAACTTGGATCAAAAAGTATGGATATTTTGATTACTTTAGATAATTCCAAATTGTTTCCCAAAATGATCATTTCAACCCACAGCTCTAACAACAATCTGCCAGTGTACTTATCTTCCCACAAAAAATTCTCTACCATTGATTATTCCTATCTTTTGTTGACTTTGCCAATTTACTAGATAGGAGAGATATTTTTACTTGCATTTCTCTTATAACTCATGATTTAGATCAGGGACCAGTGAGAGGCCCTACATTCCCAGATTGAAATGTAATTGGAAAATATTTAACAGAATAAATAAAACACAATAGAAAATAGATAATAATAATCTGTGGTTTTCTAAGTCAATACACAGCCAATAGGGATTCTTGTGTGAGGTTTAGTGTTCATCTTTTATATTTGAGTTTGACATCACTGATTCAGAGTATTCTTTCATAGGGTTGTTAATCATTTGCAGTTCTTTTGAGAATAGTTTGTTCATAGCCTTTGACTACTTCTCTACTGGGGAATGATTTTTGGTTTTATATATTTCTGTAGTTTATTTATATATCTAAGATATCAGATTCATCAGAGATATTTGATATAAAGATTCCTCCCTCCCCCAGTTGACAGTATCTTAAAAGGATTTTTCAACAAGTACAAAAAAAGGCATTTAGATTAATCTTCAAGGTTTTTCATCCTTCATTTTTGAAAAGGACCAATGATATCACAGGGTGATGTCTTGACTTATATGTGAATTAGATTTAAGTCAGGCAAAGAAACACCACCTCATCAGCTTCACTCTCACCTTCAGTGAGAACAAAAACCAGCACCCCATTTTCTCATCCAAGTCCTTCTCTTCCCCAAGCATTCCAGTCATTCAGGGCTTTATTATATATGTGTAGATGCATGTTGTACTTCTTTCCATATCTTAGAAGTCATTAGGGGTAGGGGATGAATTATTCCAGAAAATCATAATGACTCATAGAATCCCCCCCATTTCAGAATTTTGAGGATACCTTTTTTTCCTACTAGAGGCCTAATTTTGTTTATCCAATGTCCCCTATATCCATTAGCTCCTGTACCAAGTCCTAGCATATTGTCTCTGGAAACTTCCTACAACAATTTCAGAAAAACAACTCCCTGGCAGTACAAAATGCTGGCATTAGCTCTTAAGAGTAGTTATAGGTTCTTTGCCTACCCAGGTTTATACAATTCAAATTAAATGCTACCATTGCCAGCCACCTCCAGAGACCTATCCTGAGGTTCTGGAAAAGGCATTTGTATGAAATGGAAAATTATATTTTGCCTGGCTCTTTCCCCTCCTGGTTGCCCACTCCCTTCAAACTCTGGGGCTCTATTTAGGGGCTATTTAACCAGCTCAACAGCATGTTTAAGATACTTAAGGACGGTTGAAGTTGTGGAGCTTTGGAAGATATAGCCTTGGACAACAGTAAACTGAATAGTGAAGAAGGTGAAGATTGAATTTAGTTTTTCACTATTTCCTACTATCTCCAACTCCTTTTGTCTTCCTGAAGTCTTTGTAAAGACCTCACAACCCCATCCCATCTTATATTTCCAGTCTCTCTATATGTTCTCCCTTCTCTAGTGTAAGAACTTTGAACTTTGGAATTAATTGCATGACATGAAGCCACTGGCATAGGTCAGCCCAGCATCAAAGAAGGTGCTATGTTCTATGAGAAAAGTTCAAAAGAAATGTGAAAATGTGCAAATGTAGAGAATCCACCCCAAATGTTTTCATGGACTGTTTGTATCTGCCCTGTGGTAGAACATTGTAAGCTCATGTTGGTCTGATCAACCAGACACAGTAACTTGATTCTAACAGTAATGTCATCTTGGCCCTTTTCAAGAGTGAAAGACAACTAACCAACCAACCAACCAGCGTAGCCAAACTGGCTCTCTCTGCTTCTCACATATGGTATTTGTTCATTTATCTCTGTGACTTTTCAGTGACCATCTCCTATACCTGGAATACACTCCCTCTTCACTTCAATCCAGTAGAATTCCTTTCTTCCTTTAGAGTGCAACTCAACCACTACCTATGCATGAGGCATTTCCTGGTCTCTCCCCCCTTCCACATCCTCACACCCCCTCACCATTTACTATTGCTTTCTCTCCTAAACTGCCTTGTATCGAACTGCTTTGAATTTATTTTGAATTTTATTGTATGTACTTAAATGTACATATGTTGTTTCTTCTAACTGAATGTAAACTTCTTGAGAGTAGAAATTGTTGTTTCATTTTTTTTCTATTTTTATCCCCTCCTCCCCAGAACCTGGTACAGTTGCTGGTATATAGCAGGTGCTTAATAAATGCTGATTGATTCCCCAGAGCTTTCTGCTGTAGTTCTTCTAAAATTCATCGTACCTTTATCTTCAAACTCGTTTCTCAATCAGAACTTGCCTATTTAACATCTTGTGCTATCACAGTCTTTTTCTCTGAGTATGACTAAACCAGTAAATTGATTTGGTTAACCCATTTATGGGAAAGGCTTCTTTCTAATTCTAGGATTTTATGATCCTGATTTGATGGCAGTTTGATAGGGGTCTTTAACCAGTACATGATGCTTAACCCAAAGTTGAAAATCTGGCAGTGGAAAAATCCAAGTTCTAGAATAGGCTATTGGAAAAGATGTTTAAGGTAGGAGGGGGAAGTAGAGCAGGATTTTTTAAAGGCCTTCTACTCATATCATTTAAAAATTTCAGTCTTCTCATATAAAATGTGGAGGAAAGAGACTGCAGCTTCCTCTACATACTACATACACGTCGAGGTATATTATGGTATATGGAATATTATGGAGGAAATTAAGTCATATTCTTTGAATCACAGGATTTAGAATTGGAAGAACTTGTCAGGTCATTTAGTTTAATCGCTTCAAGGGGAAACCGAGATCCAAGCAGGTGAAATGCTTTACCAAGGTTATATAGGCTGTAAATTATCATAGGCCCCTAGTCCAAACCTTTCACATTATAGATAACTTTACAGATAATTTTTGGGCTTTAATTTCGGTTTCTGTAAAACAGGAGTAAGGGAGATTGGACTTGAACTTGAAATTCTCTTCTATCTCCAAGGATGAACTTTAAATTGTATATCAAGGATGGAATCCATCATTGGCAAGTTTTCTAGGAAGACCTAGACACAGAAGATAGACTGTCATGTCTGGAGTCAGAAAGACTCCCCATTTCAAATCTGGCCTCAGGCACTTATTAGCTGTGTGATTCTAGGCAAGTCACTTAACCCTGTTTACCTCAGTTTCCTTATCTGTAAAATGTATCAGTATCTTTGCTCCCCCCCAAAAAAACCCTCAAGTGGGGTCAAGAAGAGTCAGTTACAATTGAAAAAATTACTGAACAGCAAAGCACAGTGAAGATGAAAAAATACCTGAATATAGTAACCACCAAGCTTGTCTTAGAGCAAAAGAACTAAGCAAGACTTATGGAAGAGTTTAGGGTTAAAGGAGGCTCCAAATTTATGACTTGTTCTTCTTCTCCTTGAACATGGGGCCTAGCATTAATTTCTCATACTCCCCCTTGTCATCTTTATGGGGTACTGTGAGGACAGATTAATTCATGATTTTAAAATCCTTTTAAGAACACAAGCCTCATATTCTAGAAGAAGAAGAAAAGAGAATTCTCTGGGATTACAGTCAGCTCTGTTTTAAAATAACTCCGGCTGGCTCAAGGGCCCCTCTGAACAAATACCTGTTTGCTGGATTCATTTTCCACCCGCTCAAGCCAGACAGTCAGACAGCAAGCGTGTTCAGCCCACGGAGCCAGTGTTTGCAAGTGAATTTCCACTGACCAAGTCATTATAACACAGAGACATTTGCCCACCTAAGCAACTCCCTTATAAGTCCATTTGCTGAAGGAATAACCACTGGACCCCTCCCTCAGAAAGATGATATATTGTCTCTGCCGAAGGGAGAAGCCCTAGTTGATATTTCTCTGTATTCCCCAAAGAGGCAGGGTCTAGGATAGGCTGTAATAGAAACATAGACTCCTAAAATCTCAGACACTTAAAATCACTTATTCCAACCTCTCTCACTTTACAGATGGGGAAACTGAGGCTGAGGCAGGGGAAAGGGACTTCAGAGATGAGAATTCCAGTGTCCTGATGCCTAGATTTGTGCTTTCTATGAGAAATCTTACTGCTCACTGTGTTGGGTGAGAGAGGAAGGGGGTGGGTTGGGAAATCTGTCACTAGGGAGGGGAATCTAAGTGAAAAATTGAAAGGGGTGGGCTAGGAGGCAGCTTCAGAGTTCTTTGGCTTCTAAATAGCCCCTGCTGGGGAGGTTAGGGAGGGGGAGTGGGAGGAGGGGAGGCAGGGGAAACAAACCCTAGCTGACTGAAGCTTTTACCCACTTGGAGTGTTTGATTTTCTTCCCATCCCTCCCTCCTCGGTATTCAATTAATCAATAGAAGAAATCTCTCGTGTCACACCTCTCCAAGCCCCACAGGCTCCTACAAGATTGATTAACACAAACATCAATTTCCTGGGCTGCACGCCTCCAAAAACACGGTGCTTTTTTCAGATTGAATTGCTACTGTGCACCCGGTGTAAATAAAGGAGAGGGAATAATATGGAAGATTTGTTACCATGTACAGCAACTGTTCTGCTTCTCTTTTCCTAGTGCTATTAGCAGAAGGGGGGAGAGAGGAAAAAAAGAAAAGGGAGAGAAGAGCAGAGAAAGAAAAGAGAGAGGGAGAGAGAGAATTTGATAGAATGAGAATAAATGAGAAAATGAATGAGGAATGAGACAGAGAGAAAATAAGAATGAGAGATAGAAAGAATGAAAGAAGGGGAGAGAGAGAAGAGAGAAATAGAGGTAAAGAGTGAGAAAAAAGAGAAAAGGAGAGAAAAGGAGAAGAGAAAATGAGAGAGAAAGGAGAGAAAAAGAGAAGCAGAAAATAGAAAAAAGGAAGAAAGGAGAGGAGGTAAAGAGAGGAAGAAAATAAGAAAAGGATAATATGAGAGAGAAAAGGAGAGGGGAGAATAAAAGAGATGGAGGGGGAGAATAAAAGAGGGACAGAAAGAGAAAAAGGAGAAAATGAGAGAAGTGAGACAGAAAAGGAGAGAAGAGAATGAGGGAGGGAGAGAGAAAAGTTGAAAAAAGGAAGAAAATTAGAAAAAGGATAATATAAGAGATAGAATAAGAGAGAAAAGGAGAGAATGAGAGATGAGAGAATGCAAACAGTCAGAAAGAGAGACAGACAGAAAAACAGACATAGACACACAGAGACAGAGAAAGAAAGAGACAGAGACACAGAGACAGAGAGACAGAAAACCAGAGAGAGAGACAGAGAGACAGAGAGAGAGAGAGAGAGAGAGAGAGAGAAAGAGAGAGAGAGAGAGAGAGAGAGAGAGAGGGAGAGAGAGGAGGGGGATTTTTCCAACCAACTAACCTCCCCCATTAAATCTGCGAAATAATCCTGGGGGGCCTCTCAGCCTTAGGATTTCTAGGAGAGACATTATAATTGATTATTTATTTTCTTTAGCAGTCACTGGGGAAAGGTGACAGACTGACAGCTGAGAGGACTGAAATGGTCTATTTATTGCCTGGGTAGGTTCAGTGGCCTCGGTAGACTGGCTTTTCTGCTGGGCTCAGCCTATAGGAGCTATTTTACCAACCCAGGAGGAAAAAGAAGTTGGCTTCTTGCTTTTTTTTTTCTTTTTCTTTTCAATCAACTAATGCATATTAATCAAGAGTTATGATATGAACTGTGCGCATGCAAGCATCTGCATATGTGGATGTGTGCACCTGTAGGTGTTTGTATGTTTGTGTGCACGTGCATGTTGGGTGGGTGGAGGAAGAATACCCCTAAAGAATATAAGACATGGGCCTTCCTCATGGAAATTGGAAGAAAGACCAGAATAGAAGAGCAAAGGAATCAATAATACAATAACAATAATAAAGTACTAACCCAGAGAAAGAAAGGAGAGAGGGAGGGAGAGAATTTGATCGAATGAGAATAAATGAGAAAATGAATTTGGAATGAGACAGAGAAAAGAATGAGAGACAGAAATAATGAAAGAAGTGGAGAGAAAGAAGAGAGAAATAGAAGAAAAGAATGAAAAAAAAGATAAAATCAGAGAAAGAATGAGAGAAAAGGAGAGGAGAAAATGAGAGAGACAGGAGAGAAAAAGAGAAGCATTTGTAAACAATTGGTAAAAGTCAGTTGTTTGGAACTTGGAAGACAATTCCCATTAAGTAGTGTGCATGGTGGTGGTATTTTAAAGCTCAACAACAATGCTGTTTCCTCTCTTGAGAAAGCCTTTTCTTTTTGCTATTCCTTTTCAGTAACAACTTTTCAACTCCCAGATCTCATAATATTTTTTTATCTCTCTAACATACTTATCATGGAATGTTTTATTTTTGTTATTTATGTGAACATCTCTCCCCAAACTGAAGTCCTCCTCAAATGTCTCATCCTGGATTATCAAAAGCTGTGCCCGTGGAACATAAACTTTGACAATTTGTGATCAATCAATAAACAAACATTTATTTAGAACCCACTGTGTGCAAGGCACTCTGTGAAGCATACCAAACAAGCCGATGAGGCTTTGAGTCTTGATATCCAAGGATCTGCCTGTCTAAATTCAGAAATTTACTTAGTGCCAGAGCCATAACTAGGATGGGGCTTTGTTCTAGTCTGCCGATGTGGAGGATTCTGACAGCACCTTTATTCCTTTGGTAGGTGGAAAAATTGAATCTAACACCTAATTATTACAAATAGTAAGTTAAAATATTTTGCTCTTACTTTTTCTCTAACCTTACAACTAGCTGGCCAGTGAGCTCTCTCTTGTGCTGGGCTTTTACTCTCCTTCTAAGGTAACCTTCTCTATCTTGCAGCATCCCAGGACTTTTGTTGTCTAAGGTATGAAGTCTTCCCCTGCTTTAAATGAATTTGTCTAAAATGGAGGTTCTCAATTTTTTTTGACTCTACTCTTTAAAATGATTGAAGATCCCCCAAGGAGCTTTTGCTTATGTGAGTTATAGCTATGAATATTTACCATATTAGAAATTAAAACATATTATTATAGAAATAGTTTTGATCTCATGGACCTTGCCACATCCTCTTTCCCCTCAAAAGAGGTCTGAAGTATCTCCATACTTTGAGAACTATTTACTTAAAAGTTGATTCAGAGGTATTTTTTGAAGTAATTTCCTAACAAATCCTGAGAAATCCAGATCCCTAGAATTCCTTTTCTTGGCTGCTTGGAAGGCAACAATTTTTTTTTTCAGTTATGGAAACCCTCAAAGATCATCTACCAATCTTATTGTTAGAGGGAATAACCACCAGAGAAAATTATAGATTCTTGAAATTTTTGTCTCTTTTCCTTAATAAACTATAAACTTCCTGAGGATAGAGATTATTTTTCACCTAAACTTTGTATCTCTCTCCCCGGGTTCAACATAGTGTTATGTACACAATAAATACTTATTAAAAAACAATTAGTTCTATAATGCTAGCCTTGAAAATGGGAATTTGTTCCAACTCAATTGATGCATCAGGGAACGTTTTGAGCATAACCAAATTTTGAGTTTGCTTCTGGGCAATTTCTTTCCTAGAAACAGTAAGAATGCAGAAAACTCCCCAACTTCACAATAACTCACAAGTGACAGCCCTTCCGGTATCGACTTCCTCGGTAAACTTTAGGTCTTTTTCAAGGTAAAGTGCCATATATACTATTTATCTTTTGGTGCCGTCAGAACTGTGAATGGAGAAAGGTTGAGCCAGACCAACCACATCTATATCCCCTCCTTCATTTTCTGCTGTGACCGCCTGTCCAAACCCCTGAGTTGTGGGTGTTGGGGCCTGCCCAAGCACAGGCCAGGCAGCAGCCCCAGGCTACAGGTGCACCCACTACATTATAGTATTTAACATGTATGAAACTATGCCTACAATTTTTATTGGGTTCCTATCTTTTTTATACGTGTGTGTATGTGTCACTGAAGAATTTTTTGAGTATTGGGCTCTTAACACCATTTTTCTTATGAGTTCAGTGGTTTTTATCACTGATTTTACCTAGCAAAAGGCTTTTTTTTTTTTTAGGGGGGATGCATATATCTTATTACGGCAGAAATGGCTATATTTTCTGAATTAAATTATTAAAAAGGGTTTTCTGGTCCTGTTTCCAAGCCACCTATCCAGCCTCATCATTTTTTCCTGCCTTTCCCATACTTTGGCCAGTCAAATAAGTCTTCTTGCTATTCCCCATGTACAACATTCCATCTCCCATCACCTTTCCTTTTCATTAACTTCCCCACACTCAGAATGTATTCTCACTACTTCTTCTTACAATTCTTTGTCTCCCTCAAAACTCTGACCAAGAACCACTTTGAACCTTCCTTTCTGATTTCCTCCAATTGTTTGTTCTCTCTCCACCCCAAAATTCATGCTTTCTGTTTATACTTTTGAATAAATTTCTTTACACATGTTATTTTCCTGATAAAATGTAAGCTCCTGGAGGGTAGGAACTCTTTTGTCTTTTTATAACACAATCCACCATAGTGCCTGGCATATGGTAGGTACTCCACAAATATTTGTTAATTAATTGACAGTGATTGACTCAACTCACCATGTAACTTAAGTGTGGCACATTTATCACGGGTTTGGAGTCAATGATTGGAAGGTTCCTACAGTCCTTGACAGCTTATGACCCTCTCACTGCCCAGACAAGGAGAGAGAGAGATTTGTAGTTAGTAATTGAGGGAGGTAGCTACAGAGATGTTACAGAAGCAAATGGAAATGGATTAGTTCTGAGTCTAATGAGCCAACATTTACAGTTTTCAGCCCATAATCCTGAAGATGCGACCTCATATTTTCTGTATGTAGCTGGCTTTGTAAATAATTGATTTGCATGTTGTCTCCCCCACTGTATTGGGAGCTTCTTCAGGGAAGGGGCTACCTTTTGCCTCTTTTTGTATTCCCAAAGCTTAGCACAGTGCCAGGCACATAGGATGTACTTTATAAATGTTTATTGAATTGAGTTTGAAATTCCAGAATTCTAGGAAAGACATTATTAGCAAGTAATGGGGCTGAAGGAGGGAGGAAGGAGGAATGTGTATGTTGATTCTCAGTCTGTAAAATCAGAACATGATGAATTTGGAAAGCTAGAAAACGACCCGCCAAATGTTCTGCCTGTTCCTGATTCTCTATAAAGAGGAGGCCTCACACCTACAAGAAGCCTATATTTAAAAGAGGAGGAAAAAAACCATATGGTTAATACCCAAACTTAACAGATACAGGCTTAGAGCTGGAACAGTGTGACCTTCTTTTGGGCTTCCAACTTCCAATGATTGGAGGAAACACAGGAAAGAGAAAGTGGCCTCCATTTCCACGTTCTAGCACAAAATTTTAATAAAAATTCTGCCTGGTACCCCTTAATACCAGATTTGAGATCTCAGTGATGATTTTAGCAATCGGGTTGGGAGGCGAAAGGAAAGGTGGACTTGAATAGAAGAACTGGAAGATGACAGGAGGGAATCACTATAGTACCTAAACCAGAATATATAAAATTGGGAACTGCTCCCCAGAGAAAATCCTTTAGACTTAAGAGAATAATCTGCTTTGGAGTCAGTGAATATGGAGAAATGTACATAGACCACCACAATATGACTCCTCCCTATCATTCTAGAATATTTCTTCATACTCTCTTTCACAGCTCCTGTTCCTGCAAACTCGCCTAGTTACTATTGCCCAAACTAGACATTCCATCCCCAATGGAGACATGCCTTTGCAGAAGCATAATTAAGGTTTTATCCCATTCCTGGCCTGAGCTCTCTGCTCACTTCTGCCTCATAAAAGCTCTAACTTCTTTCAAGGCTTAGTTCAAAGGTGAGCCTCCACCAGGAATCCTTCCCTGATCATCCTAGTTGTAATCTTAAATTATCTTGCATTTAATTATTTTTGCACACATTAAATTCCCCAGAAAAAAAGTAAGCTTCTCGAGGAAAAGGCCTATCTTATTTTTGCCTTTCTATCGTCAGTATCTTGCATGTGCTAAGTGAATGAATGAGTGAAAAACATCTATTAAAGACTTACTATGTGAAAAGCACCGTGATAAGTGTTGGGGATACAAATAGTAAGCTGAAGTGGTTTCTGCTCTCAAGGAGTCCACACTCTAATTGGGGAAGTCAAGATCTATAAGAAAGGTTTATCAGCAGGGCCAATGGCAAGGTCCTGAAAGCCTAGTGATTTAGTGGTCAGGTGGGTAACAAGGCCCAGGGGACCTTAGGATATGTTGCCAGGTCAGAAAGCAGCATCCCAAGGGTCTCAGCAACTTAGATAGTAAAGCCTGGGAATAATTAGAATGAAATGGAAGAGCTAATATAAAGCCTGGTGGTCCTCTGCTTGTAGTTGGTGACTTCTAAATCATTGGAGCAGTGTGAGCAGCCAAGTCTACTCTGAAGTTTGGAGAGGATGGAAGGAGTTTACCACAGGAAAATGAGGACATAGGTATAAAAGTCCAAGTAGAACCTGGGATGCTGGGTTCCTTCTTTCAGTGGTAGGAAAGGTGGAATTAATGTCTGACCCCACTATTTCCCTGAAAGAGAATGAAGGTTTGCTAGAAGGTTGGGGAGTAAGACTGACTCAACCATAGGCTGCTCCAACTAGCTACTTTGTGATAAGTAAATGTTTATTAAATTGAATTGATGAAAAGAGAAAAAGACAAGCATAACATTTCCTCAATGGAAATGGGAGAGAGGCAGGGAAAAATTATAAGCTTTTGAAGAATTGTATTTATACTTGGGGTTTAAGTCAGTGAGGAAAAGAAATCAATTCCTCAAATCCATAACTAAAGCCTCCCTCCACTACTTCTGCTCAGAATTACAGACACAGGAATAGTCAAAAGGTTTAAACACCTTCATTCAAAAGTTGCACAACTTGTTAAAGAACATTAACTGATTAATTGACTCCAGCATGTCAAGAATCAGGATTTCATTCCTGGGGTGTCCTCTCTACCAGACCCTTCACACAATAGTAGATCATCTCTGACCATCGCTGAGTCAAATGCTATCATTCCTGGCCTTTGATGCCTTTGATGATGGATTTCTTGGAATTTACGTAGGTAGGTCTTGAGTTTATGGGCATTATCAAGTGTTCTGGCCCCTAAGTAAACAACCCAATTTGCTGATTCTATTGTTTGTTTGAGATATTTTCACCCATTGGAGAAGGTATTGTCTAGGGGGAATGAAGCATGGGGGCAGTGAATAATGGGTAGAATTTTAGAAATGTGGGGAAGGGCCCTCCAGGTAGAGGAGATAGCATGAATGGCCTCCTTCAGATGGTCTCCAAAAGGGTACAGCCACATGCCCCATTCGGTTGTACAACAAGCTGTGGTAGCTTAAGCTTCTGGTGATATAAAAGAATGTTTGGTGGAGAACTCAGATGTGATCTAGTATGACCTTTTATAGAGGAGAAAACTGAGGCTCAGGGAGGCAGTATAAGAAAAGAATCCTAGACTAGAAGTAAGAAATATGGCTTAGGACCAACTTGGCTATAAACTTGGCACATGCAGTGTAACATGACTACGTAGGCAAATTGTTTAATATCTCTCTCCTGCTCTCTCTAATAAGATCATTTGGAAAAGTAAAGAAAATCATCTCTGCTTTGTCTACCTCACTGAGATGTTAATAAGGATCAAATGAGAAAATGGATTATAATTGTCTTTGTTTCCTTTACTAGATTATAAAATCTATAAATTAGACAAGGATCTAATCTTACCTAAAGTCTATATTTCCTTCAGTGGGAAGCACAGTAGACATTTAATGAATGTTTCTTAAAAGAAAATAGGAAGGACATAAGGAAGAATGAAGGAAAAATGAAAGAAAATTAGGAAAGGAGGAAGGGAATATGGAAGGGAAGGAAGAAAAGAGAAAGGAAGGAAGAAAGGAAATAATGAAAGGAGGAAGGCAGGAAGAGTAGGAAGAAAGAAAGAAAAAAAGGAGAAGAAAAAGGAGGAAGAAACGAAGAGGAAGGAAGGAAAGAGGCAGGGAAAGAAGCAAGAAAGAAAATTAGGAAAAGAGAAAGGTAGGGTGAGAGGAGAGAAAGAAAGAAGAATAGAAGTGAAATAAAGGAAGGAAGGAAAAAGGAAATGAAGGAAGGGTGGGAGGAGAAAAAGAAAGAAGGAGAAGAGAAGAAAAGGAGAAAGAAGAAAAGGAAGGAAGCAACAAAGAGAGAACAATAATTGTGAGAACATTTTGCCAAATGTAAATTCTAATCTAATACAAGTTATTATTATTATCCAAAGTCACAAAATGTTTCAGTGCAAGGCAGTAGAAGGAGTGATCCTTGCCTTCCAATGATCTTCTATTTAAACAACCTTTGCTCCGCATGATGTTTGCTGAACAAGGCCTAAAACAATTGCCCTGTTTTGAAACACAAAAATGTGCTGACGATGGTGATTTCCTTCACGTGGATTCACCCTGTTTAATGCTCAGAGTTGGGGAGACAAAAAAGGGGATTTTTCTTTGTTAATATTATTGACAGCCTCCTGCAAGTCCTAGGAAATAGGCAGCTGGTCCCCTCTGCCAGGTGCTGCAAGGGCTGCTTTACCAGCACCCCTTTCTACCTGAAAGCTCCCTTATTAGGGATGTATGGTGCAGCACCTGGCCTACTGTGCGCAGGGTTCTATGCTAGGAGTCATAGGGAGATACAAAGAAGATCAAATGGATCTTGCCCACAAGGGGTTGATAACCTATTTGGGGAGATGAGATAGATATACAACTATATTATCAGACAGATCCTTCCTCCCTAACTAGATTATAAGGGCTTTGAAGGCAGCACTTTGAGTTTGTAGTAGGTGTCTTTGTTTGAAATGAATATTACCCACCCAAACCTTCCCGGCATGTTTTAGGAGTGGGAGGGCATACATTTAGAAAGATACTGGTATCATCATTTAAAAAGCTAAAAACTTTTTTTTTTCAGTTAGCAACCATTATTTTCTTTCTCTCACACACAGATGAGGTGGTGGGTGGGGTGGGGTGGGAGAGAAAAACCAAGCCCTTGTAACAAATAGATATAATTAAACAAACAAATTGCCCTATTGGGGAGCCCAAAATGCATTTCTCATTCTTCAGTCCATCATCTCTCTGGCAAGAAGGTGGATAGCTTGGTGGCAGGTACTGGTACATATGTAACAATTGGCTGTCTGGAGAGGACATGGAAGCAAGACACGTTTTTAAGTTTAATTTGCATTGTTAATGTTTTCTCCATCACTTTCTTCTCTTTTGAAATTGGAGTTAAGTAACTTGCCCAGGGTCACACAGGTAGGAAATATTGTGTCTGAGGTTGGATTTGAACTCAGGTCCTCCTTATTTTAGGGCCAGTGCTCTATCCATTGCTCCACTTAGCTGCCCCTTTATGGATTTCTTAAGACTAGACAATGAACAGTATGATAAACCCAATCCTGATTTGTCTCATTTGCTGATTTTTGAAATGTAAACGTTCACACTGGAAATTTAACAATTGGCTCCAGCTGGTGAAGTCAGCTGGCAGCATAGTAACATGGGAGATAATAGTAAGCCCTTAATAACATTTTCATTGTCAAGTGACTAAGTGCTTGGGAGAAGGGAAGACAAAGCAACTAGATGTACTAGAGAGAATATGAGAATAAGTAAGGCAGCCAGCTGGCACATGGATAAAAGCTCCGGGCCTAGAGCCGGGAAGACCTGAGTTCAAATGAAAGTACTAGCTGTGTGACCCTGGGCAAGTGACTTAATTATCTGCCTCAGTTTCCTCATCTGTAAAATAAGCTGGAAAAAGAAATGGCAAACTATTCTAGTACCTCTGCCAAGAAAACTCCAAATAGGGTCAAAATGAGGAGGACACAACTGGAAACAACTGAACAGTATCTTTAATAACTTGGACAAGATCATCTCTAAGAAGCTGTGAGAAGTGGAAAAAGCACTGGATTTGAATTCTGCCTCTGTCATTTACTAGCGTATGACTTTGGGCAGATAACTCACCCTCTCATGGCCTCAGCTTCCTCATCTGAAAAACAAGAAGCGTTAGATCAGCTGGCATCTTATACATCTCTGGTTTGTTGTTTGTGTTTTCTCTCACCACAGATCACCTCCACTTCTGGGCTCAGGAAAATAACCCTCTTATACTTTCTGTGGTCCCACAGAGGCAAAGACAACAGCACTTGAAAAAGACTTAGGAGTTCTGGTTGGGCCCCAAACTCAGGATGAGCCCAGGGAAAGAAGTCCAGGATCCAGAGGGAGGGAGAAGATGGTCCATCTATGAAGCAATGGAAAAAGCACTGAACTGGGGAATCAGAAGGCCTTCGTGAAGTATTGAGGATAATGTCAATGTTCTGAATCTGTGAGACTTAGAGGGAGGGGAGGAAAGACACAAATTCTGTTTGGGGCATGTTGAGTTTAAGGGACATCCAGGTGGAGATTTCCAAGAAGCAGCTGGTAATGTGAGACTAGCTGCAATCTGAAGAAATGGAAAATGCTTGGGTCCTATACAAGGGTGATGGTCCTCCCTCTGTGGGCTGCCTCAATCAGGCTATTTGGGGAGAATGTGGTCAGTTCTGGATTCCACATTTTAGCAGGCAAACCAGAGCTGATCCAAAGAGGGGCAGCCAGGAGAGTGAAGGTGATGGAAGCCATGTCATAGAAGAACTGGATGAGAAGTTTGAGGGGTTGTTTACCTGGAAAGAGCAGACTGAGTAGGAGAGAGACATGGTGCTGTCTTCAAGTATTTGAAGAGCTGTCTTCTGGAAGCAAGATTAGATTTGTTCTAAATGATCTCAGAGGTCGAGGGACAATAAGGAAAAGTTGTTAAGAGGAAGATTTTAACTGATGTAAGGAAAAACCTCAATTAAATGGAGATAGGTGAGTGTTCCTCATCCCTAGGGACAATTAAATGAAACTTATTGAGAATAAGTATCATAGAGGGGATTGCTATTCAGATGCAATGGTCCCAATTCCATCTAAAGTACCATTTAGTTCTCAAAATCTTTAAATCTATGATTTTAAAAAATACTCTATTTTTATGTAATAGAGTTGACTCTGGACCAGGATTGTTACATCCCTGGCTTCCTCCATCCTCCCACTGTTTTCAGACCCTGAGAGGTTTGAGGTTGTCTCTTTCTTTGACATTTCTCTCCCTTTCCCCTACCCCCATTATGCTTACTTCCATTTTTAGTTGTCCAATAAGTAGCACCCTAGTTCTTTTTAGACACTTAATATTGGAATAACTTTCAAAGACATAGCAAAAACATGCAAATTTCCCTTCAACATCATCTCAAAGGGCCATGATCTCCCCCTCAGTCACTAGTCACTTCAGGCTATTTCAGAAGAGGGATTAGGATAACAGTTGACTCATTTCCTACATAACACTGGGCCCATCAAGTTTGACCTTCCTGCCAGTTTTGCTGATCTAAAGTTCCAGCACTTTTGCTCCTCAGAGCTACGTATATGGTTATACCACATAATATTTTTGGACTCTTGAATCTCTATGGTTCTAATTTTTGGACCAGAGTGAAGACTTCTTGCACCTAGAATGGAAAAGAATGAAGAAAAAGACCAAAAACCCATGGTCTGAAGGGGAAGGAGAAGGAACCCTAGAGTCCTAGCTCTTTGCTATGTGACATCACTGGCAGAAATCAAAAAAATTGTGTAGATTAAAATATATTAAACAGTATAATAATAGTGTGAATGAGCTCTCCAAGTGGATGAGATAACTCACCTCAACTGAGAGAAACACTCCAATCTCACTCAAAAGTGAATTAAACAAAGTCTGTAGCAAGGCAAGGTGGAAATCAGGGGCATGTTGAGCATTCAGGTTTTGTATAGTCTCTTCTCTCTCTTCAAGAGAGAATGTTTGGAACTGTGTGTGTGTATCTTCTTCCAAACTGGAAGGAAAAAGTCTCCTTTGGAAGTAGATGGGTAATATTCCCAAGATACCTGTCAAAGCCTCCCTAAAATTTCATTTAGACAACTCATATAGATATTCACATAATCAACACAGTCAAAACAAACACCTTAAAAGAGAAAATAAATATACAGGAATTAAAATCTGGGCTTAGATATGTACTAGCTGTATGACCTTGGACAAGTCATTTAACCTGTGTGCCTCAATCCACTGAAGAAGAAAATGGCAAACCATTCCAATATCTTTGCTAAGAAAACCTCATGGCTATGGTCCATAAAGTTTGACACAACTGAATGACTGAACAATACATAAAAAGTATGTATGTATACATATATATGTATCAACAAAGACCCAAATTATGTATATACATATATAATAGCTGGAGAAGGAGGACTCTGTAATACTCTGATTTCCTATATAGCCAGGAGGGCCAAGTTTTCAAAAACAGATATAAAATGATCAGGTACATTGGCTATGGGATTCAGGCATCTCAGTGACCTGATTTGACTATCTTGTTTCCACACGCATCAAACAATATTGATGTCAAACTTGTCTCATTCTCTCTAGCATCTTTCTACTCTGTATTCACTTAGTGACATAGCTAGAGTTTAAAAATGATTGCTGAATATTCACAAATAATTCACAAATGAGTTCAAATCCAGAAATAATCATAGAATGTTAGGAGTTGAAAGAATCCTAGAATCATGAATACTGTGTCAGATGTCAGAAGGCCAGAGCTGAGAAAACTTTAGAACATAGAATGGAAGGGACCTTAGAACATAAAATGCCAGATGACCTAAATGTAAAAGATCACATCATAAAGAAATTAAGGAAAATGGAAAGTATCTTGCACAATGATAATCAGGGGTAGAATTCTTAACTAAAAAAAAGATCAAGATGATTGTAAAAGATAAAATAGGCAATTTTGATTACATATTTTTTTGCAAGAATGAAATTACCGCATTTATGGTTGAAAGAGAAACAGTTAATTGTAGTTTAAGTATCTGAGAAAATTTAATGCCTAAGCTGTGTAAGAATAAGAAAAAACAGTCAGACACACTGTAACTCAATTCTAATAAATACTCATCAATAAATAACCAGTTAAAGGTTGTTAGAAGGCAATTTTCAAAAGAAAAATGAAATCTCTCAACTTGTATATAAAAATGTTTCAAATAGGCAATGAAACAAATGCAAGTTGAAACAATTCTGAGGTTTCATCTCATATCCATCAGATTGACAAAGATGACAAAAGATGTAAATAACCAATGCTGGAGATTTTATGGAAAGCTAGCTTCACTAATGCACTTTTGATAGAGCTATGAATTGGTCTACTTTCTGGAAAATAATTTGGAATTATGAAAAATATCTTTATTCTTTAATTCAGAGATTACATTGATGGGCATTTACTCCAAGGAGTCTAAAAACAGAGGGAAAAGTCTCAGTTATCCAAAAATATTCATAGCAGAATTATTTGAAGCAACAAGAAATTGGCAGAAAAGTGGTGCACATTGTAGAACAATGGAATAAACAATGATATTTAAGTACAATGGAATATTATATCAAAAGAAATGATGGTTATGAAGAATTCAGAGAAATATGGAAAAACTCATGTGAATTGTAAAATGAAAGGATTAAGTGGTCTCTAAGTTCCCTTCCAACTTTAAATCCATGATTAGTCCTAAAAATTGATGCAAAGCAATCATGTACAGGATGATCAAAATAATGGAAAGGCAAACATCATCAGAAGACTTCAAAACTGTGATCAGTAAAGTGAACAATTATAGCATCAGATAATTGATGGTGAAACATGACAAAGAGGTAAAATGAAACATATATTCAGGTATGTCCAATGTATTGACTGGTTTTTCTTGACTATACTTATTTGTTACAAAGGAGGGGTTTTTTTTTGAAGGGTGTTATAGTGAAGTTAAAAATAGAAAAAAATAACAAGAAAAAATTAAAAAAAAAAAATCCAGTCCTTAAGAGCTAGGAGTAATCTTAGGGCATGAAATATCAGAGATCTAAAATAAATTTAGAATTTTTATCTAGTCTAATCCTATTATTTTACAGATAAGGAAACCGAGGCCCAAAGAGGTCAAATGATTCACCAATTTATGTGTAGTTAGTGGCAAAGTTGAAGCTCAAATCCAGTGTCTCTTGCTTCTGCATTTCATTGTACTTCTTTATAATCTCTCTTTTTGAAACAAAGTACTTCTAGTTCTTGTTTTGGGATCCTCAAGGTTATAGGCTTTTGGGATATGGTGCCAGCTGAGCCTACATCCAATCTGTATTTGACCTCCCCACTGATGTTTGTTATTCCCTTTAGCCTATTCTATCTTGAAATTACTTCATCCTACTCACAATTAAAGAAAAGGTCCAAGAGTCAAGAAAAAACAGAATCTATTCATCTGTATTACACCATCATTGAAAGCCATAATGCATGATTTTGTTGCTCTGTTTTCAATTATGCTCCAAGGTTAATTTGCTTTCAAGCATCCCTCGCTATGTAGGGAAGCTCTTGAGATAGATGCATATTTGGACTCAGCTGTTGTGGTTTAAATAGACCCTGTGGCCTTCCTGAGATTGAAAAAAATGACCATACTTGAGAAAATAGCAAGGATGAATCTGAAAGATCTTGGTTTCTGTTGGCATAGAATAATTAAATTCACTAGTTTACCAATATCCTTAGAAGTTTGAATGTCTAACTCCTTGTTCTAAATCATAGCATAAGGTATCCATGAATTTGTTCCCTTCTCCCCTCTTCACCTTAACCTGAGCTCTTTGATTTACAGTATAGTTCTGTTTATTCCTCACCCACAATATCTTCCTTCCATTCTTTCCTGGTCACTTCTGTTACATATCTACTTGATCCATAAGCTACCTCTTTTCTAAATTATTGCAACAGCTTTCTAGTGAGTCCCGAGTCTCTGCCCTCTCTACTTCCAATGCAAAGACCCACATTATATCACTCTAAAAAACTTCCAATGATTCTTTATTGTCTATAGAAAGGAGTTCAAGCTCCTCCACCAGATAAGTTTCCTCACTGTAATTGGGAATACGCCATCCTTTTTGCTGACTCTATCCACCCTTACACTTATACACTTTCCTTCTGCCTAAAATTCTTGACTCACTTTCTCTTCTCCTATCCAAATTCTACCACTCTTTCAAGACCCATCTCAACTCCCATCTCTTTCAAGAAGCCTTCCCTAATTATCTCCATCCTAAAATGAGTTCTCAGGGTACTTACGGTCTGTTATTCGTTTTGGAAACTTGTTCTCTAACCTTGTGCATTATTCTTTAATTGTTTCCAATTTCAGTATTAGTCCCCCTTTTCTAACCAGACCTTAAGCTTCCTGAGAACAAGGAATCACTCGTCTTTTATATCCTCTCTACAAAAGATATAGGTTGAGAATAGAGTTAATATTGGAGTTGGCCTTGTGGTTGACTTTTGATTGATAACCATCACTGGTAAGACATAGCTTCAAAATTGAGGCATCAGTCATATCACTCCATGGATCATAGATATTCCCTGATCTTACTGCCAGATCAATCATTTGAGGTAAGAGAGTAGGTAGAGAAGGTAAAACATAACTCTTTCTTTGTAATTTCCCAAATACCAAGATGACCATTATTAAATGTTACATTTTAGAGGGAATTGAAAAAATCTTAGAGTTAGAAGAGAAAAAAAGAAGTTGAAAGGATTTTATTCCTAATGTATAGTTGAAGCAGTAAGACATAAATGGTGCAGAACAATAGTTAACATTTATAGAGCAAAGATTTGTGTTTTATGTATGTTATCTCATTTGATACTCGTGCAACTCTGTTATTAATCTATTATTTTTTTAAATTTCCAATTACATGTAAAAAGTTTTCAACATTCATTTTTCTAAGATTTTGAGTTCTAATTTTTTTCTTCTTATCTTCCTCATTTCCCCCCTCCCCAAGATAACAAGCTAGATAAATGGTACTATCATTTCTATTTTTTACAAATAAGGAAACTGAGGCACAAAGCGATTAATTGACATCCAGAATCACACAGCTAGTAAATGTCTGAGGCAGTATGAGTTCAGTCTTCCTGACTGTCTATCTGCTTAGGTATTGTATGTGCTGGGACCTGGACTGAAATTTTACTTCTGATATTTGCTAATTCAATTATCTTCTTTCTCTCCCAGTTTCCTCAACAGTAAAATGAGACCAAGTATACTTGTACTTCCCTTACAGGATTGCTATGAGGATGAAATGAGGTCTTTTATATAGTTTCATTGATAATTATAGTATACTTGAACTAGAAAAGACCCTAAATATCAGCTAGCTCAATTCCATCCTTTACAGATGAAGAAGTAGACTCATGTGTCTAAGGTCACACAACCACTCTGTTTCCCATTCTAAAGCATTTTCCCATTGGACTGTACTTTTTCACCAGTAATAATATTCCCTGCTGTCTGTGGTGTATAAAGCTATGCTAGGTTCTGAAGGGTTATATAAAGAAGGCACATTCATTCTCTTCCCCTCCCCTATCCAACTTAGGTAGGGAAATAAGACAAATATGAAGTAAGTAACAATAGGAAGCTCCTATGTTGTGTTTAGCAAGTGGTTCCCACTATAAGAAAGAGAACGCCTCATTTGTTGTAGGAGAGAGTGCTTGGGAGGGGGGAGACCTGAGCTGGACCCCCAAAGCAGAGGAAGGGGTGATTCAAAGCCCTTCAGTTCTTCAGTCCTCTTACACCTCACACCCTCAACATCCAGTGACAAAAGCTTTCTGGCTTCTATTCCATTTCCTAACCTTCCATTTCCCAACTCCCAGGGAGCTGGCTGTCTTCTCCCAATTCTGGAGCCCTTTCTCTTCTCTCTGCCTCCAGGCTTCCCTGGCTTCCTCCAAGTCTCTGCTAAACTCCCACCTTAGACAAGCATCCTTTACCAACCCCCCTTAATCTCTCTGCTAATTAACTCCAACTTATTTTGCACTTGTATATAATTGTTTGCAAGTTGTCCACCACCTCGTTACAGTGTGAGTCCCTTGAGAGAAGGGACTGTCTTTTCCCTGTAAACCCAGCACTTACATAGGAACATAGTAGTCAATTAAGGAATGCTACTGGACTTCAACATGCACCATTATCAGATTTTGATGCTAGAATTCCATTTGGCCTGGCCTTCGCTTGGGTTGAATAAAGTCTATCCCTTCTACTTTCATTTCTCCAGTCTTCGGTGGAGACAGAGTCAGGCTGGGGAGGGAGGTTAGGGCCAACCTTTAAGAAAGGGCCAGGAAACGGTCAGGTCCAGCTGGATCCATAAAGACCTACCTGTCTTTCTTTATATGGAGGATCTGTTGCTTATGTTTGTCTTTGCCTCTCCCATTCCTTTGTTAAGTTAAAAAAAATTATTCTGCACTTAACAAATACCAAATAGAGTTGACATTTACATATATATAGTGAAACAGAAAAATTTTCCATAAAATGATAGGTCTCTTTTATGGACAGTTTGCTTTTCTTACTCCTGGTTTTTTGGGCTTTTTTAGTGTGGGTTCTTACTAAATTGATAGCTGCTTCTTTCTTCTGCATTTGGTATTTGATCTTTGAATCCTGTGTCCCTGATTCAGAATGTTACTAATCTAGGAGAAAATAAGCTCTTGAATACAGGGACTCTTTTCTCTTAGTCTTTGTATTTCCAGGACCAAGCAAAGTCCCCGGCACACAGTAGGTGCTTTATAAATGGTTGTTGTGTTGACTTGAATAGAGCAGAGTCCCTTTTAGCTGCTTTGTGGGAAGGACCTTCCCTTCCTCTCCTCATGAAAATTTAGTGATTCAAGGAGGCTTCCACGGCTACCAGAAAGGATGACCCTCATTAGTTTAGACAGGATTTTGAATGCTGTGGGCAAATATCTTTCCCTGTCAGAGCCTCAGTTTCTCCTATAAAATGTGGGGCTTGGACTAGATCATCTCTATCTGACTCTGTGACTCTCTCCTGTCCTACTAACTTCTCCCTGGGCCTTCTGACTGACACTCCCTAGTTCTGGTCCCTCGAGTGATAATAAAGCAGCTAGAGTGTCCGGGCTTGTGTGGTTCTACTTAGAAACGCCTGTTAGAGAGATGCTGGCACAGCAGCCAAGCAGACCCCAGCGGCACCCTTTGCAGCAATAAAGGGATGAGGAAATGACCCCCCAAAGTCCCATCACTGGCTTCTTGAATAGAAACAAACAGAAAAACAGAGTCCCTGCTGAGAGTTACTGAGCTCTCGAACCCGAGCCCAAGGTAATGAGGCGCTGCAGCTGCGTGGAGGAGGATGCTGCAAAAATACTCCCTAATGCTTGTTAATTTCGAGTGGCATCGACAAAGTGTGTTACCAGGCCTGCCTGGCAGCGGGAGCTGAGCCAGGGGAAACGCAGACTGCACTTCAAGTAAATGCTAAGAGTGGTAAATTCTGCTACGGGAAATGGGACTTGTGTGTAATTTTTGCCTTTCAAAGCAAATGCAAAACAACACAAGGGCTTGAGATGCACGGAGGATAGTGATGGGGAGTGCTGTGTTAAGCAGAGAGAGGGTCCCATTACAGAAACCTAATTGGGCGGGGAAGAAGATGCTTCAAGGTTCCATTTCAACCTAGTGACACTTAGAGCATTGCAGCGCTTGGAGCAGGTAAGCTAAGGGACAAAAAACGAGAGACGGTGTGTCCTACCCCAGGTGTGAAGCTAGACAGAGCAAGGACTTTCCATTTTAAAAGGGCAAAATCATTACAATATTTGTATTGTTTTAGTTTAGTTTAAGCATTGGTTGGTGGGTGGTGGGGAGGATTTTGGTGTGCAGGAATGAAGTTTGGTTTTTGATCAGGATAGGTTTCCAAAAAAAGTAGCTAAGGAAGATGAAAAACATACGTAGGATTATGTCTTTGACACCAAAAGGAATAAGCTAACAATGGAAAGATATACATGTCAGTGCCATGCTGTATCACCATCTCCAAAATTCAGCATGTCTGTGATTGCCAAGGAAAACCAGATGAGACTGGGAAAAGTGTAGTAGTCCCTCCCCAGTCTCTCCTTCCCTCTGTCTGTCTCTCTGTCTCTCTCTTTCTGTCTGTCTGTCTGTCTCTGTCTTTCTGTCTCCGTCTCTGTCTCTCTCTCTGTTTCTCCATCTCTCTCTCTTCTCTCTGTCTCTCTCTTTTTCAGTCTTCTCTTTCTCCCCTCTTTTTTCTCTTTTCTCTCTCTCTCATCTCATCTTTTTTTCTTTTTCTGTTTCACTCCTACCCTCTTTCCCCATCTTCCATTCAATCTCCCCTCCTACTTTTCTTGTTCTGTCTTTCCTTTACTGTCTTATTCATAGCAAGAGGGACATTTCTAGATGGTGGTCCCACAGAGAAATAATTAAAAGAATATTAAGTTGTTTCAGGGGAACATCCCTGAACTTTAGAAATTATTTGGGGCGGGGGCAGCTAGGTGGTGCAGTGGATAGAGAACCAGCTCTGAAGTCAGGAGGACCTGAGTTCTAATCTGATCTCAGACACTTAACATTCCCTGGCTGTGTGACTCTGGGCAAGTCACTTAACCCCAATTGCCTCAGCAAAAAGCAAAAAAAAAAAAAAGAAAAAGAAATTATTTGGGGGAAGGTAATAGTTACCCTTACTGACCTATTCCTAGTAGACCTTGTGAGAGACAGGTTTTCTAGGCCTAAGTAGCCATGAGGTACACTTTCCAATGCAAGGCAAATGAGGACTCCTAAGATTTCTTCAGGGACATAATCCCATTTTACTCCTGCATAATAAAGGAATGCTACAAGAACTATCTGACCATGAACTTAAGATTTCTCTTATACTTTATGGGAACAACTTTAATTGTTATTGGTTCAAATGTTGGCTCAAAAGCTCTCAAATGAAACATGACATAGTAATGCAGCTATTTGGGAATAAGAGAAACCCATTGACCTCATTCTAAGGAGATAATGCGCTTCTCAAAAGTTAGCACCCTATTGTAGACTAAGAATACAATTGTTGAGGCTTCCTAGCACCTTGTGCCTTGCCTATGTACCTCCATGTTTATATTCTACTGAATAGTTATTGTATACGACTATATCTCATTCATTTCTCTTTCTCTCTGGGTGTTTGTCTCTGTCTCTGTCTCCATGTCTGTGTGTCTTTCTGTGTATCTCTCTCTTTCTGTTTCTGTGTCTGTGTGTTTCTCTGTGTATGTCTCTGACTCTTTATCTCTGTCTCTGTTTCTCTGTCTCTATTTCTCTGTGTCTCTCTATGTCTGTCTCTGTCTCTGTTTCTGTCCCTCTGTCTCTGTCTCTCTGTGTATCTGTCTCTGACTCTTTAACTGTGTCTCTGTTTCTTGTCTCTATTTCTCTGTGTCTCTGTCTGTATGTCTGTCTCTGTCTCTGTTTCTGTTCCTCTGTCTCTCTGGTCTCTCTGTGTGTGTCTCTGTCTCTGTTTCTCTCTCTGTCTCTGTCTCCATCTTTCTCTCCCTCTCTCTATCTCTCTCCACTGTGAGCTGAATATGGCTGTGCTCAATAGATATTTGTCAGATGGAATAAAAGAATGAGACATTACTGAGAGCTGAGACTTCCACCAAAAAGTTAAACATTGGGTGACTTTGTGGGGAGAGGAACGGATGGGAGGGGAAGGAAAAAAAAGGCAATAAGCCTTTATTAAGTACCTGAGATATGTCAGGTCTGTGCCAAGCACATTTCACTCCATCTGATGAATCTTCCCAATTGCTCTGATCACTATGGAAAAGTGAGTCACAATTCCCCATGTCAGGGATGGCAACACTTGCCCTGTGGCTTTATGCTATTAGACAATCGGGACTTTTTCCTCTTTCTAGAGCCATGGGAATCATGGGATCATTGATCTCCAGATGTAAAAGGCCTCAGAGGTTACTTATTCCAAGTCCCTCAGTTACTCCATTATAGTCATTCTAACCCCCTCATCCAGGGATGAGGAAACTGAGGCTCACAGAGGACAAATGTTTGCAAGGTTATAGAGATAGCAAGCATCATATGGGCAGGATTTGAAGCCAGCTCCTCTGAACCAGTATCCATTTCCTCCACGATGCTTTCTCTGACCACAATAGCTCACAGAGATCTCATCTTTCTCTAAATTCCTCCATCATGGATTATTCAGGTCCCTCTGCTCATGTAGTTGTCTGATTAGTATTTGCCTGATAGTGAGAGTTTGTTCTCCCCACTTACATGGTCAACACCATGAGGATAGGAACATGTCTTCTATTTTTATATCTCCCCCAAATTAACCTAAGACCACTAACATAAAATAATAATTATAATAAGCTGAATGAATGCATAACTTTTCAGAAAACCAAAAAAGAAAAAAGAAAAAAAAAGAAAACCTGGAACTAAAGGGAGAAATTTGATTTTCTGGGTCAGTTTTCAGAGCAGAGGGTGGAATAGAGGTTCATTTCCAATTGCCCCCCCCCTCATATTTTATCATGGGGACCAAGTTCCTACTTTTTTCTTTTTAGCTCCTTCTCTCTTCCCTTTCCTCTTTCTTTCTTGCCTTCTCCTTCCCCCTCTGATTAGGAAAGGCACCTTCAAGAGAAGGGTCAATAGAAATATTCAGAAATATGCCCAGGGTGGAGGGAGGATAAAGCCTTGTTGGAATGGTAGAATTTCATCACTAATGACCTTCCTCAGAGTACTTCACAGCAATTTTAAAATAATGTCAGATATACTTACTTTATAATATTGTTGTAATAGTTACCTCTGTTTTTACCATCCCCTTGTACATTGTCTTCCCCATAATGACAAGGATTGGGTCTTACCTAAACTTTATGTGACCCCAAGCCTAACACACTACTCTGCATACAGAGTATTTATTAGGCAGGCAGTTTTCAAGGAAAGAAATCCAAGGTATTGATAGTCATATTTTAAAAAAATGCTCTGAATCACTATTAGAGAAATGCAAATTAAAGCAAATGAGAGGTTCCATCTCATAGCTATCATATTGTCAAAGTTGACTAAAAAGGGAAGATAGCAAATGTTGCAATGGCTGTGGGAAAATGGTACATTGGTGCACTATTGATGGAGTGATAAAATACTGTAGGCATACTCTAAAACAATTTGGAACTACACCATTTGACCTAGCAATGCTAGATCTATATCCCAAAGTCAAAGAAAGAGGAAAAGGTCCTTTATATACAAACACAATTAGTGATTCTTTTTTTATGGTGGCAAAGAACTAGAAACTAAGGGTTAAGTGGAGAGGTGTCTATCAATTGAATTAGTTAAACAAATTAAGATCTGTGAATATAGAAGAATACTATTATGCTATTTTTAGGTGATCTCATTTGGAATTTTCTTGGAAGGGCAACTGGATGGTTTGTCATTTTCTTCTCTAGATCATCTGATAACTGAGGAAATTGAGGCAAACAGGATTAAGTGACTTGCCACATAGTAAGGGTCTGAGGCTGAATTTGAACTCATGACTATGATTCTTCCTCATTTCATGACTGCTGCTCTATCCACTACATCACCTAGCTATAGGTTATAAGAAATGATAAAGAGGGAGCAGCTAGGTGGAGCAGTGGATAGAGCATCAACTCTGAAGTCAGGAGAACCTGATTTCAAATCTGACTTCAGATACTTAATACTTCCTAGCTGTGTGACCCTGGGCAAGTCACTTAACCCCAATCCCCACAGCCCCCCCCCAAAAAAAAAAGAAAAAAAGAAATGATAAAGAGGGCAATTTATAGCTGGGATTTTTATAGTGTTTTAAAATTTGCAACCACAAATATTTTATTTTATCCTCATGACAACATTGTAAATAGATGCTATTATTAACAGATAAGGAAATTGAAGCAGGTAGAGATTAAAACATTTGCTCCAAAATCAGACAACTGGTATATATCTGAAGTTGTATTTGAGCTCAAGTCCTCTTGATTTCAAATCTAGGGTTCTATTTGTAGCTACTTGTGTGAACTGATGCAGAATGAAGTGAGTGGAACCAGGAGAACAATTTGGTTTTTTTTTAATAAAGCTTTTTATTTACAAAACATATGAGTGATTTTTCTACATTGACCTTTGGAAAAACTTTTTTTTCCCAAGCTTTTCCCCTCCTTCCCCCCACCCCCCACCCCTAGATGACAGGTAATCTAATACATGCTAAATATGAT